>WEIU01012599.1:76191-86945 GCA_013389925.1 Aegithalos caudatus | reverse complement strand
ACCAGCCTGAGGATGCGGGATGAAAGCTCCCGGCGCCGCTCCTCAGCCCTGCGCAAGTCCCGCAGCTCCGAGAGACCCCGCCGAGGGTCGCCCACCCCCAGCCCGCCCGAGGAGCCTCCGCCGGCGGCGGTGACGGCCTTGGAGCAATCCGACAGCGACTCGCTGGACGCCGCCCCGCTGCTGTGCAAATCGGCCAGCGCCCAAAACCTGACGGGGCACTGTCAGCAACCCCCGGGCCGCGTCCCGCCCTTGCAGAAGTCCCACAGCGTTGTCACCGGGGCTCGGGAAGTGTCGCTGCTGGCCACCCGCGACGAGTGGCACGGCAGCCGCTACCTCTCCGCGTCACCCACGGACACCACGACACCCCAGAGCCCCGCCGAGAGGGGCTGCCAGGAGGACACGGCCCCGCTGGGTGATACCAAGGG
Organism: Aegithalos caudatus; assembly: GCA_013389925.1. Classification (NCBI taxonomy): domain Eukaryota; kingdom Metazoa; phylum Chordata; class Aves; order Passeriformes; family Aegithalidae; genus Aegithalos; species Aegithalos caudatus. The sequence goes on along the minus strand of WEIU01012599.1, from coordinate 86,520 downwards.
GCCCAAACATGTCACCTACGCGCCCATCAAGAGCGTCAGCGTTGACAGCGCCCACCCGCCCAGGAGGGTGAGGGTGACTGTGAAGAAAACCCCCCCTCCGCCCCCCGTCCGCTACCAGAGCCTGCAGCGCTCGGGGACGCTCGGGGACGGCCCGGAGCCATCCCCGGGCCCCCCGGCACAAGCGGGAGAAGCGCAGAAAACAGCAGGGGACGACCCGGAGCGCGCGTCCGCCCGGGCAGGGAAGGGCAGGCTGCTGACTCCAGGCGCCAGTTCGGCACACGTCTGTCCCTGGGAGCTGGTCCAGGACGAGATCCTGAGCAGGAAACAAAAAGCGGCCGAGGCGGCAGAGTCAGGGACGCCCAGTGACAGAGCGGCCACCACTCCCGGCCCCAAGCCGCCCCCTCAGAAGAGTTTCCGGAGCCTGGGACTCGCCATCAAAGCCCTCAACCGCTCCAGAGGGAAGAGCATCCTGAAAGAGAAAAGCGAGGGGAGCCTCAGGAAGAGGGGGAGCAGCAGCAGGGAGAAGGCCGGCCTGGCAGAGGACTCGGCCGTGTCCCCCGGGGGGCTCAGCCCAGACCCCGCTGCCAAAAGCCCCGAGGAGAGTGGACAGACCCTCGAGGCCCCCGCCCTCCAGCACAACAACAACGCCGCCACCCCCGGGGAAGTCGCGGACTGGGGGGACAGCGGGACAGGAGGACAATGGGACAGCCTGGCCCCGGGGACAGGCGATGGAGACAAAGCGGCAGAGGAGCCCAGCGCTGCTCGAGGGGACGTGGGTACTGGTGGGGGTCTGGAGCCACCCAGCGCGGGCCACCAAGGAGCTGAATGTCCCCCGGAGGTGGCACGGGTACAGCCCCATGAAGGGGACGAGGCTCCTGCAGTGGATCTAGGGAAGGACGTTCCTGGGGTCACAGCGGAGGAAGGGACACTTGAACAGCTCGAGGCGGGGACCAGCAGGTCCTTCCAGCCCCGGGACCACCCGGATGGGGAGCACCGGCCTGCAAAGCCCACCCCGAGCAGCGCCCGGGGCGCAGCCGGAGCGAAGCCGCGGGGTGAGGTTTGTCCACCCGGATCGCTCGGAATGCCGGCGGGAAGGGGAGCATTGCTGCGCCAGGAGGCGATCGCTCCCCGGGAGGACGGTGGGAACCCAGAGAGCCCGGGCAAGGCGCCGGAAAAGGGGAGCAGCCAGCCCGAGCCCGAACGGGTCCCTGCGAGGAGCCGGAGCGGGGCCGGGAGCGCGCAGGAAGAGCTCAGACCTGGGGGAACGCGGGGAGATTCCAGCTCCAAACAGGGAATCTGCCCTGGGAATGGTGGCACGGAGGGAGATTCTCAGCGCTTTCCGGGCATGGAAAAACCACCAGAGCTGCTCAAAGTGGCCCCGGAGCAAGCGGAGGGCAGGAGGGCTGAGGTGTGCCCGTGGGAGAGCCGGGAACAGGGAAGGAGTGTCCGAGCAGAAATCTGTCCCTGGGACACAGAAGGGGCTCTGCCGGAGCAGGAGGGGCAGGGATTCCCCAAATCTGGAGAAGGTGTGGAGCAGCCTGGGATGGGGGTCGCAGGAAAACTCCCAGCTCTGCCCAAACCTTCATCCCAGCAGGCTGGAACCACGGAGAGCAAAAAGGCCAACATCTGTCCCCGGGAAGTGGAGGAAGAGCTGCGCCCAAAAACAGAGGTCTGCCCTTGGGAAAAGGCTGCAGCTCCATCGGGGAAGGAGAAGTTGAGGCAGGACATGCATGGCACTTCTAAAGGGGAAGAAAAAGTGGGATTCAGAGCACCAGAAAAAGGAAAGCAGCCCCCAGGCAAACCCCTGCCCAAATCTCCTTCAGGGAAATCCCAGAGCTTGGAGAAGGCAGAGGTCTGTCCCTGGGAGTCTCAGGACTCTAAATCCAGTGTTAAAGCTGAAATCTGTCCCTGGGAGTTGGCTGCACCTCAGCTGGAGAAAGGAATAGCCCCAGCTACAGAGAGACTCCCGGAAAAAGAAGCTTCCAAAGCTGTGGAGAAGAGCAGCAAAGACCGAGAGTCTGACTGTCCTTGGGAGAGCCCAGACACGGAGCAGCCCCCGGCCAAATCCCACACTGGGAGCTCAGCACTGCCCAAAGCAACTTCAGGGAAATCCCAGAGCTTGGAGAAGGCAGAGATCTGTCCCTGGGAGGTTGAATCCAGCAGCAAAGATGAGATCTGTCCCTGGGAAGTGGCTGAGCCTCCCTCCCAGCAGCCAAAGGCAAAGCAGGTCCCTGATGGGGGCTCCAAGGGGGACAAGCGCATCATGCGCCAGGCAGCGCTGGCCAGCCCAGAGAGATCCCTGGACAGCAGAGACCGAGAATCCGTCTGCCCTTGGGAGAGCCTGGACACGGAGCAGACCCCGGCCAAACCCCACACTGGGAGCTCGGCACTGCCCAAAGCAGCCCCAGGGAAATCCCAGAGCTCGGAGAGCCTGAAAGCTGAAATCTGTCCCTGGGAGTCTCAGGATCTTAAACCCACTGGTAAAGCTGAGATCTGTCCCTGGGAAGTGGCTGCACCTCAGCTGGAGAAAGGAACAGCCCCAGATACAGAGAGACTCCCAGGAAACAAAGCTTCCAAAGCTGTGGAGAAGAGCAGCAAAGACCGAGAGTCTGTCTGTCCTTGGGAGAGCCTGGACACAGAGCAGCCCCTGGCCAAATCCCACACTGGGAGCTCAGCACTGCCCAAAGCAGCCCCAGGGAAATCCCAGAGCTCGGAGAAAGCAGAGATCTGTCCCTGGGAGGTCCATTCCACTGGCAAAACTGAGATCTGTCCCTGGGAGGTGGCTGAGCCTCAGCTGGAGAAAGGAACAGGCCCAGGAAAGGAGAGACCCCCAGGAAAAGAAGCCTCCAAAGCTCTGGAGAAGAGCAGCACTGACCGAGCGTCCATCTGTCCCTGGGAGAGCCCCAACGCAGAGCAGCCCCCAGCCAAACCCCACACTGGGAGCTCAGCACTGCCCAAAGCAACTTCAGGGAAATCCCAGAGCTCAGAGAAGGCAGAGATCTGTCCCTGGGAGGTTGAATCCAGCACCAAAGATGAGATCTGTCCCTGGGAGTCTCAGGACTCTAAATCCAGTGACAAAGCTGAAATCTGTCCCTGGGAAGTGGCTGAGCCTCAGGTGGAGAAAGGAACAGGACCAGGAATGGAGAGACTCCCAGGAAAAGAAGCCTCCAAAGCTCTGGAGAAGAGCAGCAAAGAGAGGGAATCGATCTGTACTTGGGAGAGCCTGGACATACCCCAGACCCCGGCCAAACCCCACACTGGGAGCTCAGCACTGCCCAAAGCAGCCCCAGGAAAATCCCAGAGCACCGAGACCCTGAAGGCAGAGATCTGTCCCTGGGAGGTTGAATCCAGCAGTAAAGCTGAGATCTGTCCCTGGGAGGTAGCTCAGCCTCAGCTAGAGAAAGGAACAGGCCCAGGAAAGGAGAGACACCCAGGGAAGGAGAGACCCCCACGAAAAGCCTCAAAAGCTCTGGAGAAGGGGACCAGAGACCGAGAGTCCATCTGCCCATGGGAGAGCCCAGACATGGAGGAGCTCTCCCTGAAAACTGCAGTGGGGAAGGAGCCATGTGGGAAATCCAACAGCATGGAGAGCAGGAAATCTGAAATTTGCCCCTGGGAAGCAGCAGAGCCCATTGGATCAGAGGAGGAAATCTCCCAGCCAGGTGTGCAGCCACAGGGAGCCCACAGAGCTTCCCCTGCAGGGATGGGACAGCCAGGAGCCAGTGCTGCATCTCCAACACTTCTGGAAAAATCCAGGGGCAGATCCCACAGGGAAGCCGAGCACAAGCCCCTGTGCCAGCTCCTGCCCAGCAGCCAGCACACAGGGGTGGGCAGCAGCTCCAGCCCCAGCGCTGGCCTGGCTAAGGTTTGTCCTTGGGAAGCTGGAGAGACTCCATCAGCACCTGCCAAGCCCAGCTTGGACACAAGGAAAAGCTCGGAGATGTGTCCATGGGAGGAGGAGAGAACAGATCCCTCGCAGAGCTGCCCCAGGCATGGCAGAGCTGTAGGGAGCCCCCAGGATGGGGATGAGGTGTAAGTGGATCCCACCACCTGTGGCTCCATCTGTCCATGGATCAATCTATCCATCCCTCCTCTGCATACATCGATCATCCATCCATCCATGGATCCATCTATCCATCCCTCCATCCAGTCCAGGAGGGAACAGCTGGAGCTGGAGGTTGCTTCCCTCTGCCCAGCCCCGACGTTGGACTGGGGGATCTGGGGGTGTGAGGCTGAAGGTCCTGGCTATTTTGTGTAAATACAGGAAATAAATGGAATTATCTATGAAGTGTGCTCCTGAGGTGGGGAAGAGCTGGGATATCCCCAGGGAAGAGAAAGCCATCAGTGGAGGAATTCAGTGGTAGAGGCTGGAGAGGAGCTGACTGGAAGGAAAGCCCATGTTCCCAAAGAAGCCGCATTCCACCCCTTTTCACTCAGAGCCAGGGCTGGGGAACCTCACAGAACCCCAGGTTTGGAGGGAAGGGACCTTAAAGCCCATCCAGGGACACCTCCCACTGTCCCTGTGTGCTCTGACCTGGCCTTGGACACTTCCAGGGATCCACAGCTTCTCTGGGAATTCCATCCCAGCCCCTCAGCACCCTCACAGGGAGGATTTCCTTCCCAAAATCCTATGTATCCCTGCCCTCTGGCAGAGGTAACCCATTCCCTGTGTCCTGTCCCTTCATCCCTTTCTCCATCTTTCCCATAGCTCCTTCAGGGACTGGAATCCTCAATGAGGTCACCCCCAAAATCCCCTTTTCCAGCCTGAACAATCCAAATCCTCTCCTCCCTCTGGGTTCAGGAACTCCATCCCCTCCTGCCCTGAGCTCTACCAGACACAACCATGGAGGGATCTGAGTTCCCACACTCAGCTCCTGAGCAAGGCAGAGGCTCCATGGAAAAGCTTGGGCTTTTTTCAGGAACAAAGGGATTGTGTCACCCCTGTGACATCCCAAAGGACATGGCAGGGATTCCACTGCTGGCTCCTCTCCCACCACAGCACAAGGAGGAGGTCCTGCCCTCCTGAGAGGCAAAAAGGAGCCACAGCTCCTGTTTTTACAGCTCTGCAAAACCGCTCTGAAAGAAGAAAGAATCCCCTGAACTCTCCCACGCTCTGGAAGTGGCTGAGTTAAAAAGCAGGACAATAAGAGAAAAGGGTTTGTTCTTGGGTGAGCAGGGAGGATTTTGCTCTGTGAGTGAGGAGAACTGGCTGAGCAGAGCAGAAAGAGAGAAAGAGCCTCACAGGTTTATTCCCAACCACAGGAAAAAAACAAGTGTTTTCCCAACCCAGGCATCCTGGAAAAGTGGGGCCAACTGCAAATGTCATTGTGTCCACAGGATGGTGCCAAGTCCCTCAGTGACAGCTCTGCCACCAACACCACCCCCAGCCCCTTGTGAGGAATCAAAAGTGAGGTTAAATCCAATTATCAGCTGTGTTGCAGCTCCTCTGGGGAACTCCAACGGCAGCACCCCCCTCACCACAGAACTTGATTTAAAGTCTCCTTAGTTTCTGTTAAAAAAAAAAAAAAAATAGGAGTTTGGGAATCAGTGGAGAAGGAGAGATGGGGAAAAAAACTGTGCCAATAGCCACTGGTGGAAGTTTTAATGACTGATGAGTGACACCTCGCATGGAGGTGACAAATATTCCAAGGGCTCTCCCATGGAATTCCAGGACAGAGGGTGGCCCGTGAATGCCCCTGAGGCTCCTCATCCTGATGGAAACCCAGCGAGGGTGAGGCTGCAGCACACAGAGTCTGCTGGAACAGAGCCAAGCTCTCCCCAGAGCTCATCCAGAACCCCCTCCCAAGCCCCTCCGGCTCCTTGAAGAACAAATTTGGAGTGGCTGGAGCCCATTCCCAAATTTGCTCCCAGGGAATGCATAGCCACATCCAACACATTCCCAATCGTCCCTCCAGGCCTGCTTGCTGGCCCCGCCCACGTCCCAGAACTTTCTACTTCTCTTTTTCATGCTCCTGTGAAGAACCCGGGGCTGGGCCAGGAATCATCACCGTCTGGAAAAGCAAGGGACAAAAATCAGCAGGAAAACGGGGAGTAGAGGGTTCTGGGAAGGGAAAAAAAGGGGAATCAGATGGAGGCAGGAGAAGAAAACAGGATGAAAAGCCTTGAATTATGCTGGAATTCTCCCCTCCTTCTTCTCCAAGATCTTAGTTACAGAGAGAGGCAGAGACACTTTTCCTGGTTGGGCACAGGGGGAAATAATTCCCAAAATTATCCCATGCCTGCCCTCAGCCATTCCTGGGGCCCTGAACCTCCCATTCCAGCTTCCAGGTGCTCCAGGGAACAATTCCATGGACATTCCAAACTGACCCCCCCACCTTCCCCTCCCAGGCAGCTCAGCTTTGTCCAGAATGATCCCCAGGGATATGCAGGATCTGCATTTTCCCCAGGCATCTCTCTCTCCTTTTTCCCCAGGGATCTCTCTCCATTTTCCAGCCTTTTCCCACCTTAATGATGGGATCCTTGGGTGGGGCCCACTCTGGGATGATCTTCCCATGCATCCTCCACGTTCCGTAGGGATTCACCAGGTACCTCTCAAACACAACATATTCCAGAACATCCTTGGGAATCTCTTCCCCACCGTACATCAGCCGCCCAAAGCGGTCATAGATGGCCAAAATCTGGGAAAAGATCAAAAAAACCCAGGATGGATGGGGTTTTGGAGTGACCTGGGACAGTGTAGGAGGTGTACCTGCCTATGGGATGGGATTTAGGGGCTTTCCAACCCAAAAAGGCTGGGATTCTCCAGGCTGGGCTGGCAGCAGGTTGGGGTTGGTGAGGGAAGATGGAGGGACGGATTTTCCTAGGAGGAAAGGCTAGGAAAACTGGGACTGATCAGCCTGGAGAAGGCTCCAGGGTGACCTAACTGTGACCTTCCAGGACCTAAAGAAACTGACAGTAATCATAGAGAGGGACTATTGACAAGGGCAAGGAGAGATGGCTCCAAACTGAAGTTTAGATGGGATATTGAGAAGAAATTCCTCCCTGTGAGAGCAGGGAGAGGCTGGAATGGAATTCCCAGGGAATCTGTGGCTCTTTCATCCCTAGAAGTGTCCCAGACCAGGTTGGGGCCACCTGGGACAGTGGGAGATATCTCTGCCCATGGGACTAAATGGGATTAGTCCCATTTAGCATGAATTTGTGGGGGGAAAGCGGGAATTTGCAGAGGGAAAGGGGTTCATTCCCTCCAAACTCATCCCAAGATCCCATCCCAGGGCTCACCTGGCGGCTGTGCATCCTCACTGTCACCTGCCCATAGAGGTTGCCCCGGTTCATGATGCTGTCACAGCGCACGTGCACCACCCTGGGGGGCTCCAGAGATTCCACGAACTTCCAGTGGATGGTTTTGTACCTATTCCCACGCACCATGTCCTGCCAGGAGAAGTCAGCTTGAGATTCACTCAAATAAGTAATGATTTACTTTAAAAAATATTAAATTTTTAATTAAAAAAAAAAAAAACAGCCTCAAAAAAATCCTCTCCAACTCAGTTTGGATGCAAATGGGGCAATGAGAAAGCACCGCAGACATTTCATTGGTTGTTGATTAGTTTTTGCTCTTTGCTGTACTGAGAAATAAAATAAGACATCACCAGGTTCAGAAAGCCTTAAAAAAAAAAAAAAAAAAAAAAAAAAAAAAAAAAAAAAAAATTTTTTTTTTTNAAAAAAAAAAAGGAAAAATTCCATTAAAAATGAGGCAGAGATTGAAATTTGGAGAGTTTTAAATGCCATGGAAGTGATCCAGGCACTGATCCCTGCTCTGGAGAGCAGGGACAGAACCCAGGGAATGGCTGGAGCTGTGCCAGGGGAGGGGTTAGGTTGGATTTTAAGGAACTTTTAAGGAAAAGTTCTTCATCCTGAGGGCTTTTGGGCACTGGAACAGCTCCCCAGGGAATGGTCCTGACCCCAAACCTGGGAGGGTTTGGACAATGCTCCCAGGGATGGGATTGTTGCAATTGTGCTGTGCAGGGCCAGGGGTTGGATTGGTGATCCCTGGGGGTCAATTCCAGCTGAGGATATACCAAAAATTCCAGGCACTTACGGGGTAGCAGCGCTCAGTCACCAGGGAGTGAAGCTTCCGCTTGTTAAAGCTGCAAAAGAAACATCCCAGTCACTTCAGCACAGGAAGAGAGGTTCCCCAAAAATTCCTGCTTTTCCCCAAAAATTTTGCTTTGCCCCCCAACTCCCGCTTTCCCCTACCAATTCCCACTCTCCTCTCATAAATTCCTTTCCCCCCACAAATTCCCGCTTTTACCCCAAATCCTGCTTTCCCCAAAAAAATTCCTGCTTTTAACCAAGAAATTCTCACTTCCCCCCCACAAATCCCCTTTCCCCCCAAATTCCCACTTTTCCCTACCCATTCCCCCTTTTCCTCCACACATTCCTGCTTTCCCCCATAAATTCCTCCTTTTCCCCCCACAAATTGCCACTTTCCCCCACAAATTTCAGCTCCAGAGGGGTCAGGGAAGGGCCTTACTTTGCCAGGGAGTTGTGGGCCTCCATAAATATCTCCTGGGCTTTCTCAGGGAAGGTTTTGATGCTGAAATCCGGGTCATGATCTTTGATCTTCCGTAGGCTGGGAAAGGAAATAAAAAAAAAAAAAAAAGGAAAGAGTGAATTGCAGCTGTCCTGGATGTTTGGATTCTACAGGATTCAATCCCAGCTTTTAACAGCTGAGAACTGGAGATCTCGTCACTAACACAAAACCTCCAAGGGGTCAGAAAAGAGCCAAGGAGTTTTGAAGGGATCTGGGGCTCCCAGGTGGCCTGGAGGTGACCTGGGCAGGGGGTTGGAGGAGTTTTGGGGGGAATCTGGGTGGCCTGGAGGTGACTGGAGGGATTTGGGGGAGTTTTGAGGGGATCTGGAAGGTCTTGGGTGGCCCAGAGGTGATTGGAGGGGTCCTGAGGGAGTTTGGGGGAGTTTTGAGGGGATTTGGGGGATCCTGGGTGTCCTGGAGGAGGAATATCTCCCAGTGCCAGACCCAGGACAGGCATAGCAGAGTTACTGCAGCAGGTTAAATAAGCTAATTAGCTAATGAGGGGTACGTACGCCAGCTGGGAGGCCGCCGTTTGCCTCAGCTTCTGCATCTGCTGCTTCACCCCATCCTTGGACAGCGAGGTGAGGCGGGCATCACCCTCAGGGGGGACATAGGGATCCATGATTTCAGCTGGGATTGGGAAAAGGAGGAGGCTCAGGATGCAGGCAATGAAGAGGAGAAATGGGAGCAGGCAGAGAATTCTTAGCTGCTCTCTGCTCTTCCCTCACAGGCCAGGGAAGAGGGGGAAAATGGCTTTCTAAATGAAGTTCAGAGAGGATTTGTGGAAGGAATTTCTCCCTGAGAGGATGGGAAGAGGACATGAGAGAATTTCCAGAGAAGCTGTGGCTGCCTCTGGATCCCTGGCAGTGTCCCAGGCCAGGCTAAAGCATCCATGGCAGGGGCGGCACAGGATGGGATTTCAGGTCCCTTCCTACCCAAACTATTCCATGGTGCCATCTTCCAGATCCTTGTAGTGTTGCTCCACTTTTATAGATGGAGAAATTGACTCAGGAAGGGATATTGGGAAGAAATTCCTTCCTGTGAGGGTGAGGAGGAGCTGGAATGGAATCCCAGAGTAGCTGTGGCTGTCCTTGGATCCCTGGAAGTGTCCAAAGCCAGCTGGATGGGGCTTGGAGGAGCCTGGGACAACGAGAGGTGTCCCTGCCCATGGCAGGGGTGGCACTGGAGGAGCTTTTCCAACCCAAGGATTCAAGGAAAAAGCACCAGCAGCTTCAGAGATCAGGCACGGAAGCCTCTTCCCCTGGCCAGAAGGAACAGTGGGGCAGGAATTCAGCCTGATTTCGCCTGATTCTCTCTCTCACGACATCACCCAGCCCAGGCTGACTCCCCTGTTTTTACCGTACCCGTGCAAGCCAAGAAGAAGGTGCGCTCTATGCGCTCGTCAGGGAAGATTGGCTCCGCGTATTTGAGGCGCCTCTCCTTCTCCTCAGGGCTCAGCTCCCGGGCCCACTCGGGCACCCGCGGGCACCTCCTCCTGCTCCTCACCGGCACAACCACACAGGACGCCCCGGGACGAAGCAGGGACTCCGCGGCCTGAGAGGCAACAGCGCCTTTATTTATTCCCCCTCACGCCTCTCATGCTCCACGGCTCTCCGCGCTCTCCCCCAGCCACACCGCTCATCCCGCGACCCCACAGCCACTCTCAAGTGCCTTTACCGCGCTCCTCCCGTCCCCACCTTCGAGCAGAGCCTCGACACCTTCCAGCCCAGCCCCGCCACCATGGCGGCCGCCATCTTTACCCCGCCGCGGGGGACGGC
>WEIU01012599.1:37351-70530 GCA_013389925.1 Aegithalos caudatus | reverse complement strand
GGGGCCCCGCCCAGCCCCGCTGCGGCCTCCGCAGGTTCCCCTGAACGGCTCCTCCCGGGGCTGGGCTGGGCCGGGCCAGGATGCGGGATAACCCCGGAGCGGCCGGGAACCCCGGGATGTGCCCGACCGGGATCCCCGGTACCCCCAGCCCCTCGGGGAGCACCCCCCGTGCTGCGCTGCCTGGCGCTCCGTGCGGGCGTGGGGATGGATCGGGATGTTGCTGGAAAAGCCAAATAAGCGATGAAAGGAGAAGTCCCCCCCGGTGTGTGGCTCGGTGGGGGTAGGCCTCGGTGTCGTGGAGAGCTGGGAGGAGAGAGGCTGGAGATGAGCGCCGGGGAGGTTTGCGGACTAGAAACGCCGCGTTTTTCTGCAAGGCGAGAAAAATGCTTCTCGCCGTGCTCGTGCTTCAGAGCCGGAACCAGTTCTGCGAAATCCTTCAAGTCTCTCCCAGTCATTCTCATTGGCTGCTCTGCCAAGATTTCCCGAATTTGCTTTTACGTGTTTTTTTTTGTTTGTTTGGGTTTTTTGTTTTTTTTTTTTGGGTTGTTTTTTTTTTTGGTGCTTTTTTTTTTTTTGCCCCTTTCCCCATGCGATTTGCGATAGGTACAGAATTATAAAGGGATAACTGTTTTGGTTGGTTTTTGGTGTTTTGTTTTTTTGTTTTTGTTTTTTTTCTTTTTCCCCTGAAAATTAGATTGTTGCACAGATAACTTACAAAAATATTTGAGGGAGATTTGAAGTCTTGAGATGTGAGCTGATCTAAGCTTTGCTGTGATGAAGGGGTGGTTAAACCTTGACTTAAAACGAGGTAATAAATGCAGGGAGGCAATATAACCTGCAGGATGTGAAGCACAGGTAGAGAGCAGGGTAAGTTCTTTTCCTGGGGTAAGTTTCTTTCCAGGGAGGGCTCAAGGCTGGGGATAATGGGGAATCTTGTGACTTTGGGAACCTGCAGGAACCCAACCAGACATGAGTAACTTCGTGTCATGTGACAGAAATATTGAAAACCTAAATCTCGCGGATTTGATCCTGGCTCAGGGGTTTGGTTCTAGCCTCAGGGATGCTGCTGCCTTTTGGGGTGTTTTGGTTTGAAAAAGGCCCCGTTTGAGAAATTCCCCATCTCTTCCGCCTTAATCCCGGCCACCTATTCCTGTCCTGGCACCCGAGTCGCTGCTCCCCGGCCCTGTTACAGCTGTGGGGCTGTAAATGGGATCACTGAAATCATCCAGGTTAAAAATAACACTCGGGGGAGGGGAGCAGTGGCTTTTTAAGCCACTGCTGAGGACAGAGGAGCGGTGACCAGAAGCCTTTGGAACTTTGCTGGGATGCAGGAATACTCAGAGGTTCCTCCTGGCAGGAGTGGTTGGCTTGCAGGTTTTATTCCTGGGGAGGTGTTTTGGATATCCTGCTGTGTCTGGGTGGATTCCTGGAGCAGTAGATTCCACCTGGAGGTGTGGAATCCTGCACTTCCCCACCACCACTGGGGGCATGAGCTGAGGAAAAGCAGTGACCCCACAGGTTCCAGGCTGTAACAAAACCCTTGTTCACATTCTGGAGAGCTGCTCTGGTGTTCCCACAGGAGAGAGGAGAAGAAAAAACAAAAGCCCCAGAGGGCTAGGTTTTTAGAACAGGTCTAAAGAATGTATCTTTATTTTGGATAACTTTTAACATCATGAAGCAAGGAGGGAGCCACCAACCCAGCTGTCTGGAAGTGAGGGCAGGGATGTGGATCAGGGGTGGGTTCACCTGCCTGAGTAGGGCGGGAATCTGGAGAGGTTTCCTGGGGTTGCCGATTGCCCAAAGCACAGGGCAGTCCCAGAAAATTAGAGGGGAACTGCTCTGCACCTTGATGGAGAGAACAACTAGCTCACCCACAGGATGCTTTCTGTCCAAGGCTTGAAGAACAAAAAATAATAACTATCTGCGTATTTTAATTGAGCTAGTCTAGAAAAATAAGATATTTGGGTGCTTTTGGGGTCAAATTATTTCAATTAAGGACTTGTTGGCCTTTTCTAGCTGAACCTGAGCTCAGCAGAAATGTTCTGTTTCTAGCACCACCTGGGAGCTTTGGAGTTGCTGTAAACTCATCAAGGCAAAAGTGGATCTATGTTAAAACAAAAAATATTTGAATTTTGGGTGGGAAAACATCTGTGCTGCCTCCTCTTGAAGATCCGGCTGTTGTTTTTTTAATACAAATAAATAATAGTTGCCAGTTCCTCTGCTCCATCCCAGCTGGATAATGGCAATAGTCCACACCCAGTGATGCTTTCTGATCCATGGGGTGAGTTCTGAGGCTTTGACACAAAAAAAACCCCACAACCCCAAACCACGAAAAAAAGTTTGCAGAGCCTCCAAGGTGCTTTGTTTGCTTTGTTATTTGGCATCTTTAAGAGGAGAGTGGAATTAGTGCAGGCCGTGGTGTTTAGTCAAGGTATTACAAGTAAACACTTGATCATTCTTACTCACTCCAGTAATAGGATTTGCAGCCCTCTGTGGAGAATTTGGGGCTTTCANAAAAAAAAAAAAAAAAAGGTCCCGGCTTTGGGGCAGGACACTTGTGTTGGCTTTAGGACCTATAAATAACCTGATACACTTAGTGCCATGATAATAAATGTTGCCACTTGCATGGCAACTCCAGATAATATTCAGAGGATAAAATCCCTGGCGATGCAAAAGATAAAAGGTGGCAGCAGATTTCAAAGCCAGGAAAAAGGAGTGGGACCTGTCTGTGGTTTGTTCCTGTGTTCAGCTCAGGGAATTGTCCCCCCTGGGTAAAGGAATGATCCTGAAATCTTGACAAGTTTAATTTCACAGCCCTTTTAGGAGCTGTGCTTCTGAAGGCCCTAGCAACCCAACTATTAAAATTTTGACCGGTTATTCCAGATTTTTCAATAATATAATTTGTGGCCACATGAATACTTTTGAAGTCTGCACAGTTGTGTAACAATTACATAAACTGGCAGTACATAATTCCCATTTATCACAGCTGAAAACTCCCCCAAAAATCCTTAAATTAACTGTTTCACGAGGAACCCTGGTCCCAGCTGGGACAGAGTGTGGCTATGGCAGAGCCAGAGCTGGAATGGAGTCTCCTGCTCACACTCCTGTGATGGTTCTGCCACTAATGTCATCTCCCAGCATTTAAACTTGATTTGTTGAGGGTGTGTGTGATGCCTCCCCATGAGCACAATTAAGATTGTGGGGTGGAAATGGTTCGTTGACATTATTCCTCTGCTGGTTGGAGCTTTAATTATGCCAGCCCTGGCTCTCAGGGCCTGGTTATCAGTGCAAGGCACTTGCATTACTCAGTGTCAAACTTTTAAAATTTTTTTCTCCACTTTTTTGGCTCCTGGGAGGGCTGGAACAAAGAGGGGATATGTGGCCCTGGTGTTGTCCAGCAGCAGAAACAAAGCTGCCTCCAGCTTTAGGCTTTCAAATCCAAGTTTTTAATGCTCCAGAGGATCACCTGTGAGGGGCAGGGCTGCCTCCCAGCTTCCTGGTGTTTCCCTGCCCATAAATTCCCTTCCTTGGAGATAATTCACGTGTCCCTGCCTGGAAACTCCACCTTGGTTGTTTGGTTGTAGAACAACTTATCTGGGAAAAATTTACAACCTGGGCTCTTTCAAATCCCTTCTGCAGTGCCTTTAATGCATCTCTGGCATATTTAGCAATATTTAACTGGTTGTCTGCTGCTTTTTATAGGTTAATTATGCAATATCTGCTGGCCTAAGGAATGTATAGAGCGATCCTGCTGGTTAAAGATTAATTGTGACACTCTGGTGTGGAATCCTGGGGAAATGGAGCTCGCTGGGTGTAGTATTTATGCTCCTGGGGAGCAGGCAGCTCATCCAGGATAAATCCTCTGGTATCCAGTGTTGGAATTTGCATGTCCAGCACATGAAATTAGACCTGGAGTGGAGGGTTAAAGGGCCTGGCAACACCTCAGGACTCTCCTTCTGTCATCAGCTCAAAAATAGTGTATTTTTTACCCTTCTTCTCTCCAAAAAGGTTCTTTCAGCCCCATAATTCCAAAGACTGGGATGGATTTGCAGCGGTCACAAAAGGGATTTACTCATCCCTGTGAATCTGACGCCTCTGGAGCTGGATATGCTTTGGGATGAAGGGAATTCTTCCAGTGGGCCAATTAGTCCTGGCGTTGTTAATTTTACTCCTTGGCCACTGGAATTTGCTGGAGATGCAGGTTAATAAATCTCTTTATTGCTCTCTTCATTGAAGGTTTGAATTCTTACAAAAGACACACCCTGGAACACAAAACCAGAGTAAATTTAGGTGTCTATTTTTAGAGAGAAAATTGCTAAAAACACACACAGTTGTTGTAGTGCTGCTTTTAGAAAAGGGCTCTGGAGCCATGTGACAAGATCGGAATTATCTGGGCTCTGGAGAATTAATTTTAGCTCCAGGAGACCCCTGTGGATGCACCTCGTCCTGTATTCCAGGTAGGCTGGCAATCACATCCCCATTCCTAATATCCTGAAAAAGATTGGAAAAATATTTTCCATCAAATCCTTTCCTGCTCTGACCACCAAAAACTTTACAGCACCTTTAGGTCTTGTTTGGCAGAGCCAAATAATTGACATTTGTAGCTCTTCTTCCATCAAATGTGAAACTTTTGGGGGAGATTTCAGTGTTTTGTCGTGCTGGATGAGTTTTCCCTTCCCTGCTTGTGGTGCCTTGAGTCTGACCTCAAAGTAGGTGCTTGAATTCTGATTAATTCAGTATTCAATCTAATTAATCAAAAACTAGGCATTTAAAATCCTGAGCGTTCCTTCCCTTCAGATATTCCTCTTGGCCCACCTGAGCTGTGCAGAGCTGCTCCTCTCTCAATTAACCTTTCCTTGCTGAAAAGTCAATTTATTGTATTTATTATATTCCAGAGCAAGGTGAAGCAGGTTGACAACCCTACACCTCCCCCTTGCTGAACTGCTTATACCATATGCAGAAATCTGCACTTTTTCCCCCCTTTAATACATAAAAGTCACAGCTTTAACAGAATAAATGCTTTCCAGAACATGGCATTTTGGAGGGATAAAGGACATAAATTCATTTTCGACCTGTTCCTGGTCATAAGTGAACCATGCTTAGGCGGATTCTGCTCCTCTTTTGCTTTTGTTCTCACAGGTGTGGCTGCACCTCAGTGGATCACAGGGAGGAGGCTCCTGCTGGAGCCTGGGTGGCAACAGGAAAAAATTCTTTTCACCTCTGAACTAAATTCTCAGAGTCATAGAAGGTGCTGAGCTTTGCAGGCAGAATTTCTGCCTCTACAGTGAATTTCAGCCTTTTTTGGGGGGAGATCTGCAGCCTGAATTTTTGCCTGTATGGTGAATTTCACCCTTTTGGGGAGAGATCTACAGGTTGCCTGGTCAGTGAATTTCACCATTTTCCTGGGGGTAGATTTAAAGCCAGAATTTCTGCCTGTACAGTGAATTTCCCCCCCTTCTTTGGGAGAGATTTGCAAGTTGTGTGTGAAGTGAATTTCACCCTTTTTTTGGGGATAGTTGGGAAATGAACTTTTTTTTTTTACCCTTCTGGCTCATTTTAGATATTTTCAACTATGCTGCCCTCTCATAAAGCTGACTTGATACTGGCTGGAAGTAAGGAAAAAAAAAATCTAAAAATAGGTAATTGCCTGTTGAAGGAGCCTCTGGATTTTCTCTGCTTAAACCTAAACTTTCTTATTTTGTAGGCTCGATGCTCCGCTGAAAGTTGTGTCCTGGAAAAAGTTGTTTTTTAAAGATCAAACCCATTGTTAAACTCACATTGTCTGCAATTTGGACAGCTCCAAATCCAGAGAGATTTGGATTTATAGATTTAATAAAGGTCTCCAGACATTTATAAAAAGCTTTTCTCATCCTGATTTTTCTGCATTTTAGAAAAACCTGGAAAAACAAACAACAACCCAGGCTCTAGTATTGTGGGAAAAACTGTTGAGCTTTAGTTTTTGGGTTTGAGGGAGCATTGTAATTTTTCAGTTTCATGCACTCAGAATTGAAAAAAAAAAAAAAAAGTGGATTTCAGGTTGTAAATCTTTCCTAGAAAAATCAAATCTACCCTGTGTCACTTCAACTGTTAGACTCACTCTCAGTGCTTTGCAAAAACATGGTTTTCACAGTCAGGCTGGGTTTATTAATTAAAATTAATTTGATTTTAATTCCATCAAGAAGTGAAAGCAACCGTGCTGCACCTCTCAGTGTGACACCACTGCAGGGGAGCAAGAGTTGGGAAGAGGCACCAACAATCACTTCTCAAAAAGTATAAACCTTTACATAATATTTATTAATTAAACAATGCCGTAACTGGGGATAAGCCAGGGATATTTGTTAGGTCAGAGAGGTCAAGAAAAAGCTCCCTGCCGGGGTGTGTGGGATTGGTCCTCCCTGCATGAGGTGGTGGTTCATGGATGGACATCCTTAGGGATGTGGGAACACACCTGTTAAATGAGAAATTCCTTAATCCTCCTTTATCCATGAATAGACTCAAATTTGTTATTTCTGTCCCAAGTAACTGAGGAATCATTCCTGGTTTATTTATTCCCAGCTCCTCCTCTTGCTCAGGTCCCTGATGGCACAGGGAGAAGTGGGACACCTGAGCCTTTTCTTGGGGCTTTATAAACAAAATCAAATAATAATTTGTGTGCTGCCTGTGAGATGAGCTGGCCTGAGCATTCGCAGAGCCTTGGAATCTTGGAATTTGGGTTGGAAGGGACCTTAAATCCCATCTGGTGCCACCCTACCATGGGCAGGGACACCTCCCGCTGGCCCAGGGTGCTTCAGTGGACCATTCCAGGGGTCCAGGGGCAGCTGCAGCTTCACTGGGAAATCCATTCCAGCCCCTCCCCACACTCACAGGGAAGGTTTCCTTCTTAATATCCCATCCAACCCTATCCTCAGGGATCCTGGCAGTTTAAATCCATTCCTCCTTTTCCTGGCACTCCAGGCCCTTGGAAATTCATTCCATTTTCCTTCCTGGCTCCTTTCAGGTACTGACCCCAGAGCTGGAGGCAGCTGCAGTGGGTTCCTGGTTCCCACTTCAGACGTGGATACCTGGAATGACGGGTCCAGGCATTCACAGGGCCTTTTAAGGTTATAATAGTGGGAAAAAAAACAGATGGAGTTGATGGAGTTTCTTAGGCTTTAATGAGCTGATTCTGGTAGGAAGCAGTTTCTTTGTGCTTGTGTTAAATCTGGTTGGCTGTTACAGAAGTTTTTACTCCTTTATTTAAGAAACTGCTGGTGTCTCCTGCTAGAAATCCTATCCTCGACAAGCAGGATTCCCAGCTTGATCCAGCCTGATCATTCTGGTGGTTCCAGCCATAAATTTCTGAATAACTCCCTGGTTTAATTTCCAAATATTTTACCCTTTTGTAAATAATTTATATTTAATTTGAATTCCTGTGTGTTCAGGCTCTTGCATTCAAACAGAGAACTGGCACAGCCCCACGGTTTATTCCTACGCTGGGAGCTGGCACTTGGTAAATAAAGCAAAGCGTGTGGAGCCAAGAGCTGGCAGAAGGGAAGCTCCCAGGGAAAAGGGAAGGAGAATCTCCTGGCAGATGTTTTTAAGATGAGGAGTTCTGACAGCATGGAGTACCCACAGGAGTTGTGTTGATCATCTCCAGAAGAGATTTTTGCTCTGGTCTCCCTTAGGCCAACCCCAAAGGAGGCTGATGGGCTCATGATCAATTTTTATTGGGTTTGGATTCCCAGGCCTGCACAAGGGCCCCATTGTAAAGTTTTCAGCCCCATTTTTTACCCAGCATTAAATAATTCCCAGTGAAGATAAGTGGTTGAGCACAGCTCATGCTCTGGGAACAGCATTGCAATACCTCATTCTCCTTTACCATCCAAAGCACCCAATTCTCCTTCCAAGTGCCAGTGCTGGAGCTGGTTTTCAGATGGGTGAGAGGTGCGTATTCCTGTTTCTTCCTGATGCTGATGGAATTTCTCTTACAGGTGAAAAATGCAACGAACCAAATTGTGATGAACTGCGCCGACATCGACATCATCACTGCGTCCTACGCCCCTGAAGGAGACGAAGGTAGGAGCCCTGGTTGGTTTCGTTTCTGCCTCTGCAAGCTGCTGCCAACAGCCCAACAGCTCTGATAACAAAATGATGTCATGGTTTGATAAGCTCAGCCCTTCCCCTGGAAGCACAGAATTCCTTATCTTGATTCCATGCTGGCTGTAATCACTGCCAGTTGTGTTACAGTGAAGAAATTCCTTCAGTTGTGTTTAGGTGAAGAAGTTCCTTCAGTTGTATTATGGTAAATTCACTCAGTCTCCTCCACCTCTCCTGAGGGGTGTAGGCAGAGGATGCTGGGATGGTTTGATGTTATTTTTATATCTGGATATCGTGTAAACTTGTAAGAACATAATCTGTACCTATGGATTTAGGAATATTGACAAAATCTGACAGGGAATGCATCAGTGATGGCCTGCAATAGGAAATACTCACAGGAAGGGATTTGGAGAGCACAGAAAACACTTAATTGGCATTTAGCAGGATTTTCTGAGTGTTGGACAGCATGGAAAAAGGTGGTTGTGTGAAGGAGACCAGGGTGGGATCCAGCTCAGGGGAAGTTGATGGAGGAATGGAAGTTCCTGGAGAAATTTGTGACACTCAGCTGCAGTCGTTGACTTCCCTATTATATTTGGAGGGGATTGGCAAACACGAAAAGGGCTTTAGAAATATGAAATGAAGGAGGTGTGAAAAACAAGCTCCATGATCTCACAGTGGGCAGAGCCTTCCTGGAGTTCTCAGGGAGCCTCTGCTCTTTGGTCCAACTGCTTCTGAAGCCCTTCAGAGAACAAAAAAGGTGCGTTTTCCACAATGGAAATGTCCCTTTCCATAAGGAAAATAGCACAGTGATGCCAGAAAACACTGTTAAGACCGTGGTTAGGGATTAATGGAATGATCTTGATGATGGATGGGAGGAAGGAGTTCTTTGGGTAGATTTAAACTTTTATTTGTGCAACAGCTCGATAAAGGTGGAGGAAAGGGCTGTGTTTGGACACCTGAAGAAGAAAAGGATTGTGAATTTCTGGAGTGGGTTTTGTGGGGATGATTGCAGATTTGTACAGGGGATTGGCCAGGGCAGGCAGCACCCAGGGACAGTTGGAGGTGTCCCTGCCCATGGCAGGGGTGGCACAGGATGGGATTTCAGGTCCCTTCCACACCCAAACCATTCCATGATGCCACATTCCAGATCCTTGTTGCATTGCTCCACTTTTACAGATGGAGAAATGGACTTGGGAGGAAAAAATTCCTCCCGGTGAGAGTGGTGGGACCCTGGCACAGAGCAGCTGTGGCTGTCCCTGGATCCCTGGAAGTGTCCCAGGCCAGGCTGGAAAGGGCTTGGAATAATCTAGGACAGTGGGAGATGTCCCTGCCATGGGAGGGGTGGCACTGGATGGGATTTGAGGTCCTTTCCACCCCAAAACGCTCTGGAATTTCACAATTCCAAGCAGAACATCTCCACCAAGTCTTTGCATTTAAACAGGCTTGATTTTTTTTTTTTTTTTTTTAAATTTTTATTTTTAAGCACCCAGATGATTTTTTGGTGGGTGGTGTGCAGCTGAGGTGAGGAGCTGAGGGAGCTGCTTTGGGAGGAGGGTGCGTGTGGAAAAGCAGAGCTCAGCTCAGGAAGTGTTGGCAGGGATGGGAATGACCGAGGAGGATCCTGGAGCGTGGCCACCCCGTTCTGATAGGGAAAGGATGGAAGAAATGTCCCCAGGTGTCCCCTGACACTGTGAAATGACTCAAAATAAGTTACTTCTCTTATTAACAGAGAGTTATTTCTCTCTTAATAAAAGAAATAACTTATTAAGAGTTATTTCTGCTCCTGAGTAATGAAGAGATAACAAGTGGTAAGAGCAGAGGGTTTGTCCCACACACTGACACCCAGGAATTCCACAGTTTGTCACTGAGAAAATGAAAATAAGGGGGAAAAGCACCCAGTGGTAAAAACCACTCAAATCTGAAAGGAATACATAAAATAGAAAAAGACTGCTGTAGCTTCAAAGTATTAAAGCAGAGCTTAGTGGAGGCTTAAAACCAAACACACTGAAAATGAGTTTTGTGGCTTAAATTCACACTGATTTTTATGGATAACTTTATAGAGACAGGATTTTTGGGATATCCTTGGAAGGGGCAGTCTGGACATATAGGGATGTAAGCGCAGCACTCTGGCACTCACTAACTGCTGCATCATAAAAACTCGAGGTGTAGCTTTGTTGTAATTCATATTAGAAATGCAATTCATATAAAATCAAAGTGAATATATTTAAAATAAAAACAAAATTGATAAATTTAAAAATCAATAAAGTTAAAATTAATAAATTAAATAAAACACTTAATGGAATGAATATTTTATTAATTTTTGTATTTTAAAATTTTGCATTATTTTAAATAATTTTAAATATATAAACTTAGAATCAATAAAATTAAATTTTAATTAAAATTACTATTAAAATTCTTTAAATATTCAAATTATTTAGAAATTTTAAAAGAAAATTTTAAGATATATAAAAATAATGAATCACCATTATCACACCCAGGCTCCATGGGGTTAAAAAACGTATCTCTGGGTTTTGGGAATTTGCCAAGGAGCGAGTATAATGGCTTTGGAAGGAAAATTTCATGGAATTGGCAGGGTGTTCGCTGGCACCTGTTGATACAGATCGAGTCAGGCTCTCGCTAACGCTCCCATTGTGCTCAGCTTGGGGATGGTAATTGTATAACTGCTCTCCAAAACTGAGCGTGAAACACAGCCCAGGCAGCCCATAGAAACATCGGCCAGATTGCTGGGATTTCATTCCTGCGTGTGTGAAAAACAGGGAGAATTTAATGGTGGTTTTTAAGGAATTGTCACCCCTTCCTTCTGTTGGGAAGAATTTATCTCACTCTCATCTAAAGAGAAAAGATTATTGGTCATTTATTTCCTTTCCAAGCCTGGTGCTGTCCTGAAAAGCAGCTGCGGGAAAGAGATTTTGTTGAACAGATCCCTGTCTCTTGTGACTTTTATGCGGAATAATTTGGGTGTTTTTCCCCCAAATCCTTGTTAGTGCCCCCTGCCCTGTGGCTGCCTGGCAGATCTTGACTACAACTCCATGTCCCCCTTCTCCCCATGGATCCCGCAGAGGGTAGGACTTTGGAATTTTAATGCAGATTTGCAGGGAAATCAGATTATTACCCAATGTTTGACAGGAAGCTGAGGGAGTATCCCTGCTGCTTTAAAGTCAAAGTGAAAAATTTTGCTGTGTAATCCACAACCAAGCAGTAAGAACTGAGTAACAAAACCAGCAGAGACTGATCACTGGGGAGCAGAAAATTCCTCCAGTTTCATCCCAAAACCAGTGCAGAGATTGTCAGGGAGGGCCCTGAATTCGATCTGTGCCAGGAATGCTGTAATGGAACAAGGCTGCTCAAAACACAAGAGTTTTCCATGGCTGAAGTTAAAACTGGCTCCTCCCACTGATCACAACGAGTCATTGGGATATTTTTATTTTGATTTTTCCCTCCAGAGCTGTTTTTTTTTTTTTTTTTTTTTTAACAATTCCAGTGGAATTTTAGCACTGAGGTATGTACATGTCCTTTGGCTGAGCCAAAGGAAGAGCTGCAAAAGATGAGTTGGTGCAATTTTTTTGGAAGGGGTTGAGTTTCATCCTCAGAGAATGCAAAGGAGTTTGGAGCTTCCTGTGAATATCCCTCTCTCCCAAGCACCTGTGAAATTGTGATGGAATCGGTGAATTTGGCCCTGAGCTTGGAATCTCCTCAGATCCTGGGGGAATCTCTAAAGGAGTTTCTTAAATCCAGGGATTCTTGGAGGGTTGGCAGCTTCCCATGGGAAATCCCAGCAGCTCTGGCAGGGTTTGTGCAGCAGGACGAATAGAGGGAACTTGGGGTTGTACTTCAACTCTGAAGAGGTTTTTAAGGGCAGAATTCATTATTTTGGTCTTTCCCTTCCCAGTGTGGTGGGAACATGCCTGAATGTTACACCAGAGCTTTGGCTGGTGTTTAAAATAAGAAACAAATTTAAAAACTAAACCAAAAAACCAAACCAACCAAAAAACCCAAAAGCCAAACCTAATCAACAAAAAAAAAAAACCTAACCAAACCAAAAAACCCAAACCAAATCAACAAAAAACCCCCCAAAACAAACAAAACCAACCAAAAATCCCAAAAACCAAATCACCACCACCACCAACAACAAAAAAACCCAACAAAAACAAACCCAACCCCCCCCAAAAAAACCACAAAAACACAAAAACAAAACAAAACCAAAACAAAACAGAAAACAAAACAAAACAAACAAACAAACAAACAAAAACAGAAAAAACCAAAACCCACCAGAAAACCAAACCAAATCAACAAAAAAACAAAAAAAATCAATAGTACTTCTGGAGCAGTGTGTGTCCCTCTCCCACCCCTCTCTTGGGATTCCTGCTTGCACCCTCGAGCAGCCAAGTGGTTCAGGGAACCGCGTCTAAAAGGGATATTAAAAAAAAAAAAAAGAAAAGGATTTTGGAGAAAAAATCCCTTTCCTGCTGCTGCTGCTTCCACAGGAATGCCAGTGGAAGGAAGGGAGTGGGAACAGGAATTCCCACCTGGGACCAGGTGGGAGTAACAACCACTGCCTGTGGCAGTCTGGAGTTGTTTCAGCCATTTGGGAATTTTTTGTTGTTGTTGTGGAAAAGCTCAATTTAATTTTTTTCTTTTCCTGGAGAAGACTCAAAGTGACAGAATTTTAATGCAGGATTTTAAGGAGGGCTCGGTTATTTTATTCCATTATTTCCAGTTGGGAATCTCTGATGTTTCTGATTCTTTTAGGATTTTAGAGTGAAGCTCATGGAAAAGTGTGGAGAGGCTTGGAAACTTCAGCATTTCCAGGAATGGGGTGTGCTGGGGCAGCCCAGGGATGATTTAAGGAATGTGTTTAATTTGGAGCTTCCTTGGGAATGCAGGATGATTAAGACACATTACCTTAATTACCTGTGACTTCTCCACTTCCTTGAAAAAATGTATTCCTGAAAAAATTCCATGCTTTCCTCTCAGCTTTGTCTTGGGATCCAGGCACTGCTGAGAGCTCCTGGTTGGGAGTCATCTCTGAGGGTGCAGCAGAATTTGGGATTGTTCATGGATGGATCCCCCTGGTCATTTGTAGGGAATGTGATTTATTCCAAGTGCTGTTGTAGGATTGGAGGTGCTCCCATTTATCCTACTTCAGTACAGCAGTCCCTCTCTATTTTGTGTAATTTTTCTGATTTGAGTGGTAACAGATATTACTTCCAGCTGTTTCTTCCTTTTATTTTCCTTTTCTCCATGACAAAAAAAAAAAAAAAAAAAAAAAAAAAAAAAAAAAAAATCCAAAAAACCCAAACCCTTTTTTTTTTCCTCCCAAATCCACAGAGCCACCAGCAGCTTTTTCTTTTCTGCTGCAACTCAGTCCAGGCTGTGCTCTAATATGCAAGTGATTAACTTGCAACCTTGCAGTGCCAAACTCTCCGAAGTTTGTGGGCTGCCAAAACTGGGCTGTTCTCTTCAGGAGCTTTTGTATTCCAGCATTAGGAATTCAGACAGCTTTTTGCTGCAATCACATCTTTGTTAGAAGCAGTTCCCTTCAGCTCCAACAAAAAGTATTGTTGACGGTTTTCCATGGTTCTGTTGCTCTGGATTAAATTATTGGGATGGAATAAGAAGTTTAAACAACAACAAAAAGAAAATATAACTTGGAATCTTTGGTTTATGTCCTGTTGTTTTGGGGTTTGATTTGTAAGGAGCTGCTTTGAGATTTAGAAAACCCTGAAGGTTTCAGGGTTTCATTTTCCAGCCATGGTGATCTTCACCTTTTTTGGGGCAAGTTAAAACTTCCAAAGCAGCACATCCACAAATTCAAACATATTTAGAGAACCTCACAATTGAGAGAGGAGGAGGAGAGAGAAACTCGATATCTATTATTATTAACCTTTGGCAGAAGCTCCACAGAAGGCACATTCCGGAGTATTCCTGAGTTTCAGGAGGCTGGAACTCCGATCCTCAGCTCCTGCAGTGTTGTTTTTCTCCAGGATCAGATCGTTGCCATTAGAAGAGGAGAAAAAAAAAGATAAAAACGTTTTGTGGCTTTGCCTTGGTGTTTGATCACCCAGGAGGGGAGCTGCTGCATTCCTGGGCTGATCCTTATCCAGCCTCCCTCAGGTGCTCAGTCACCCTGTGACCAGCAGCAGCAGGAGTCCTCCTGTCCTCTTGAATAAATAAATAAATTTTCAACAGGTGTCCAGCCCCTCTCTGGCCAGGGTCAAGTCATTGCTCTGTGGAACTCTGGAAATAGTCAGGGTCAAAATCCGTGGGGTGCCATGGAGTCAGCACTCAGCTCCTCTCTGCTGGACCCCAGTTCCGATCCAAAAGGATTGTTCTCCTTAAAATCTTCCTCTCCTGTTTCATTTTCTCCACTCTTGTCTCATTTTCTGCCTCAGTATCCCCAGTTATAAGAAGAAAACTCAAACTTTTATTTTTGGTGTTTGCTGGCAGCTGGGTGTCCTTGGCATGGGTTCTTCTCAACTCAACTCATCCCTGCTAGGCCTGATTTTAAAAATCTTGGAATTCCTCAGCACAGATCAGGAGAGCCTAAAATTGATCCTGTAGAGATTTTTTTTTTTTTTAATTAATTTTTGCCTTGTGCTTTTTGCTGTATTATTGGAGCCTTTCAATGTTCTGCAGCCCAGCACAACACGGAGCAGAGCTCTGTGAGACCTGTAGTTAAACCTAATTCATTCCTGCAGGTTGTGCATTGAGCAGAGGTTGGAATTAACGCAGGTTTAAAGCTAAAATCACACCTCTCCAGAATAAATAGCACTGGACATTCGTTTCCATTTCCCTTTGTCACCTGTGGAGCATCCTGCAGTGTGCTGGGGCTGAAACCCAACACTTGGAGTGATACCCGAGCATGGAAAATGAGTCCTTTTGTGACTAAAATTGTCATTTCGGGCCAGCTTTTGTCATTCAAGGCTTTGGTTGAGTGGCACGTTTTTGTTTTGGGATGAAAAGTTCGTTGTTGTGTCTGGGCTTGCTGAGTTTGGCAGTTGAGGATTCTGTTTTGGAGCAGATTTAAAGGTCTTAAATGATAATTTCTTACAGGTTAAGCATGGAGGGAGCAGAGCTTGCAAAGTGAGGTTCTGTGAGGTTATTCCATTTTTTTTTGTTTGTTTTTGTTTTTTTGTTTTGTTTTGTTTTGTTTTTTTGTTTTGTTTTGTTTTTTTTCTGAAGGAGAACAGATCCACATCCTCTTGGAGGATCTGATGAATTAGGAAGGGAGAAGCAGCACCAGGTGCTCCCTCCTGGCTGTGCCAAAGCTCCGGGACAGTTTTCATCCCGTGCGGATTCCCAGCCTGGCCTCATAGTTTGGATTTTGCGTCCACAAATAATTCCTGTGCTATGTAAACACCAAACTGCCTCATTTTCAGGTGGCTTTGGGATCTTCTGCCTGAGCAGGACAGGAACCCCAAAGTAGGGCCCTGCTTCTGAAGACATTTATGAAATAAAATCAACATTTATTCTGTGGTTAAATCCAAGCACCCTCCCCCCCTCCTTGCTATGGAGATTAATGGGATTTTCAAAGCCACAAATTAGGTAAATAAATCCTAAGCATCCTGTTGGGGATAATTAATACAAATCCTGCTGCACTGATGGGAGCGTTTAACAGCAAGGGGGCAAGTTTGGGGCTGTATTTCACCATTCCTGGGGCACAGATCCCATTTTTTCCGGCAAGTTTAGGGTTCTTCAGCACAACTTTCACTCCTGGGTGCTACGCTAGCTTTCTCTGCTGTGGAATTCGCACAAGGACATTCCCAGGACGCAGATCCTGTTTTTCCTGCAGGTTTGGGGTTTTTCAGCACAGCTTTCACTCCTGGGTGCTGCATGAGCTTTCCCTGCTGTGCAATTCCCACCACAATTGTGTTCCTGTGGTTCCTCACATTGAATCACTCAGAATTGATTCTGAGTTGTTGAGCTCAGCTGGTCTGGGTGAATTTGAAGAGTTTTGAGCACAAACCCCTTTCCAGGGTGGTTCTGATCCCATTTTTCCCATTGCAGAGGTTCACGCCACAGGGTTCAACTACCAAAACGAGGATGAAAAGGTTACTCTGTCCTTCCCCAGTACTCTGCAGAAAGGTAAGAGCCATTCCCCTGCTGCCTGTGGTTCAGGAAGGGCTGGAGTGGGACAGCAGTTACTTCCCTGGAATTCCTCTCTGTGGATGTGGGAGACCATTCGCTCTGGGTTGCTTCAGAGCATCTGGAATTGCAGATTTTGTCTGATTTGTGGTGAAATTTGCCTCCAACCCCCTGAGCAGTGATTTCCCTGTTGGTGGGAGGCAGCAGAAATTCCTGTCATTCCCCTGGACAGAGGAAACTTTGGAATTACCACAGGATTTTCCTCCTTGTCCACCTTCAGATTTTTCCAAAGCTGCTTCAGCTCTGAGGAACCCCCTTGGCTGTTAAAACTCAGCTCCTCACTTTGGATAAAGCTTTATTTCATCTGGAAATTTTATTTTTAAAAATTTCATCTGGATAAACATCACTAAGAGACTGTGGGATGAAGATGAGGTAGCTGGGGTGTTTGATCCTGTGGGATCTTGGCTGGCAAGCTCAGGTTTCCCTTTTTTTCCCTGAGGCACCGAGGGCAGAATTAATCCTGAGCCTGATTAAGGGCTTTGAACTGGGCCAGAGCTCCATCTTGGCTTTGAGTATTCCATAATTTGCCATAATTCCTTAAATCCCAGAGTTTTGCAAACTTTGCTCCAAAGTGAGGATTGGAGGATGGAACTCTTAAGGTAGGTCCCCAAAAGATCCTAAAATCCCATGGGGAACCTTGAGATGTTTTGGAATTTATTTTGCTTAGGGAATAAAATCCACACCAAACGCTTGGTTTTTTTTTTTTTTTTTGGTCACCTGCCGATCCCAGGGGTTTGTGTGTTTGCTTTGCAGGGACAGGGACACTAAAGATAGACTTTGTAGGGGAGCTGAATGACAAAATGAAAGGATTTTACCGGAGTAAATACAGCACACCCAGCGGAGACACGCGCTACGCTGCCGTCACCCAGTTTGAGGTATGGCTGTGCTCTCATTGTTATTTTCATTTCCATTTTTATTTTAATTTCTAAACAGAATTTATGCTTGCAACAGGCAAAGACACACTTTTTCGCCTTCATCTATCCCCTCAGGATAAATATCAAAAATTCACTTTTTTTTTTATTCCTTGTCCCTCCTTACCTGTAAGTCAGTGAGCTCAGGGCTGGGCTGGTGCTCCCCAGGGATGCTGCATCTGCCTCTGCTCTGCTCAGTCACCTAAATCCAGGATTTGGGTTTTTTTTTTCTTGTTTGGGGACTTTTATCCTTGGATTTCAGCTTTTTTCCCCCATGGTTTTAGGTATTTATTCCTTGTTTTCGGGGCTTTTCCTTTGTTTTTTGAGGTTTTTTCTTAGTTTTGGGGTCCTTCCAGGTTTTTGGTATTTTCCTTGGTTTTTTGGTTTTTCCTTGTGTTTTGCAATTTTTTTCCTCATTTCTTGGGGGTTTTAATTGTTTGGGGGGGGGGGTTATTCCTTGATTTTTTCCCTTGTTTAGGGGTGTTTTTAAATTGGTCTAGGGTTTTTCTCCTTGTTTGGTTTTTTTTGTTTGTTTTTTCCTTTGTTTTTTTAACTTGGAGTGTTGGTTTTTTGTTTTAGTGTTGTTTTTTTCCTTTAATTTTTGTTTTTTCCCTTGCTTTTTGTGGTTTTTTTTTCCTTGTTTTGAGGGGTTCTTCCTTGTTTTTTGGGTTTTATTCCTTGCTTTTGGATTTTTTTCCTTGGTTTTTCAGGTTTTTTTTCCTTGTCTTGGAGTTGTTTGTTTTTTTTCCCCTTGTTTTATCTTTTTTTTTTTTTCCCACTTTTCCTTACTGCCCTTTACCTCACAGCCCCAAGGTAATTCCTTGATCTGGCAAATTCCTCCCACTGCTGAGGGGTTCATTCTCTACCACCAGCAGCTGCAACATTCAAAAACATATTTTTATGTAAATAAAACTACCTTTTATAAAGTGCATTAATTTTATTTTTTAATTTAAAAATGTTTAATTAAAAAATGTACATTTGTAATGGGACCCTGTGCCTTTATCTGGGTATTGAACACCATCCACAATGCCATCCCTGCTACGTAAAACTGGATAAAATGAGGGAATTTTGCATTCCATAGGTTCCTTAATCCTAGGGCACTCCCCAGCACAAACAGAGCAGTTTTTGGGGTTCTCTTGGGCAAATTTGGGGTGGTTTGTGCATGCTTGGGTGCCTCAGCGCTTCTACACCACCGAGCTTCCCTCCTGCTGTGACTCTGCTAAATTTGGACAATTCCAGCAGAGCTCTGAGGCCTTTTCAGTGGTTTCTATTTAAAATCAGGAGTGAAGTAAGAATAAAAAGCTAATTTGGAGGTCAGGAGTTCATTGAGGAGACCAAACCACGATTCTCCCTCTTTTTGCTGGAAATAAACTGAGTTTCTGTGGTTTCTTGCTAGAATCTCCTGTGATTTATTTAATTCTCTTTATTCCAGGCTACTGATGCTCGCAGAGCTTTCCCTTGCTGGGATGAGCCTGCAATTAAAGCAACATTTGATATTTCTTTGGTGGTTCCCAAAGACAGAGTAGCTTTATCAAATATGGTAAGTTTTCATATGCCAATAAATGAAATAAATATTTTAATTAAATATTTTAAATAGACATGTATTTTTATATTTATATATCTATTTAAATTTAAATATATATTTAGATTTAAATATATATTTAGATTTAAATATATATTTTAATTAAAGTTGTGATAATGTTATTGATAACTAATTATTTGCCTTGATAACAGCTGGGAATACAATCTGCAAGAAATGGGGAGAGATACACAAAATTTGATGTCAGCACAAAAATATCCACAGGTTGGACAAACCTGGTGGTTTTACAAAAATAACAAAGAGCTCCTTGAATTGAAATATTCCACACCTTCTAAAGTTTCTTGCGTTGTAAAAAAAAAAACCAAAAAACCCAAAACAGTGTTTGGGTAAAAAAATCCAGCTTTTGGAGCCCCACAGGTGCTCTGGTCTGGCTTTGGGGTTGTTTAAATCAGGGCTTTCACTCCCATTTCGGCTGATTGGAAGTTCTGATATAAAATTGAGATTTGAAGTTCTCCTGGAGTTCTGGTTTGAAGTTTTGATTTGAAATTGATGTGTAAGACCACAGGGGTGAAATCCATAAAGAAATTTCAATAATTCCATTTTGGGGTTTTTTTTCCTTGTTTTGGGTTTTTTTTTCTCTTGTTTTTAGGGGGTTTTGTCCTTGGGTGGGTGTTTTTTGTTTGTTTGTTTGTTTGTTTTGTGGGTTTTTGTTGCTTTATTTTTCTTTTTTTTTTTTTTCCCTTGGCTTTTTCTTTGTTGCTTTCCTTGGTTTCTGTCGGTTTCCCTTCTGGGTTTTTAGTGTTAAAAACCTGGATTTTGAGAGGTTATGGTAGCAAATTATTTCAGCTTTCTCTGGGAGTTAAACCTGACCTTCCTTTTCCCAAAGGAAAGATGTGCTTGAATCCAAGTATTTCTGAAATGTCTTGAAGGAACCAACGTTTGGGCAGAAAATCCAGGTTTTTGGAGCCCTAAAGCCACTCTGGTCTGGCTTTGGGGCTGTTCCACTCTGGCCGATTGGAAGTTTCAGTTTGAAATTGTGATTTGAAGTTCGCCTGGAGTTCTGATTTGAACGTTTTGATTTGAAGTTCTGTGAGGCAGCAGGAGTGAAATCCATAAAGAAATTCCATTTAACGCTAAAAACCCGGACTTCCAGAGATTCTGGTAACAAATGGCTTTCTCTGGAACTTAAACCTGACATTCCTTTCCCTAAAGGAAAGAGCTGCTTGAATCCAAATATTCCACACCTGAAGCTTCTTGTGTTGTAAAAGAACCCCCATCATTTGGGTAAAAAAAACACCAATCTAACTTTCGGTGCTCCAAATCCCTGTTGCTCTGACCTGTCAAACTCCAAAATTTCTCTTTCCCAAACCAGAACGTGGTGGAGCGGCGGCCGTACCCGGACGACGAGAGCCTGGTGGAGGTGAAGTTTGCACGGTCGCCGGTGATGTCCACGTACCTGGTGGCCTTCGTGGTGGGCGAGTACGACTTTGTGGAGGCGCGGTCGCAGGACGGCGTCCTGGTGCGCGTCTACACCCCCGTGGGCAAGGCCGAGCAGGGCAAGTTCGCCCTGGAGGTAAATCTCGCTCAGGGTCGGGGTGCTGGGTGTGACACGGACCTGGTTACTCGCATAAATCTGTGAGGTTTGCGGTTTTCTCATGTTTTTTTTGTTTTGTTTTGTTTTTGTTGTGGGTTGTAAACACATGTGGGGTCCTGGTGCGCGTCTACACCCGTGCACAAGGTTGAACAGGGCAAGTTTGCCTGGAGGTAAATCTGAATCATCTTTGGGGTGTTAATTGTGCTGGGTGTGACTCCAACCCATTCATTCATGTAAATCTGTGAGTTTTGGGGTTTTGGGGTTTTTTGTTAGTTTTTTTGTGGGTTGTAGACAGGCATGGGGTCCTGGTACACATCTGGACCCGCGTGGGCAAGGCCGAGCAGGGCAAATTCACTCTGGAGGTAAATCTGAGTCAGGTTTAGGATCTGGTCACTCACATAAATAAATCTGTGAGTTTGGGGTTTTTTTCAGGGTTCTTTGGTTTTTTTTCTTGATTTTTTTGTGGGTTGTATTTAGGTTTTTTCCCATTTTTTTTGTGGGGATCTTTTTGGTTTTGGGGGGATTTTTTATTAGTTTGGGTGTTTTTTTTCCTTGGGTGTGGGGTTTTTTCCCTTGTTTCTGGGGTTTCTGGGTTTTTCATTATTTCTGCTTGGTTTCCATTTTTTTCTTGTTTCGGGGTTTTTTTCCTTGTTTATTTTATTTTTTCCTTGTTTGTTGTGTTTTGGCCTTCTTGGTTTTTCTCCCTTGTTTTTTTTTTGTTGTTTGTGTGTTTGTTTTGGTGGGGGAGGTTTTCTTGTTGCGGATTGGGGGATTTTTTTCAGTTTTTAGGGGTTTTATCCTTCTTTTGGATTTTTTCCTTTTTGGGGGCTTTTTTCCTTTTTTTTCCCCTTGATTTAATTAGTCAGAGATGCTGAGCTCAATATTAAAGAAGATTTCAGTTGCAGGCAAACCAATGTTTGCAATGACCTAAACAACCTACTTGACTCTGATCACATTCTGCTGATTCTCTGATTCAAAATCCTGTTGAAATGCTGATTTGAAGTTTTGATTTGAAATTCAAAGTTTGGATTTGGTAGAAATCTTCCTTCGTTTCAGTCCAAATCTCCTAATTTCAGTCCTAATTTCCAAGTTCCGGTCATAATTTCCTAGTTTAAGTCCTAATTTCCAGTTTCAATCCTAAAATCTTAACTTCCAGACATAATTTCCTAATTTCAGTCATAATTTCTTAGTTTCAATCCTGATTTTTTAGTTTCGGTCACAATTTCCCAAGTGTTGCCTACTTCCAGGTTAACAGAACATTTCTCCTCTCATTTCTTACAGGTTGCTGCTAAAACTCTGCCTTTTTATAAGGACTACTTCAATGTTCCTTACCCTCTTCCTAAAATTGATCTCATAGCTATTGCAGACTTTGCTGCTGGTAAAGTAACTCGCTTTATTGCTGAAATTGTATTTTATTTGAATTTTTAAGTATAAAAATTAAATTTAAAAAACCTTTGGGAAGAGGTGTGGATCAATATCAATAAACCTTTGTATTTATTTTATAAAGGTGCCATGGAGAACTGGGGCCTTGTTACTTATAGGTATGATGTTAAAATACTGTCTTTCCCCCTCTTTGTTCATTAATTATTGGAGTTAATTGGATTCATTTCAGGTAGCTCTAATTGCTGGGTGTCATCCCAAATCAGACTTTCAGTTTTCATTTTGCTTTGGATGTTTTTGGTATTACTGTTGCAGCTCAGGAAGGCAAAAATCAGCCACTGGCTGAGCATTTTAAGTTGACAAAACCTTCTTGGCCCATTTTTTCCCTGATAAAATTTCCTGACACAGCCGGGAGAGTTTATTTTACATCGCAGGAAAATTTGGCAGCCACAGAGTAACGGTGTGGAGATGGGGAAATCAAAAATATTAACTCGCCTTCCTTTACAGTTTGATTTTTTTTTTCTCCTTCTTCTGATCAAGCTTTTGTACTTTTGCTTGATATTAATTTGTTTGCTGTGCTGGTGGTCAGGAGGATTTCCCTGAATTTTGAACAACTTGTAAGCTTTGGACTTTAAATCCTGAAATAATTTGGGATTTCTTCTGCTCAGCTTTGAATTCAGCCTTAAAAAAACTGAAACAAATTGGAGCTTAGGTTTCAAATTTTTCCTTGCGTATTGCAATTCTGATGAAATTTGATATTTTATTCCTTTTGTGTTAAAAAATATAAATATATTCATCCTGGATGAGGAGAATGTTTGGGATGGAGCTGTGAATTTTTGCCCCTTTGTGCCGAGTTTGCTCTGCCCCCTTTGGGAATCTGCAGGCACCATCCTTGGGGAGGTTTTTCCCTGGAATTGCAGCATTCCAGAGGTCCCTGAACAGGGCTGGGAGGTGCCACAGTGGAGAAATTGGTGTTGACACAGCTTGGAAGAACCAGAATTCCTTTGGGAATGCTGAGAGGGGCAGGATGTGCACCCACCCCAGAGCACAGAGGGAGCTGAGCTTCCAAAAATGACCTAGGGGACCATTTTGATAAATGAAAAAATAATTTTTCCTCCTTCTGCCTGGTTTTTTTTTTTTCCACTTCTTGCATGCCAGAAAAAAATTCCTGCTCCAAAGCATTCCAGCAGCTGTGGAACTCACCCTGAGAATTTCATGGCTACATTGAAATAGATTTTGGGTTGGTTATTTGGTTTTTATTTCCTCTCACTTTTTAGCTTGCTTAGGTAATTTCATCTCCTTTGGGTTGTGGTTTTTATCCCCCTGCGGTTGTCCCCACCCTGCTGAGTTCTGTTTTGCTCTCCAACACAGGGAGACTGCGTTGCTCATTGACCCCAAAAATTCCTGCTCCTCATCCCGCCAGTGGGTGGCTCTGGTGGTGGGACACGAACTGGCTCACCAGTGGTTTGGAAACCTCGTTACCATGGTACCTAAACCCTCCAAAATCCCAGTTTTTATTTAAATCTGTTCCTGTCCTGCCCAAAATCTGTGTTTGAGTGCCCCTCCATAGCACCATGCTGTGTTAAAAGAGTTAATTTCATATTTAAATGGTGGTTTATTGTACCTAAACGTCCCAAAATCCTATTTTTTGTTTAAATTTGGTTCCTTTTATGACCAAAATCTGTGTTTGGGTGCTTCTAAACAGCTACACGCTGTATTAAACATTTTTAACCCAAACAATTCTATTGATATAATTCTATTTATATAATTATATTAAATATTATTCCAATCTGCACCAAACCAAGCTTCAAACTCACCCGGAGTGAACAAATCCCTCGGGATTTTGTCCTTTATCCATCTTTTTTTTGTGTCCCTGCAGGAATGGTGGACCCACCTGTGGCTGAACGAGGGCTTTGCCTCATGGATCGAGTACCTGTGCGTGGATCACTGCTTCCCTGAGTACGACATCTGGACTCAGTTTGTGTCTGCCGACTACACACGAGCCCAGGAACTCGATGCCTTAGACAACAGCCACCCCATCGAGGTGAATCCTGGTTTTCCACCCTTTTTTCCCCTTTTCCCTGAAATTAAAAAGGGAATTTCGGGGTTGTTGCTGAGCAAAGCGCAACCCAGACTTGCGGCTGCACTCTTTGGGATCTGCTCTCTTAGGGGGCTGTGCTCCCAAAAACTCCCTTGGAATTCTAGGGATCTGTTATTCCTCAGGATTGTAATTCTTAGGGATTCTAGCACTTGAAGAAATATTTGGTGAAATAAATTTTGGGAAATGCCCTTCCGCACCAGGGTGTTTTAGTGGGATTTACTCCCCTGAGCGTGTCTTGCTCGGTATCCCTAGATTAAACAATTCCCACTTGCTTTCACTGCTTTTGGGAAGCAAAGGATTGAAGGAAGATCCCCAAATTTATCTGATCCAGCACCAAAATATAACTTAAAGCATGCTTAACTTCCAAACTAGCCCTGACCCAGCCATATCTCAGGAATTTTCCATGTTTGGGGGCAGAGATTCCTCTCAGACAATCCAGCAGTGGATTCTTGGGGTGAAAGAATCCTTCAGATTTTCACCTCTAAAACTGACATTTTCCCTCAATTTTCACCTCTAAAACTGATTCTCCCTCATATTTTCAAACCTAAAACTGATGTTTTCCTTTAGATTTTCAACTCTAAAACACTGCTATGAGCAAAAATACAATTTTTTGGCAGTCCAAATCCTTCTCAATGGGGTTGTCCTGCTTCCCACAGGTCAGTGTGGGCCATCCCTCCGAAGTGGATGAAATATTTGATGCCATTTCTTACAGCAAGGGAGCCTCTGTGATCCGGATGCTGCACGACTACATTGGGGATGAGGTAAAAAAGGGATGGGAGCTGGAGATTTTCAGGGCATTTTTTACAGCTAAAATTACTGTAAGTTTTAAAAAATTAAATTCTTCTGTGTTTTGAAATTTTCTCCACTTCAAGCTCTGTTTGAACTTACATGGAAAAAATGAGATAATGGGATATACAGAAGGAATTAGTGATTTTCAAGATTCCTTGCCTGATTGCTGGGGGTAAATGCAGAGCAGAGGGAGGATAGGAAAGCCCTCTGACATCTCCACTTGTGTGTTCCCAGGATTTCCGGAAAGGAATGAACCTGTACCTGACCAAGTTCCAGCAGAGGAATGCTGCCACAGGTAACTGGGTCACTGGGGTAGGCACAGAAGTCATTTCTGGACTCAAAACTGCTGGTTTTCCACCTGAGATAATTGAAATTCCATGACATTACTGGCTTGTTTCCAGTTTCATGCCCTTCACAGGCAGGATTCGGCATCCCTGGGGATTTTCTGTCCCTGGAGTGTTTGGCTGAGGTGATCTGCAAGGGCTGAGTAACCACTTACAGGGCTATAATTTACAAATATTCTTTGGTTTGCCAAGACAGCCTTTTGCAGTATTGATCCTGTAATTAAACAGTTCAAAGTCTGATACTTTTGCTTTTAAACCTTTTATTTTTGTGTATCAGGCACAAATGTGGAAGTGGGGACATCAAAGCTCAGTCAGCCAAATCCAACCCATGGTGTTTGGTCAGCGATCTTTGACATAATACATAAAAAACCTGAAGGGAAATGTTGTTCTCTTTGAATATTTAATGTTAATTTTTGAATCACAATGTGTATTGATTGGGTTTTTTTTAGTAGTAAAGAAGCTGCTTCTCCCCTCTCTCCTCCTTAAGGAGGTTTAAACTATTACCTTTTTTTTTGCCTGTTAAATTTCAATAAAACACGAAAATGTAAAAGGTGGAGTTAAGAACCCAACTCTCCCTATCCTGTCCCTAAGAAAACCTGACACATTAAGAGTCTGGCAGTCCTGATTCAAATCCTTTTCTCCCACAGAGGATCTCTGGGAAAGCCTGGAAAAAGCCAGTGGCAAACCCATTGCTGCTGTGATGAACACGTGGACCAAACAAATGGGATTTCCACTCATTTATGTAGAAGCTGAACAGGTAAAAACAGAATTGTGCTTTAATTTTGATTCAAATTAAACAATACTCCCTGATTTTGAGCATTCTCGGATCAGGGCTGGTAAAAATGGAATTGTGCCTTCACTTTGGATCAAACTGAATGATATTCCCTGATTCTGAGCTTTCTCCTTGAGTCAGGGGTGGCTCTATATGGGCACAGCTCTGGTTCTGACAGGGGGGTGTGCCAAATCCCTGTGAATTCATCCCAAAACTCCCTGGATCACTGGAGTTTGCTGACTTTCCTCTGTGTGGGAAATGTTTGGTAGGGGGAAGGGAGTAATTCCAATTATGCTTATTCCACAAGATTGCAGGATGAGGGAGGATCAGGGCCTGGGAGCTGGAGTCAGGCAGCAAATCCAGGCCATGGCTGTTAAAACAGGGACAGGGATTTGTGCTTTGCAATAATTCCTGAGGCAGAGCCTTTTTTTGAGGGGAAAACTCCAAGTTATTCCATGAAACAGAGGGCAGTGACATGCAGAGACTGGAATTAAATGTGCTAAACATCCCCTTTTCTCTTTTTTTTTTTTTTTTTTTAATTTTTTTCCCTCAGCAAGAAGATGACAAAGTGTTGAAGTTGGTCCAGAAGAAATTCTGTGCCAGTGGACCATATACTGGTAAGAGGAGAGCTGGGAGCAGGAATGAGGTGGGCACAGAACCACAAAATATCCCAATTTTGTATTGTTGGGTTTTGTTGCTTTTCATCCAAAAGCAGCAATTTTGAGACCTGAAACAGCCCCAGGCCTGTGCTGTGCCTGGATCTAGGTGGGAAAACCTGAAGAAATCCAATTCCACTTGTGGTTTCTATATCCTGGCATGGAGAGCGGCATTCCTCAGCTCAGAATTGCTTCAGAAATGTCAATTTTTGGGCCAGGGCCCTCTGAGAGGCTGAGGAGCAGCTGTTTTGGAGTGGTGCTGATAAATGAAGTAAAAACGCCTCAGGTGGAAACCACCGCTGATTCCAGCACTGATTCCACTTGCCTTCCATGCTTATCTAAATTAAAATGCTTGGCTTGAAAGCTGATGTGAAGATTCTTGGGGTTTTAACTCTAAAACTGTCATTTTCCCTTAGATTTTTGCTTCTAAAACTGACATTTTCTCCTCAGATTTTTACTCTAAAACTGACATTTTCCCTCAGATTTTTACCTCTAAAAACTGATATTTCAGATTTGGGCCTTCAGATTTGGGTTTTCTTTTTACAATTTCATTTTCAATGCTCAACCTGCAGCTGGAACCAGTTTGAGCTCTATTTCTCGGTGTTTTCCACTCAAACTTTTCCCCTGATTCCTTGTTCTCCCCCGTTTCCAGGGGAGGATTTCCCCATGTGGATGGTGCCCATCAGTATTTGCACGAGCGAGGACCCCACCTGTGCCAAAATGCAGATTTTGATGGACAAACCAGAGCTCACCGTGGTGTTGAAGGACACCAAACCAGAGCAATGGGTCAAGGTGAGTCCTGAAAAATTCTTTTTTTTCTTCCCTCTTTTATTTCCCTTTCCCCTTGGAGTTTAGAGTTTCCACCCTGTGGTGCTGTGGAATTTTGGTTCCCAATCCTCTGCTTTCTTTCCCATTTTCCTGCATTGTCAACTGGAATTTTTAGGGAATTAAAGCCTGGAAAAAAATAGTGAAATTAAAGGCAGGATTTGAACTGAGATGTGGTGGCTTTTTTAGTCATTGTTATCATTATATTGTAATTATTGTTATTTTATTATCTCATTACCATTATAACACTTAAAATTATCACAATTATTGTATATTTTTACCATGTATTAAATATATTGCCTCTTACTATAAAATATTTAAATTCTTATCTATCTCTATATGTCTATACATTACATTATTTTTATTTAATATATACACTTACTTATAATTTCAAAATTATAATTTGTATATTTATCTAATATATAATACATAATTTAATATATTTCTATATATCGTTTTTCTACATATGCTTTTTATGTATAAAATACATATATAGAGAGATATTAGATAAATATATATAAAGACAAAAGTATATTTTAGATAAATAAGTATAAATACCAAGGTGTATTTTAGCTAAATATAGCTATACACACATAGTTTAGTTAAATAGTTATAAAAATAAAAAGACATATTTTAGACACATATTCTATACAACTACATATAAATTACATTTTATATAATTATGTATAACAAATGACATTTTCTCTAAATATATTAAAAATAAATCTTATTTAAATACACATAAACCTCGGATATATTTTAGATAAAAATACATGTAAAACACTACTTTTGTTGCTCCTAACTTGTGACTTTGTGCTGTTTCTGTGCTGGCAGCTGAACCTGGGCACGGTGGGGTTTTACCGCACCCAGTACAGCCCGGCCATGCTCGAGAGCCTCATCCCGGCCATCAAGGATCTGTCCCTGCCCCCCGTGGACAGGCTGGGGCTGCAGAACGACCTCTTCTCCCTGGTGAGCCCCTGGGAGCGGGGCAAAACCCCCTGGGACTGGGGCAAAACCCCCTGGGACTGGGGCAAAACCCCCTGGGACCGGGGCAAAACCCCCTGGGACCGGGGCAAATCCCCTGGGATAGAGAAAATCCTTTGGGACTGGGGCAAAACTGTCAAGTAAATAAATTGATGAGCTATTAAAAGTGGGATTAATCCCTGTGTTTTCCTGATAATCAATGAAATAAATAGATGAGCTATTAAAAATGGGATTAATCCCTGTCTCTTCCTAATAATCAATAAAATAAATTGATCAGCTACTAAAAAATGAGATTAATCCCTTTTTTTCCCTCTTCTCCAGGCCCGAGCTGGAATCATCAGCACTGTGGAGGTGCTGAAAGTGATGGAAGCTTTTGTGAACGAGCCCAACTACACCGTGTGGAGTGACCTGAGCTGCAACCTGGGCATCCTGGCCACGCTCCTTTCCCACACGGATTTCTATGAGGACATCCAAGTCTTCGTCAGAGATGTCTTCTCCCCCATCGGGGAGAGGCTGGGCTGGGACCCCAAACCTGGAGAGGGTAGGAAAATTCTGCTGGGGATGGGAGTCTTGGGGGGTGTGTAAATCATCAGGGATTTGGGGGAAAATTGCTGGGAAATTCAGTTGTGGGGTTGGGAATCTGGAGTGTCAATAAATCATCAGGGATTTGGGGGAAAACTGCTGGGAAATCCAATTTGGGAATCTTGAGTGTCAATAAACCAGGGATTTGGGGATAATTTCTGCTGCAGAATTCTAGAAATCTTGGGGGTCAATAAGGCATTTTTCCATTCTTTCTCACTCCTAGGCCACCTAGATGCCCTCCTGAGGGGTCTGGTTTTGGGAAAACTGGGAAAAGCCGGGCACAAGGCGACATTGGAAGAGGCCCGGCGCCGGTTCAAGGAGCATGTGGAAGGGAAGCACATCCTGTCTGCTGACCTGAGGAGTCCTGTAGGTCCTGGGCGGGGGGGGGGATGGTTTGGCATCCTCAAAATCTGTGCCCATTCCCTTGGCAGGTGAATTCCAAAGGGGAGGGTGGAGATCCCTCTTTTTGCTATCCTGGTGGTTTTGTCCCCACTTTTGGAGTTACCCAAGTTGTCCTGAAATTAAAAAAACGTGAAAGAGTTGAAGGATCTCTACAACGCAGAGTTAAAACACAGGAGGGAGCAGTGCTGGTGCTTCCAGATCTGGGAATTCCAACCCAATTCCAGACAAATTTCTGCATTTCCCAAAGTGTGATGATGTTTTTTGGGGGGGGAGTAATTCCTGGTATTCTCCCAGGTCTACGTGACTGTGCTGAAGCATGGGGACAGCTCCACTCTGGACACCATGCTGAAGGTGGGTGCTCACTCTCCAAAATCCCACATTTCCTCCTAAAAATCCCTCTGGGCTGGGATTTCTCCACACCCAGCCCCAATCCCAGGTCATGGTGTGAAATTCCCTTGGGAATTTCTTCCTGTCCTGCTTGACCTTTATATAAACCAGCAAAAATCCAATTTATTCCTGATGCCATTCCT
This sequence comes from Aegithalos caudatus, assembly GCA_013389925.1. Taxonomy (NCBI): domain Eukaryota; kingdom Metazoa; phylum Chordata; class Aves; order Passeriformes; family Aegithalidae; genus Aegithalos; species Aegithalos caudatus. The sequence goes on along the minus strand of WEIU01012599.1, from coordinate 40,878 downwards.
TGGAATTAACGGAGCCACCAGCAAGGCAAATTTGTCCCTGATTTGGTTTAATGAGTATTTAGCTGTGGCACCCACAGAGGGCTCATTAGGTGTGGAATTAATTTATTAATTGACATCTGGATGTGCTTCCCTCTGCAGCTGCACAAGCAGGCCGACATGCAGGAGGAGAAGAACCGGATCGAGCGTGTCCTTGGAGCCATCTCCCAGCCAGAGTTGATCCAAAAAGTTCTCACCTTTGCACTTTCAGTGAGTTCCTGGGCAAAACTGCCCTTTCCTTTGGGATCTTCCCTTGGGAATGACCCTGGGAGACCACTCAGGGTGAGCTACAACTGCAGGAATTCTCTTTGTGGGTCAAGCTTTGAGTTGTGTCTTCAAATTTTTTGGGTGAAATTCCAAATTAAGAAAAATCTTGACCAAGTTGGTTCCAAATTAAGAAAAATCTGAGTGACCTGGTTCCAAATTAAGAGAAATTTGACTGAGATGGGTCCAGATTAAGAAAAAATTGACTGAAATTGTTGCAAATTAAAAAAAAATTGGACTGAGATGAGTCCAAATTAAGAAAACTTTTGAGTGAGCTGGTTCCAAATGAAGAAAAATCTTAAATGAGCTGGTTCCAAAATTAGAAAAATCTGAGTGAGTTTGTTTCAGGTTAACAGAAATCTAAGAAAGTTGTTTCCAGATTAATGACAATTTGAGGGAATATTTTCAGATTACCAAAAATCTGAGGGAGTTGGTTCCAAATTACCAAAAATCCAAATTAAAAAAAAGAACCTTTGAATGAACTGATTCCAAAAGAAGAAAACTCTGATTGGTCTGGTTGGAGGCACCTGCTGTGGGGATTTTCAGTGCTCAGATTCCCTGGTGTTTTGAAGTTCATTCCAATTTTCCTGGCAGTGTTCTGCTTCCAGCACCAATTCCCAGGAGGCCAAAATGCACTTTTACCTCTCAATTTACCAAAGAACCAAAATGATCTCTCTAAATCTTTCCTTTTTTAGTTAAAATAAGATTTTTTTGGTGGATGTAACCTGAGAATAACTTGCTTTTCCTTCAGTCTTTGAGTTGTATATTAAGTTTTTGGGTTAAAAACAAAACAACAAAACAAAACAGATTGGGTGTAGAAATGCCTAAAACCTAAACTCAAGGTGCTGGAATTGTTGGAAAAATGTGGAATATTGATAGTATTTCCCTCCCCAGGAAGAGGTACGTCCCCAGGACACGGTGTCAGTGATTGGAGGAGTGGCTGGAGGCAGCAAGCAGGGCAGGAAAGCTGCTTGGAAATTTGTAAGGGACAACTGGGAGGAGCTTTATAATCGATACCAAGGTGGATTCTTAATATCCAGATTAATAAAGGTACATGGGGCCCTGAGGAAAAGCCCTTCCCTCACATCTGGGACTGGAAATGTTGAATTTCCCCTTTAATGTTGTTGCCTTTTTTTTTTTTTTCCTCCAGCTTACAGTGGATGGATTTGCAAATGATAAAATGGCTGCAGAAGTGAAGGTGAGAAGCTTTAATTACAGAATGTATTAATTAGTCACTGATAAACTTGGTGTGCTCTGGCTGGAAGAGTCAAATCCTGGTGGATTTTGTTGTTGTGTCCCCAAACTGCCCCTCTTTAGGTTGGATAAAATATTATTGAAATGCCTTAAATCAGCATTTTGGAAGCAACCTGGAATTTCCACTGATTTCTGCTTCATTCATTTCAACTTTGATAAAATCTACCCGAGTTTGGCAGCAGCTTTGAGCCGCCTCAAAAAAGAAAACTTCAAAACAGTCAGAATTATTCCAGTTTCTATCATTGGTAGAGTTCTGAGAGTGGCTGTGGGCTTCATCATCTATTCTTTCCCCCCATTTTTCCAAGAACATGCTGGAAGAAGAAACTTTAAAATAGGGCTGTTAATTTGTTAATTAGCGCTTTCCTGTTAGGAAAATACTCAGAAGGAATTTTTATTCCAAAGGTCAGCTGAGCCCTGAGCTAGCTCTGTCCTTTTTTTCATTTAGTGACTTTTCTAAATAAAGATTTAATGGTAGAAATTATTTTACAGAGAAATTTTGCATTAGAATTAATTCTTTTTTATTTTTTGCAAAACACTGAGAGGGAAAACCACCCTTAATTAAATCCCAGCTCTATTCCAAGAGAATTCCCAAGCTTTTGGTGGAGATTTTCCTGTGTCTGAGCCTCCACGTCACCTCACAGAGCGTGAGGTGATCTGCCAAATCTTGGGAAAAGCTGCTTGGAGGGAGGCAGGGATAACTCCTGGCTGGGCTTTCCCCTGTCCCTGCAAAATGCCGCGTCACGGCAGCCCTGGGGGGAGCTCCTCCAGGAGGAAACGTGAGACTGTCCGGCCAGACTGGGCCTGGAGATGACTGTCCATCCAAACTGGGGCCTGGAGGTCACTGTGCAGCCCCTGGAGATCACTGCCCAGCCTGGGAAGAAACCTGAGAGTGGCACCAGGGCTATGCCAAAGGGCCTGGAGGCTTCCCTGGGATCTTTGTACTCCAAATATCCTGAAATATCCACGGGAGCTGCTGCCTGTGGGGCTGGGTCAGCTCCTGGGGGTGTCCCTGGCAGCAAGGACAGCTCCGTGGAAAAACCCCAGTGGTTTTCCTTTAGCGGGAAAAAGGAGGGATTTTGCCATTCCCAGCCATCCTGAAAACTCGGGAATGCCCTGAAAGGTTTTCAGAGTGGCTTCACCTCAGGGGCAGTTTTGGGTGCCACAGTTGGTCTGAAATTGGAGAGTGTCCAAACCAGGGAGAGGGTGGGATTTTGGGGTGTCTGAGCAGGGTCTGGAGTTGAACTGATGATCCCTGTGAGCCCCAGAGCTCCAGGAGCATTTGGACAACACCCTCAGGGAAAGGCTGGGATTGTCGGGATCATCCTGTGCAGGGCCAGGAGCTGGACTGGCACCCCGTCCCTGGAAGTGCTTCCCTATCCCTGCAGGTACCCAGGACTGGGCTGCCCAGGGCTCTGATGGACCTTTGGGGCTGTCACCTTTTTTGGGACTGGCACCTTTGGGGCTGGCACCGGGTGATTTTTAATCTCCCTCAACCCAACCCACGACTTTGGCTGTCGATCCCAACCTCCCAACCCTTCGGGCAATTGCCCATACAAACTCCTGAATGACCGAAGGGCTCGGTCACACCCGAACCCCACCTCCCCCGTGTCGCCACCGCCACCCAGCTGTGTCCTTGTCCCCTGCAGGCTTTCTTCGAGAGCCACCCGGCGCCGTCGGCCGAGCGCACGGTGCAGCAGTGCTGCGAGAACATCCTGCTGAACGCGGCGTGGCTGCGGCGCGACGCCGACAGCATCCAGCACNCTTCCTCCTCCTCAAGCCCATGGGGATTGGACCGTGAATGTAGAGTTTAACCGGTTCCTGCTCACACACTCCAAGAATTTTGGAAAAATTCTGTTCGGGAAAAAAGCAACAACAGCAACAACAAAAATTGATCAGCAATTTTGCAGAAAGAGAGAGAGAGAAAAAACCCACAAAAATACACAAAAAAAAAAAAAAAAAAAAAAAAAAAAAAA
>WEIU01012599.1:7384-32139 GCA_013389925.1 Aegithalos caudatus | reverse complement strand
GACCCCGACCGGCCCCGCCGGCCGCTAACACCTCCCCTGGGACCCCTGTTCGGTCCTAGTGCCCGCCGCACCCCCGCCCAGTCCGGCTGCCCGCTCCTACCGTCCGGTCCTGGTGTCCTCGGGAGCAGCGCCCGGTCCTATGGGACCCTCTCCCCCAACCCTGCTGTGCGCGGGATCCCTGTCCAGTCCTACCAGGTTCTAGTGTCCGGTTCTGCTGCCCGTGGGAACCCCCGCCTAGTCCTGCTGCCCGATTCTTGTGCCATCGGGACCCTTGTCCGGTCCTACTGCCCGGCCCGTCGGGACCGCCGCATCCCTTCAAAACCCCTGCCCGGGCGGGATCGGAGCTTCGGGAGTCTGGGGACGAGCTTAGGCGCGTCTGGTGGGGGAGGGAGACTCGGCTGGGCAGGGGGAGTTGCACCCCCAGTGACCTTAAATTTGAGGAGGAAAAGAAATCTGTTTAAAGAGAAGCGGGAATAAAAAGCCTAAACTCCGGGGTGTAAACGCTGTGCTGGAGCAGGGGATTTAAGGTTGCTGGTGGTTGAGAAGGTTTTTGCTTAGTCAAGGTGTGGGGCTGCAGCTCTGGCTGGTCCTTGCAGGGATGGGGAGCACTGAGGGGTGCTGGGTCCTGGTGTCTCGGTGCTATCCTTGTCACACTCCTGTTATCATCCCCAAAACTGTCACCTATCACCCCACCAGCAGTTTCCTCCCCTGGCCTGGTGTGAACTTGGAAAGCCACAGAGGTGTTCTGTGTTTCTGCTTCTGTTGGAAGGAGTGGGAAGCCCCCTCAGAATTGGGATTGATGCAGCTTTTGTGCTGAACCTCAGTTTTGCGGGCAAATCCTCTAGATTGATGCTGGTAGAGTCTCAGGACCCCCCAGTTGAGCCCAGAGCTCCAGGGCTTTGTGGCGTGAGGGATTTTGGGGTGATGGGCAGGAGCTGCTCATGGTCCTGATTTCCAGGTGTTGGGAAGAGCTGGGGGAGATGTGGATTTCCCGAGGTTTCCTTTTTCCTCTCTGCCTTGTGGGAGTACTCTAAGCTTTTGTTTTTGCTTTGTTTTGTGAGAGGCACTACTGGGTGACAGCAGAGCTTGGGCTGGGACCAAGGATTTGTGTGGGATGGGGATGGGGAATGGCCTAGGCTGGGTGGGGGCTGAGCCCTGGAGGAGGATGAGGGTGGGGATGAAGCAGGAGGATGAGGATGTGGAATTCAGGCTTGTCCTGTGGTCACTGGGTGGGAAGAGCCTTTCCCAGGAGAGCCCCAGGGGGCTTGGGAGCATCTCCCAGTTTCCTGATGGAGCCTACTGCTCTTCCTCATCCCCCTTCCTCCTCCTCTCCATCCCTAATTTAGCCCCTCTTGCCTAATTTATCCCTTTTTACCTGAGCTGTTCACTGACATCTCTGAGGGTGGGAGCCAGGTCAGCCACATCTTCTCTCTCTCAAGTCTGGGAGGTCTCATGTGATGCTGCTCATATTTTTTAGCCTGAAAACCTCATGAAAAGAATTTTTCCTGCTAATGTGAATTAATTCTGGCTGGTTCCTCACTCATAATAGAATCAGAGTGTAAAATTTATTTTGAAATGGTTTAGTGCAGTCTCTTTGTAGGGTTTATTCTATTGCATTAAGTTTAGAATATTTCTAATGCCTTGCACTCACCCCTTTAAGTTTTCCCCCATTTTTTGACCCCAAATTCTGCAGTTTAAACATTGAAGAGTTGAGGATGGAACAACTAAAATTAGTTTTATCTCAAGAGTTGGGGTTGGGCATTTAAAATGTGCAGTCCAAGGCACTGGAGTTGTTTGTTCAACTTTTGAGTGTTGGGTTAGTTTTAAAAATGGGTTCTAGGTGCCCCAAAGCCTTTGTGATTTAGGAGTAAGGTTTTTTTTTAAGGATGTATTTTAAGATTTCTTAAGGGATTCTAGAAATGGGTTTAATGTTAAAAAGTTGAAGTTTTTTAGGGAAATCATGTTTCTCATTGGTGTAAAAAGGTTTGGAAAGTGATGCAGCTGTTCCCACTATTTTCTGGGAAGGTTTTTCTGAGAAGGCAAAAAGCTTTTGAGGAAAAATATTCAGGAAAAGAAATAAAACTTCTCTGCTGAAGCTTGACTTCAGGGAAGCCTCTGAAATGTAAAGAGATTTTCAAAAGGTTTGAAAGAAGAAAAGGTTTTAAAATTGAAGTTTTTAGCAAAGGAAGTGGCAGCAGTTCAGGGGGTTTTGTGTGGACTGAGGTGGTCGAGGGGGTTAATCATTACTTTGGGGGGGTTAATCATTTTTATCAGCAGAGAGTTTAGGATAGCACAAATCAGAGATTCCACATTTTACCAATCCCAATTCCGGTGTGGAATCACCGAAATAACAAGCAGGGAGTTCTTCCTTTCCACGCTGAATTCCCACCCAGAGAATCCATTTTTTTTACCCATAAATCCATTTATTTAAAGGAATTCTCAGGGCAGGCAGGAGCAGGGAAGGTAACTGGGCTCCAGTGTCAGCTCTAAAAAAATCCCAGCCCGGCAGAGCCACCGGAGCTTCCGGCGCTTCCCAGTGCTTCTCGTGAGGAGCTTAACCCGTAATCTCGGGATAGATCCAGGCTGGGAGTGGCTTATGGGGAGCTGGCCGAGGTTTGTGGGGTGGCTGGGGGCTGACCCTGCTGTCTCCTCAGCCGACCTTCCTGGTGGAACTGTCCAAAGTGCTGGCAAACCCTGGGAACAGCCAGGTCGCGCGCGTGGCCGCCGGGCTGCAGATCAAGAACTCGCTGACCTCCAAGGATCCCGACATCAAGGCCCAGTACCAGCAGAGATGGCTCGCCATCGACGCCAACGCCCGCAGGGAGGTCAAGAACTTTGTAAGTCCTCGGGTCTTTCCTCTTCTTCCCCTTAATTCCGGGTCGGGAGGGGTCAGTGAGGAACAGTGTCTGTGGTTTTCCACCTAAAAAGTCTTCCCGTAGCTGCTCCCGGTCTCTGGAGCAGCAGCTGCTGTTCAGGTGCTCGGTTCTGGGAGTTGTTTTCATCTGGATGAGGTTTGGGGTGGAATTTGGATCTTCCCCCAGAGGTTGGTTGAGTGCTGGGACAGCTCCCTATGGAATGGTGTGATCCCAAAGCTTCCTGAGCTCCAGGATTTATGGGTTGGGTTTGTTTGGTCAGATTTTGGAGTTTCTTCCAGAGGGTTTTTGGGCACTGGAGCATATCATGATCCCGACCTCTCGGAGCTCCAGGAGTTTTGGGATTGATATTTTGGGTTGGACTTTACGGTTTTGCCCCAGAGTAGTTGGGCACTGGGACAGCTCCCCATGGAATGGTTGTGATCCCAAACCCCTTAAAACTCTAGGAGTTTTGGGTTGGATTTATTGAGTTGGATATTATGGGTTGGGTTTGTTGGGTTGAGTTTTGAGTTGGATTTTGGGATTCTCCCCTTAGAGTGTTTGAGCACTGGGACAGCTCCCCACAGAATGGTCATGATCCCAAACCTTCTAAAGCTCCAGGATTTCAGGGTTGGATTTTGAGTTGGATATTTTGGGGTTTCACCCAGAGGCTGTTTGAGCACTGGGACAGCTCCCCATGGAATGGTCGTGATCTCAGACCTGCCAAAGCTCAAGGAATGTTTGGACAGGGATGTACAGGGTGGGATTTTGGGGTGTCTGCAGGGCTGGATGATCCCTGTGGGTCCCTTCCAGCTCAGGATATTCCGTGATTTATGGAACATTGCAGTAAGACAGGGAGAATGTTTTTTAATTGATTTAGATGAGATACAAGGAAGCAGTTTTTACAGTGAGACTCTAAGAATACTACACAGATTTCTCAGAGAAGCTGTGCCTGCTCCTGGATCCCTGGAAGTGTCCCAGGCTGGGTTGGACAGAGTTTGGAGAACCGTGAGACAGTGGAAAATGTTCCTTCCCTTGGCACTGGATGGGATTTAAGGTCCCTTCCTGCCCAAACCATTCCAGGATTCCATGGCTTCCCCTGCAGCTGGGCTGGACGTTGATTTTCCTGTAGAAAATGCTTTTTAAGGAAGATTTCCCTTTCTGAGGAAGAGCTTCCCCAAGTGCTCTCCAATCCCCATCAACATCTTTGAAACGTTCTGAGTCTGAACAATGTTCACATGAGGCCAAGGAAGTTTTAAGAGTGGAAAACAGAAAAAAAATTGCAAGTTTCAAACAGAAAATTAGAAAAAAAACTTGTGTGTTTTCCTGAGGATACTTTTTGTCTTGTGCCAGTTGGAGTTCAGAGCCTGCAGGGACAGTAGTGGTGGCTCAGTGGTTTTTGTTTTTGGTCTGGCTTTTTTTTTCTTTTTTGGCTGATGGGAGCAAGAAAATGGTGCTAGGATTTGTGCAGTGCTCTGTGATTGATTCAGCTCAGCCGTGAGCTTTACATTTATTTTTTGTGTGTTAATAGAATCTCTCTCCATAGTCCCAGAATTACTTGGGTTGGGAGAACCTTAAATTCCATCCATTTCCACCTTTCCCTATCCCAGGGTGCACCAAGCCCAATCCAGACTGGCCTTGAACGTCCCAGGGATCCAGGGCCAGCCACATCAGAAAGATAAATTTGGGTGAGATATGATCAAAGGTACACCTTTGATCCTTTATTTCCGTGGAATTTTACTGGGATCATGAGCTGTCCCTGTGCATTGAAATTGAGCAATTGGTTGCTGTTTTCAGTGTCAAAAATACAACATTTAGGTGGAAGCTTGGAAAATGAAGGTGTGTAACTGCATATGCTGAAAAACTGAGTCCTCATCTCTTGTGTTATTTAAAGTTTTATTGGTGTTTAACCAAAAACGCTGGGAAAATGTAAATCCCTCCCTCCCTCCATTTTATATAGAAGATATTTTTGGTGTTCAAGTGGAAATGATCAAAAAAAGCATCTTGCTCTCTATTTTTTTTTTAAGATTATTTGTGTATAACTGGGAATGCTGAAAAAAATTCGTCCAGTGTCCCTCCATTTTTTAGAGAAAGTTATTGTTGTACAACTACAAGTGATGGAAAAATGCAAATCCCTCCCTGTACTTTTTAAAGAAAATTTTACTTGTGTATAACAGGAAAAGCTGAAAAAACCCATCCCCCTCCCTCCATTTTTAGAGGAAAAGTTCCCAAAGTCCACCAACAAAAATTCTCCTGATCAATCCCAGTGATCAACAAAGTTACCCAGATGATTTTGGCATAAAAGATTTGCTGTTCAGGGAGAATTTAATTGAAAACGTGAAGTCCAAGGTACTGGAGTTGTTTGTTCAACTTTTGAATGCTGGGTTAGTTTTAACAATGGCTATTTAGCGCTCCAAGATCTTCCTAATTCACGATTAACGTTTTTTAACCGATTTGTAAAACTTTTTTGTAAAACACCTCGATTTGGTCAACTTTTTGCCATTCCCCTTTGCCACGGGAGGCCACAGAATCCCAGCCGGGATCTGCACATCCCCAGTCTTTTCCATAGCAAATGGGGCGATTTCTGGGGGAAGATGGAGGGTTTTGTGGGGCGAGGGGTGCTTTGCCCGTCCTGACCCCATTCCCGGTGGGAATGCAGGTGCTGCAGACGCTGGGCACCGAGACCTACCGGCCCAGTTCGGCGTCGCAGTGCGTGGCCGGCATCGCCTGCGCCGAGATCCCCATGAACCAGTGGCCGGAGCTGATCCCGCAGCTGGTGGCCAACGTCACCAACCAGCACAGCACCGAGCACATGAAGGAGTCCACGCTCGAGGCCATCGGTTACATCTGCCAGGACATCGTGAGTGCCACCGGGCTTTGGGTCCTGGGGCCCTTTGGGAAGGGTTCCCGGGGGCTCGGATCTCCCGGCAGCACGGCTTGGGGTGGGCTGGAGCTTGTGCCGGGAAGGGTTGGGTTGGGTTTAGGGTTGGATCTTTTGGGTTGGATCTTTTGGGTTGGGTTTTGGGTTTTTTCCAGAGGGTGATCAGGCACTTGAACAGCTCCCCACGGAGTGGTCGTGATCCCAAACCTGCCAGAGCTCCAGGAGGACAACGCTCCCAGGAACAGGGTGGGATTTTGGGGTGTCCTGCAGGGCTGGATGATCCCTTCCCACTCAGGATATCCCATGACTCTCCCACCTGGTGATCTTGAAGGGCTTTCCCAGCCTTGCAGATTCCCTGATTTCCAGGAGACTCTTATGATCTTGGGAGGGCTTTCCCAGCCTTAAGGATTTCCTCATTTCATGAAGCTTTTATTGTCTTGGATGGTTTTCCCAGCCTTAAGGACTCCCTGATTTTCTGGAGACTTTTATGACCCTCTTTCCTGACCTTGAGGATTCCCTGATTTCCGGAAGGCTTTTATGATCTTGGAGGGAATTCCTTGATTTCTGGGAGACTTACAATCCTGGAAGGCTTTCCTGAATTTAAGGATTCCCAAGAAACTTTTATGATCCTGGAGGGCTTTCCTGACCTTGAGGATTCCCTGGTTTCATTGAGGCATTTATGATCCTGGAGGGGATTCTTTGATTTCCAGGAGAATTTTATATGATCTTGGAGGGCTTACTTAGGATTTCCAGGAGATTTTTATGGTCTTGGGCTTTCCCAGCCTTAAGGAATTCCTGATTTCCAGGAGGCATTTATGTTCCTGATTTCTGGGAGATTTTTATGATCCTGGAGGGCTTTCCTGACCCCAATCCCTGCTATCCAGGTTGGATCCATCCTTGTGCTGCCCGGTTTTCCGTCCTGCTGGCAGCTTTAGCTCTGGGATGGTTCCTGGAAGGCCTGACCTCCTTTTCCACCACAAATCCATGTCACCATTCTTGAAGGGAATTTGGAGGCTCCGTATCCCTGTGGGGCTGGGGGAAACCTCAGCACAGCATCCGCATTCTGGGATAAAACAGGGATCAGCCTTGGATTCCTTCCTGGTCTGGAAAAAGCTGACTTTCCTCCGGCCAGAGGAGCCCTTTTGTGCTTGGTTCAGGAATTCTGAATACAGGACTATTTAACTTTTTGAGGGAACATTTTGCTTTTTATGGGAACATTCTGCTTTTTGAGGGAGCGTTTCGCTTCTTGAGGGAACATTCCCTTTTTTAGGGGAACGTTTCACTTTTTGAGGGAATGTTTTGCTCTTTGAGGGAATATTTTGCTCTTTGAGGGAAAAAATCTGTTTAAATCATAATTAACTATCCAAATTTAATTTTTTTTTCAGGATCCAGAGCAGCTCCAGGACAAATCCAATGAAATCCTGACTGCCATAATCCAGGGAATGAGAAAGGAGGAGCCCAGCAACAATGTGAAGCTTGCAGCTACCAACGCACTCCTGAACTCTTTGGAATTCACCAAAGCAAACTTTGACAAAGAGGTGAGAGAAAGGAGGGGGAAAAAAATCGCAAAATCCCGGGATGGGATGGGGCTGCTTAATCCATGGTCAGTGATGACGATTCATGCACCACGCTGAGTTTTGATGGATAAATCCTGTGGAAACTGAGACTTGGATTCAGCTTTTTGGGCCCCTGGAATGCAGAGAATCTTCAGGGGAGGGGAATCCCTTTTTTTTTTTTTTTTTCCTTTTTGTGATCTTCAAGGGCTTTCCTGACCTTGAAGATCCCTGATTTCCAGAAGACTTCTGTAACTTTGGAGGGCTTTCCCAGCATCCCAATTTTTTCCCCCACCCCTTTTTCCACCCTTTTTTTTCCATCCAACTTTTTTCTTCTTTTCCCTTTCTTTTCTCTCCTTTTCTTCTTTTCCTCTGCCCTTTTTTCCCCCTCTCCCTCCCCTTTTTCCCACCCCTTTCCCCCTACTTCTTTTCTTTTTTTTCCCCCTTTTCCTCACCCATTTCCCCCTTTTTCTTTTTTTTTCCTGTCCCCCTTTTTTTTCCTTTCCCCGTCCTTTTTCCCCCTTTTTCTCTTATAAATCACACCTGAGCCCAGAGTTGATCCCATTGGATATTCCTACTCCTATAACAGGGACAGGATCCCAGCTGGGATCAGCAATTCTCTTTCAGCTGCCCTGGCCCCAACTCAGATTCAAATTTGCCTCTGAATATCCATGGGGGAGGAAAAATTGGGAGGAAAAATCTTCCCAACAGGAGACCCCTGGATGAGACAACAGGCAAATTAATGGATTTTGTTTTGTTTTGTTTTGTTTTATTTTATTTTATTTTATGTATTTGTGTTTATGTTCTATTTATATTTTAATTTTAAAATTTTTATATTTCATATCTTCTTGTCTTTTTATTTTTTAAAATTTTTATTTCATTTTTCATTCTTGGATTAAATTTATCCTTTGCTTCTTTCCCAGGGACAGCATGGAATTAATGTTGAATTTTCAGTTTAGAAGATTTTTTTAATGAAAACTCTCCTTAAATCCCTCACAGGGTTCACCTGAGGATCCTAAATTTGGGAATTTTGGGAGGTTCACGATCCCTCCAGGCCCCATTGGATTCATCCCTCTTAAATAAATCCAGGATCACAAACTCTTCCGACCAAAACAGGAATATTCACGTGCTGCCTTAAAAAATCCACCGCCTGACCTGAGTTTTCTGAAGAAATTACTGAAATAATTCAAAAATCCATGTCCTGACTTGACTTTTTTGAAGAAACTGCTGAAAGAATTCAGGGTCCAGCAGGATTTTTTAATTTTGGAGTTCTGTTGTGTCTTTATTTTGAGCAGCCTTGAAATTTGGGGATTCCTGTTTTGGGGAAAGAAAGGTTTCCATTTTGGGAAGAAATATTCCCATTTGGGGGAAAAAAAATCCATTTAGGGGGGAAAATGGTTTAAAATAGAGCTGGGAGTGGTGCCCCTTGCCTGTGCTGGTCCAGACCTAAACTCACCCATGCTGGGAAGACTTCAAAAGCTTAAGTTCTTTTTTAAACCCCTTTTCATGTTCTTTTAATTTTTTTTTTTTTTTTTCAGTCTGAAAGGCACTTTATTATGCAAGTAGTCTGTGAAGCCACACAGTGTCCAGACACAAGGGTGAGTGAATTCAAAATTCCCTTCCTGGGGAATCTCTCCCTCCCCAAAAAATAGTAAAAAATAAGAAAATGGTGTGATATTGGGCATTTTCCTTTGTCACAGGTACGAGTGGCTGCCTTACAGAACCTGGTGAAGATAATGTCCCTTTATTATCAATATATGGAGACGTACATGGGGCCTGCCCTCTTCGCTGTGAGTGTTTGGTGTATTTCATTGTATTTATAATTCTCATGTTTATTTCTCTGATTTTCCTTTGTTTGTATTTATATTTCTCATAGTTTTACCTGATCTCCCTGTTCTTATTGAAATCTATATCTCTGATCTCACTCTATTTATATTGATATTTATTTTTCTGATTTTTTCTGATTTTTTGTGTTTATATTTGTCACATTTATTTCTCTAATTTTCCCCTATTTGTGTTTTTATTTCTCATATTTTTGTCTGATCTCCCTGTGTTTGCATTGATACTCATTTTTCTGATTTCCCTATTTATTTGTATATTTCTCTGATTTCCCCATTTGTATTTATATTTATCATATTTATTTCTTTGATTTTCCCATATTTATATCTCTTATATTTATTTCTCTGCTCTTTATTTATACTGATATTTCTGATATTTATTTCTCTAATCTCCCTTAATTTCTATTTATATTTTCCATTTTTATTTATCTGATAGCCCTGTCCATCTCTTTAAAAACTTCCATTCCTGATTTTCCTTTAGTGCCCTGGGAATCCCAATCCCAGCAAAATCCCTAAAAACCCATCAGCTTTTCCAGCCTTGAGATTCCAACTGGGAAAAAAAAAACACTGCTCTCCTGAAGGTTTGAGGTGATAAAATAGGAAGAACTCAGATTATTTGGAATTTTCATACACAGTATATGGACCTGATTTTCTGAGACTGTAAAGGTTTCAGCCTGCCAGATTGCTGATTTCTCTGACTTGAGAAAAATCTGTTTACCAAGGACAGTTTTCTGTATACAGTAATATTATTTTCATAACATCTCGACTCTCATGGTCACTACTCTTCCAGGTGTTGTTTGGGTTATTTAGCCAATGAAGAGAAGTGTTGTTTTTACTGACCAACTACATGGTTCTTCAGTGCAGCATGTTATAGAAGGGCTGCACAAAACGAGAAATAAACCCTTCTGAAAGCCTTGTGATCTGTGTAACTACTGGAGTCAAAGTTCATAATTTTTGCGTCCTTCCGTGGCAAATGGTGACAGCAGTAACTCAAATACTCCACAATCCAGAATCTCCTCCTGACTGCCTACAAATCAGGATGAATTTCAGGAAGGGATAAATCCCTAAAATCTCCTTTTTTTTCCCATTTTTGCCCCCTGCAGATCACAATTGAGGCAATGAAAAGCGACATAGATGAGGTGGCTCTGCAGGGCATCGAGTTCTGGTCCAATGTGTGCGACGAGGAGATGGACCTGGCCATCGAGGCCTCGGAGGTGGGGCTTGGGAAGGGCTGCACTTCTCTGGATAATCCCTTTGGGAATGCTGGAATCCTGGGTTTGGCCACCCTGGGAGCTCCTCCTGCTGTTCCCGGAGAGATGGGCAAATTCCCAGGCTGGTTTTGGGGTTACAGCACCAAATAAAAACTCCCAAAGGAGATTTTGGCTCCTCTTTTGGGAGCTCATTTGGGGGTTGAATTTTTAGCTCCTGATTGGGAGTTTTTAGTTCCTCATTTGGGATTTTTTTCTCCTCCTTTGGGAGGAGTTTTTAGCTCCTCACTTGGTGCTGGCCCAGGTTCTCCTCCCCCAGGTAAATTGGGGATTTTTAACTGACTTTGCATTTGAATTCCTGTTAATCCCAAAATCCTGGAATGGTTTGGGTTGGAAGGACCTTAGTTCCCATCCATTTCCATGGACAGGGACACCTCCCACCATCCCAGCTTGCTTCCAGCCCTCTCCAACCTGGTGGCTTTTGTTCAAAAAACCCAATTTTACCATACTTATTCCCTATTTCCACCTAAATCCATGTGCAACTCCTATCACAGGGCTCTCCCATACTTTGGCAATTAATGAAATCCTTGGAATTAATGAAATAATGTCCAAAATCTGGGGGTCTCTCGCAGCCATGAGGTTTTTTTTTTTCCAAAAGATGGCTCACATTCCTTAAAATCCATGATTTGTGAGTCAAATCTGGAATTCTGGATGAAATAGAAGTAATTATCCTGTGGAATGGCTGGGATTGGAGAAGAATTTGAGGAATTTGTTCTGCATGCAGATGCTGTTTGCAGAAATTATCTGTGGAGATCAATAACAGCTGAAACTTTGAAGGGCTCTGCATGTATCACATCCATTTTTTAAAAGCAGCTAAATCTATATTTATGCTTGGATTCCCAAAAAAAAAACCAAAAAACAAAAATCAAGGATAAAAGGACAGGCAGCAGCAATGGGGTGAGGTTTATTTGCTCCAAACCTTTTGCTCCTTCACCTCAGGGTCACTTAGTAATTGCACCTGACAGCCAAGTGAAAGTGAGGATTATTGTGCCCAGTGAGGAGGGATGAGGAATTAAAGTGGATTTTGGATATTTAAAGTGGCTTTTAGAATATTTAACTCAGTGCAAAGTGCCCTTGAGGCAACTCAGAATTCCCGTTGGGAAGGAGGGGAGAAAAGGGAATTTGTGCCTCCTGAAGTTGATCATACAGACTCTTAATGCTGAAAAAAATGGCAGTTATATAAAAACGTATCAAAATATTGATGAAAATAAATTTTCACCTATTTTTCTTCTCTCCAGGCAGCAGAACAAGGACGGCCCCCAGAGCACACCAGCAAATTCTATGCCAAGGGGGCACTGCAATATTTGGTCCCTATTCTAACCCAGACCTTAACAAAACAGGTGAGTGCCACGTTCCCTGAGGGAATTGCAGCTCAGGAGCTCTTCCTGTCCCCCTGGCTCCTTTGGGAATTGGATTTTGGATTCCTTTGTTCCCAAAAATGCCTCAGGGGGTCGCAGTCCCTGGTCTGTGATGAGGTTTCATGCACCACTCTGAGCTAGTGATGCAGCAATTTTTGGGCTGAGACTGGGACTTGCCTTCTTTTTCCCTGATCACATCCTGGGGTTTGTGGTTTACAGAGAGGTTTGGTAATTCCCTGTATTCCAATCGGGAATATTTGGGATATTAAACCCGATGTTCCACAGGCCCTGCCTCGTATGGGCTCCAATCCCTGGGATATTTGAAACCTGTGTTTGTTTAGTCCCTGTTAAACACTTCCAGGGATTTATTGTGCTTCCCAGGATTTGTGGTTTCTGGAGAGGTTTGATGATTCCCTGTATTCCTGACAGACTATTTGGGATATTAACTCCAGTATTCCAAAGCCCCTGCTTCATCTGAGCTCCCAGTCCCTGGGGTTTTTGAGACCTGTGTTTGTTTAGTCCCTGTTAAACACTTCCAGAGATTTGTTGGGACTATGCTTCCCAGGCTAATCTAAATTAATGGAATGACGTTCCTAATTATAAAATAAAACTGTTAATTAACAGAACAGGCTTCATTTGGCTGGGAAATGCTCTGAGAGAATCCAGGGAATTGTTTTCCTGGTTTCTTTTTGATTTGGGATGAACAGAGTGGAATTTCAGGAGATTTCCAGAGAATGAAGCAGAGGAGGGAATCACAAGGGGCAGCTTTGGAGGGTTTGAGGGGTGGGAAAGGAGATTTTTAATGGTGCTGGGACCCTCTGGGAGGGATCAGAGACAAAATTCCACCTGCATGAGAGGGAAAAGCTCTTTTTTGAGGAAAGGATGAGACCACCCAAGGTTGGAAAGGTATTGAAGGTTTCTGAGCCTGATCTTGGTTGAGAAATGAGACTTTTAATGGTGCAGGGGCCACTTGAGGTGGGAGGACAGGGACTAAATGGATCAAATTCCCACCTGCATGAGAGGGAGAAGCTCTTTTTGGGGAGGTGGATGAGGCTACTCAAAGTCAGAAAGGTCCTGAAGGTTTCAGAGCCTGAGCCTGGCTGAGAAAGGAGATTTTTAATGGTTCAGGGTCCACTTTGAGAAGGTATCAGGGATCAAAGGGATAAAATTCCACCTGGATGAGCGAAAAGCACTTAGGGATGTGTATGAACCACCTCAAGAAAGACACCAAAGGTGTGAGTGACTCTTGTTACCTCTCCTTCAGAAACAGCATTTTACTTAAACCCACCAAACCAAGGGATAATCCCAGAGATGCTGAGGGATGTTTTTGGGTTTATTTTGCAGGATGAGAACGACGATGACGACGACTGGAACCCCTGCAAGGCGGCGGGGGTGTGCCTGATGCTGCTGGCCACGTGCTGCGAGGACGACATCGTCCCCCACGTGCTGCCCTTCATCAAGGAGCACATCAAAAATCCCGACTGGAGGTACCGGGATGCGGCTGTCATGGCCTTTGGATGCATCCTGGAAGGGCCCGAGCCCAACCAGCTCAAACCTTTAGTAATACAGGTGAGTTTTTGGGAAGGGTTGGAGGTAAGCATCTCATGGTTCCATGAAGGGGGGTGTTTGGTTTGCGTGAGATTTTCATTTAAGGAAAATCAGGAGGATATCATCTGGTTTTGTAGGTTTTTGGAACTAAAAATCACTGGGTTAATTGGAGGAGAATGTTTGATTTGCATGTGCTCTTCAGGAAAATTAGAAGGTTATAACCCCTTTTTGGAAGCTTTTGGAGCCCAAAATCCCTGGGTTAAAAGGACAATGTCTGATTTGCACATGCTCTTAATTAAGGAAAATTGAAGGAATATTAACTGGTTTTGGAGAATCTGAGGCCCAACATCCCTGGGTTAATTGGAGGAGAGCAACTCAAATCCAGATCTTGCATTTGATCCAAAACCCAGCACTCACATTAAGTAACCTCAGATCTGCTTTGGGAATGGGGTAGGAAAGAAGATGGGGAGAAATGCGTTTGTGGGAGTGAAAATTATAATATTTACTGAATGTAGAAGGTGCCTTTGGACATGCTGAATAAAACCAACCTTGATAAAGGTGTTTGGAAAAGGCATCACATTAGGGAATAGAACTGTTAATATAAAATAAAATAATAAACAAACTATAGGATTGGGACAAACGCAGGAATTTTTTTTCCCCTTCACCTGATTTCTCCTGGCTCCTTGCCAGGCCATGCCAACATTGATAGAACTGATGAAGGATCCCAGCGTGGTGGTCAGGGACACGACGGCCTGGACCGTGGGCAGGATCTGCGAGATGCTGCCCGAGGCCGCCATCAACGACATCTACCTGGCGCCGCTGCTGCAGTGCCTGATGGAGGGGCTGGGCGCCGAGCCCAGGGTGGCCACCAACGTCTGCTGGGTGAGGAGCCCTCAGCCCCACCGGGGTTCACATCCACGGCCATCCTCACATCTCTCCCCTTTTCCCTCACATCTCTCCCCTTTGTCCTCACATCAGAAAATGCTGATGTTCACTGACTGTAGAAGTTGCCTCTGGTCTGGGAATGCTGTGGGAACTGTCCCTGCTGTCGTGGGGTTGGGAAAAGGGATTTTTGGATTAAGCTTTTTATTGAATTGCCTCAAGGCCCAAACGCAAACCTGATCCTGGAGCGATCCCAGAAATAATTTGGGAAGCAGGATGTCGGTTTTTTCTTGATGCTTTGTGTGGTCTCCATGCCCCCACTGCCTTCCAGGAGCTGCTCCTTCAGACTGAACTGGGGAGGAGGATTTTCCTGTCAAAACAACTTCTAAGAATGACAGAATCCCTTTTAGAATTCCAGAAGTTCCAAGACTCATCAGCACAAAGGGGTTTTCCCTGCTCTGTTGTCCTGGCAAAAATCCCGGTGATTTTTGTCTCCTGATGATGATTCCTGGGTGTTTTTAGAGTAAAAAAAAAAACCAGGAAGCTTTTATCTCCTCTCACCCACCTAATAGCACAGTTAAGCTGCTCTGGAATTATTCATCCTGTACACTTCTTAGGTTGGTGGGGGGGAGGTTGTTGGATTTTTTTTGTGATTTTGGAATGCAAACTGATGGAATCTGAATTTCTGGAGCTGTGAGGGTGAAAACCAATGGATACTTTGTGTTCCAGGCCTTCTCCAGCCTTGCTGAAGCTGCCTACGAAGCTGCAGATGTGGCTGATGATCAGGAAGAACCAGCAACCTACTGCTTATCCTCCTCCTTTGAGCTGATAGTGCAGAAACTGCTGGAGACTGCAGACAGGTAAAACGACCTCTCCAAAAAGCCTTTTTTCATTTATTTCCCACTCCACGCTCTCAGGCTCTTCTTGGCAGCTGAGATCTGGTGTTGGATTAAAATGTGGCTTTATTCGGTATTTTTAAAAAAACAGAGGAATAGAGGATGCAAATCCCAGGGAAACAGCTTTTCCCACTGAATAATTTCTCACAATTTTGTCTATATCTGGTTTTAGGAAGTCCAGGAGTGTCCCTTCCCTTTCCCTCGAATCTCCCCCATTTCCCCCATTTTCCCCTCACATTTCCCCCATTTTCCCCTCACAGCTCTCCCATTTTCCTCTCCCGTTTTCCCTCGCATCTCCGAGTTTAACTCCACAGTTTTAAGACTGCAGTCACAGGGCTCAGCCTCATCGGCTGCAGGGCCCTGGAATAATCAGGAATTGCAGCAGGACATAGTCAGGGATCCCTGTTTGTTCCTTTTCCTGATTGTTTTTGTGTGGGTTCCATCTCTTCCCATCACCTTCAGGTGCTCCCAGAAGAGCCAGGGACCTGCTTAATCTCCCATTCCCATCCCAGCTGAAACAGAAAATAGATGAAGCAAAATATTTTGCTCTCAGATGCAGGAAAAAGAAAGAAGGCTAAAACTCCAATTTTATGGTGGCTTGAAGGTCACATAAATCTGACAGCTCCAGGTTCAATCCCTGCATCAGCTCCATGGACTGATAGAGCCTTTTTTTGCTGCTGATTCTCCTTAAAAACCTTATCCCAGTTCAAAATTTAAACTCTTTCTCTGTCTTCATTTAAATCCAGCCAGGAGTGGAGTGTCTGGCTCAAGGCTCTGGAGCCCATCAATCATCTCAGGTGCCTTTATTTCAAATTTCACACCCTCAGAGGTGTCTGGGGAGGGGCTCTGAAGTGCTGCTCACCTGACACCAACTCTGAGGCTCCTTCTGTCCCTCTTCTTGTTGAGAACTGCTGAAAATCATTTTAAAAACTGAAAATAATTTAAAAGAAATGTGCCAGAAGTGGCTTCACGAATTCACTTTATTTCAAGGCTTTTCAAGTGGCTCCTGCTTGTCACAGTGCTCAAATGGAGCTGTTGCTGGTTTACTAAAATTAAAAAACAAAATCTGTTTCCAAGCACTTGGAGCTGCAAATTTTCCTCCTTCTGTTGCAGACCTGATGGACACCAGAATAACTTGAGGAGTTCTGCCTATGAATCCCTGATGGAAATAGTGAAAAACAGTGCCAAGGACTGTTATCCTGCTGTCCAAAAAACCACCCTGGTCATCATGGAGAGGCTCCAGCAAGTGTTGCAGATGGAGGTGGGTAAATCCTGATTTAAAACAGGGAAATTGCGGCTGCTCTATCCCTGGGAGTGTCCAAATCCAGGGATGGTGGGAGGTGTCCCTGCCCATAGGAATAGATGGGATTTAAGGTCCCAAACCACTCTGGGGTTCTATATTAAGCTTTTTCACAGCCCCTCTGCTCTGAAATCTGAAAAGAACAAATATTTAAAGTACAACCTTGCTCTCCCTGGAGCTGCCAGGATCCTAGGCAGCCTCCTCACACGCAGGGTTTTGTTCCTGTTTCAGTCTCACATCCAGAGCACTTCTGACAGAATCCAGTTCAACGATCTCCAGTCCCTTCTCTGTGCTACTCTTCAGGTAAATTCCTTCCTCCTGGGTTTGTTGTGGGAATAAAGTGATTTTTAAGGCGTTTTTGTGCACCTGAAGCTCCAACCTCATCTCCTGGTGCTGAGAATTGAATGAAAAAAAGTGGATTTTTGGTCCCAGCTGACACGTGGGAGGTGATGCAAGGTTCAGAAGTCTCTAAGTTGTGCTCTAGTGACAAAATTCAGGGCAGTATGACTCAAAGAACGCTGTTGGGAATTTTATAAAAGATTGTCTATGCTGTCAGATTGGTTCTTGGGTTGGCTACAGGCTCAACAATCCCTCAGACAACAAAAAAAAATTCCCTCATCGATTTCATTCCTTCATCTGCGTTTCGTGCTTGGTGCTCCTGATCCAAATGGCACCAATTAAAATGTTCTGAGAATGTCCTCAGAATTCCCAATTAAACAGCTGCTAATGAGCAGGAGCCACCAGTGCAGTGCTTATTGCTGTAAACACCACTCCAAAAAGAGTTTTTTCCCCAAAAAATCAGCTCAGAGCAACCCAGGTGGTTTTCATGTTGATTTGAGAAATATTTAATTGCATCCTCAAAAGCTTTGTTGTTGTTTTCACTCTCCAATTTTAGGGCAATTTTTCAAAATAATGGGAAATTGGAGTAATCTGTCCTTAGAGTTTTAATGGGGAATTTTACAGGGTAGGCACTGATTTCTGCCAGGGGAGTGTAGTCCGGGTGGAAATAAGCTGCCAGTTTTAATTTCTAAGTGTGTTTTTTTATTATCCCAAAACCCGAACCTGAATTTTTTACCCAGTTGCAGCAAATACTTAAAAACCACTGAATAGGACTCAGCAGAGGGGCTTTTTTCAGTATTAAAAAAATCAAATATGTTGGTCTTTTACCTAATTTTTTTGTTGTTTTGCTGGAAATACAATTACAAACATCCAGCAGAAGAGAAACATTTGTTAATATTTAAAGTTAAGTGAGAAAATTCCATCCCTGAAAGGAACAACTTGGTTTAGTGGAATTTGGGGATTTTTAAACTCCCTGCCCACCCAAAACGTCCTGTAATTCCCTAAATCAAGTCTTACTTATATAAACAGCAAAAGTCCATCTTTGTGGAGTGAAAAATTAAGCTTTAAATAATTACTTTCCTCTGGAAATTAAAGATTTTTTTTTTCCCTTGGGAATTGTATTATAACCACTTCAAGAATTTCCAAACTTTAATTTAGAAGCCAAACTTGGGTTCAACCCCTTTAAGCTCAGCTGCGACAGAACATAAAAAGGATTTCATTATTATATTTTTTTATAGGCTAAATCTGGGCTAGTCACATTTAATTCCAAGTGGCAAAGCTTTGAGAATAGCCCATGCAGCAGGAAAGGGAAATTCAGCTGGAAAATTTGAATGCAGCCAAATGAATAGGACTTTGCAGCCACAAAAGCAGATTTTTTTGGCAGTGAAAGGGTTCAAACAGCAGCTCTTTCATCCTCATCACAGCTCCCAGGGGTGTGGGAATGCTTGGGATGAGCTGTGATTTTTGCCTGTTTTCCATGATTTTTCCTTCAGAACGTGCTGTGGAAGGTGCAGCTGTTGGAAGGCTTTACCTGTGGGATGAGCGGTGATTTTTGCCTGTTTTCCATGATATTTCCCTCAGAGCATGCAGCACGCAGGGATGTAGGAATGCTTTACCTGTGGGATGAGCGGTGATTTTTGCCCGTTTTCCATGATTTCTCCCTCAGAACGTGCTGCGGAAGGTGCAGCACCAGGACGCGCTGCAGATCTCGGACGTGGTGATGGCGTCGCTGCTCAGAATGTTCCAGAGCACGGCCGGCTCCGGGGGCGTGCAGGAGGACGCCCTGATGGCCGTCAGCACCCTGGTGGAAGGTCAGGAGTGGGCTGGGAGCAGCCAGGGATGGGGTGCATCCAGGAATTTTGGGCAGCGTGGTGAAAAATGTCTTTTGTGGCTGGGTGGTGCGGGGAGTGCTCTGTTCCTGGAAGTGTCCAAGACTGGAGCAACCTGGGATAGTGGAAGTGTCACTTTAAGGTCCCCTTCAACCCAAGAAATCTGGGAATCTGAAATCCAAACCACCTTAGAGCATGAAATTTTGCTTTCTTGTATTTTCTTCTTATATCCAAGGAAAAATGTGGATAAGGTAGTAAAGGAGAGCTTGGGGGTGTTCACATGCCTGAAGTGTCCAAGGCCAGGTTGGACAGGGCTTGGAGCAACTTGGGATAGTGGAAAGTGTCACTTTAAGGTCCCTTTTATCCCAAGAAATCCTGGGATTCTAAAGTCTAAGCAACCTTGGAGCATGGAATTGTGATCTGGTGTATTTTCTTATTCCAATAAGAATTTGGGAATTTATCCAATCCAGGAGGACCTGGATAATTTCACTGTTCTCAGTTGAGTGGTTGATTTTCACTGGATTTTGATGGAATTTCTGGGATATCTGATTTGTTGTTTATGGCAAATTGGGATTTTCCTTCTCACTGGAATGTTTTCCCTGCACAGTCCTAGGTGGAGAATTCCTGAAGTACATGGATGCCTTCAAACCTTTCCTTGGGATTGGGCTGAAAAACTATGCTGAGTATCAGGTATGGATCCAACCTCTCCCATTATCCAGGAAAATTGTGACTGTCCCATCCCTGGAATTTTCCAGGGCCAGGTTGGATGAGTTTTGGGGTAGTGAAAGGTATCCCTGCCCATCCAGTGGGGTCACTTCCAACCCAAACAATCCCGGGATTCCAAAATCCAAACCACCTCAGAGCATGGAATTTTGGTTTATTATGTTTTCTTAGTTATTTCCAAGGAAAAGTGTGGATAAGGCAGCAAATTCCCCTTGGAATGTCTCAAATCCTGGTGCCCTCCAGCAGAATTTGGAGGTTTTTTCCCAGCCCAAATCCTGGCTGGGATTTTCCCTTACAAACTGGTACTTGGAAGTGTTTTTCCAACCCGAATCCCTGCCATTCCTGGATGTGCTGCCGTTGTGCCTCACCTTCATGCTGTCTGCCAGCTCGTTATTCCCAAGATTTAATCACCCTCGCATCCCTCTGGAGCACAGGCGTGATCCCAAATTCCCGGGGATGATCCCAAATCCTGGAGCTGATCCCTGCTCCGTTGCAGGTCTGCCTGTCGGCGGTGGGGCTGGTGGGGGACCTGTGCCGAGCCCTGCAGTCCAACATCCTCCCCTTCTGCGACGAGGTGATGCAGCTGCTCCTGGAGAACCTGGGGGTGAGTGGGAGATTCCCCGGCTCCTGAGTAACAGTTGGATGCACACTCTTCCCAGGGGAGTGGGAGGTGGGAGAAGGGAAGGAAAAGTGGGAGGAATTCGCTGGGAATTCGTCTCGTGTTTGGCAACGCCGCATGGTTTGAACGGTGGCCAAGAGGTGTTGGGGGCAAGGGATTTGAGTTCTGAGGGAATGTCTCATTTATCAACTTCCTGAATTCCTGAATCCTAAATAAATTCCTTCTTGAGTTCCTGAATTCCTTCCTGAGTTCCTTCCTCTCTCCCACTCTCTATCCCACACTCTCTCTCTCCCTCCCTCTCTTCCTTCCTGAATTCCTTCCAAATTCCTCCCTCTATCCCTCCCTCCCTTCTTCCTTTCCTCTTGAAGTCCTTCTGAATTCTGTCCTTCCAAACTCCTTTCTTCCTTTTGAATTCCTCCCTCCCTCACTCTCTTTTCCTTCCTTTTCCTCCCTCCTTCTCCCACATTCCTGGGACATTTCCAGGCATTTTCCAACCCCTGGCTCTACTTGCTCCAACATTTTAAAACCCTTCCGCTGGAGAAACATTCTGAGACATCCCACAACAACCCCCTGGTGCAGCTTGAGGCCATTCCCTCTTTTCCTTTCCCCTTTCCTGCACTGATCCAGGACCCTTTTGGGATTTTTTTTCCCCCCAGAACGAGAACGTGCACAGGTCGGTGAAGCCACAGATCCTCTCAGTGTTCGGGGACATTGCCCTGGCCATCGGGGGCGAGTTCAAGAAGTACCTGGACGTGGTGCTCAACACCCTCCAGCAGGCATCCCAGGCCCAGGTGGACAAGGTGAGCTGTCCCCAGTCCCAGGGGACATTCCTGGGGTCTCACCCTGATGCCCGGAACAGAGGCTGCACAGTATTAAAGGAATAAAACGGGTATTTGTTAAAAGGATACACCTTGGGCAGTACGAGAGTCTGGCTGGGGCTCCACCCAAATGGACTCCCAAGTCACAGGTTTTCACACTTCTATAAGTTTTGGTCCATTTGCATTTTGGGGTTAATTGTTTAATTACAGCTTCAGGTTATGAAGTCTCATCCTCCCAGATTGCTCTCCACAGTTCTCTATACGTTTTGGGTCTGGGGCTGTAACAGTGACCTTGCTTCTCAGGCTGGAAAAGGATTGTTTTGTCTGACTAAACTGTGAGGACTTGCTAACACTTCATATGAAGTTCAGAGCAATACACGAATGCAGTGCAGAATCTGGAAAATAGGAAAGCTAAAACTTGATGCATGATTCCATCCCTGTGTCCATCCCCAGTCCGACTATGACATGGTGGATTACCTGAACGAGCTGCGGGAGGGCTGCCTGGAGGCCTACACCGGGATCATCCAGGGGCTGAAGGGAGACCAGGAGAACGTGCACCGTGAGTGCCCCGCAGCGGGATCCGGCTGGGAAAGAGCCTGAGCGTCAGCCAGCCGGTGCCACCTGCCCTGTGCCACATCCACCTGCTTTTGGCCACTTAGAACCCTTCCTGTGGAGAAATACTCCCAAATACCTGATACAGACCTCCCTAAGCCTCCTTTTGGGTTGTCACACCCACGAGCATATCCCTGCTCCTTCCCTTCCCTTAAAATCGGTCAGTCAGTGTCACCTCCAAGCCACGTGCCCCAGTGCCACATCCACGTGTTTTTGCACATTTATAACCCTTCTAGTGGAGAAATATTTCCAAATATTCCATGCAAGCGTCCCTAAATCTCCCTTTGAGATTGTCACATCCCTGCCCCATCCCTTCCCTCAGAGCAATGAACAGCAAAAATCCCAAATAATCCAGGATCGTTTCCGCTCCCAGAGGAGCCATTCCAGGTAGGATCCAGGTTGTTTTGGGAACACAGAGTATCCATCCCAAAAATTCCCAGCTCTGACCAAGCCTTTTATTCCCCTGCAGCTGACGTGATGCTGGTGCAGCCCAGGGTGGAATTTATCCTGTCCTACATCGACCACATCGCAGGGGACGAGGATCACACAGACGGGGTGGTGGCCTGCGCTGCCGGACTCATAGGGTGAGGCCTCCCCATCCCATTTCTCCCAGGAAGAATCCTGGAATCGTCCCTTTTTTCCTGCCTGTCTGAAAGTTTTAGTGTCAGTTTCGGTGTTTGGCTCCAGGTGTGAAGTGATTCCACAGGTGAGAAAGTCATTGTTAAAATCCCAGATTTAGGATTTTTCCAGGAGTTTAGAACCAAAAAACATCCTTAGGGAACAGAGGAAGCCAGGTTGAAATCCTGGAATCTGCCCTTTTTTCTTGTCTGTCTGAAGTTTTTAGTGTCAGTTTTGGGATTGGAGTTTGGTGTTTGGCTCCAGGTGTGATGTGATTCCACAGGTAAGGGACAAGGTGAGAAAACTGTTGTTAAAATCCCAGATTTAAGATTTTTCCTGGAGTTTAGAACCAGAAAAATCCCTCATCCCTTAGGGAACAGACAAAGCCAGTTTGAGATGTTTTCATTTTTCTTGCTGAATATAAGGAGAATTACAGAGAAATCAACCTTTGGACAAGAATTCAAGCATTTTTTACTCAGATTTTTTTAATCAGAATTTTCCCAAAATCTGCCCAAAGTATCTTGTGCCACTCACATCCTTTTTCCCCCCAATTTTTCTCTGCTTTCAGGGATTTGTGTACAGCTTTTGGGAAGGATGTCCTGAAATTAGTAGAAGCCAGACCCATGATCCATGAACTGCTAACGGAAGGGAGGAGATCCAAGACGAACAAAACGAAAACCCTTGCAACCTGGGCCACAAAAGAGCTGAGGAAACTCAAGAACCAAGCTTGGTGAGAGGACTCATCCTGATTTTTTTCCCACCTAAAAAAATCAGGGAGCTGCCTCAGCAGAGCCTGGGACGAGTCACAATCCCAAAGTTCTATTTTGCACGGGGTTGTTTTCCTGGGTGTTTTGGTGGATAAAAGCCCCGTTTGGGGTTTTTTATTTTCCTTTTGATCCTATAAAGTCAATTTTTTTTCTCCTGGAATTTGGGATGTTGAGGTTTTTTTCGTGTAATCCTGGAATTTTTAAGGTTGAAAAAGTCTCCAAGATGGAGCCCAAGCCAAGAGCCACATCCCTACATTTTTTAAACGTTTCCAAGGCTTTTAACTCCCTGAATTCCCTTTTTTTCCCTTTTCCCCCCTGATTTCCCTTTTCCCCTTAATCCTCATTTTTCCCCTCAATTCCCTTTTTCCCCCCGAATTCCTCAAATTCCGTTTTTTCCCCCCTCAATCCCATTTTTTCCCCTTTTCCAGATCAGTTACCATTGGGACGACACCTGAGGACCCCCACTGGAAAAAACAAACCAACAACAACACCAAGAAAAAAATGGAAAAATCTCCAATCTCCTACAAAACCCCCCAAAAGCCCCAGGAGTGAGGACGTGTGCGGAATGTTTGGGAATGAGAGGATGCTGAGGATGAATGAGTGAGGCTCGGAACAAAAATCCCAACGTTTGGTGACACCCCCCGGCATCCAGGAGGGAATTCTGTGCCCCAAAAATTCCAAGAAAAACAAAAGAAAAGGGGGGAAAAACCGAAAATTCCCACCAGCCCAGGAGCGGCTTGGGCTCAGAGGAGAAAATGAGGGAAAAATGGGGGAAATTGGGATTGAAGTGGTGCTCTGTGAGGTTTTGGCTGCTGGAGAGAGAGAGAAGAGAGAGAGGTGGAAAATCGGGAATTCCCATGGATTGGGGAACCTCCCAGGGATTTGGGAATCTCCGGGATGAGGCAAATCCCAAAGGAGAGAGAAGAAATTTCAAGAGGAGTGAGTGTGTGTGAGTGAGGTCATATCCACATTCTCAACTTCCCAAAAAAAAAAAAAAAAAAAAAAAAATTCATTGCAGTTTCTCTCTTTTTTTTCCCAAAACCAGAAAAAAAAAAATCCGGGAAAAAAAGACAAAAAAAAAAATCTAAAATATACAAAATTTAAGGGTTCAGCTGTTGCATTTCATAACTGAGGTTCAGGCAGTAAGAGATGGGGGAAAAAGTAGAAAAGAGATTAAGAAAAAAACTTAAAGGAAAGTCGCTTTTTTAGGGATTTTATTTTTAGGGAATGCTGAATGTTCGGAGCTCTTGGCTTGTCCTGCTCAGCAACAAAAGCGCCTTTCCTTCCTTAAATACTCAACTGTGAATGTAGAAATGGGGGAAAAACAAATTTTGGGTTGCAGGGAATAGAAAAATCCATTTGTCCAGCGAGTTTCAGGCTTCAAAAGTTCCAAAAAAAGTCAGGAAAAAATTTTAAAAATCCGAAATTTTTTTTAAGTGCTGCAAATTCGGAAAAGAGATCTCCTGACTTGGACTGTAGCAGAATCAAAATTGTGCCAAAGAGTTCAAAAAGAGGTGATAAATAAAATATGAAAAACTAGAAATAAAAATATGCACAAAAAGAAGGAAAAAAAGTAAAAAATTCAGATGATGTTTGGAGAGGAAATTGGATGTGAAAAAAACCACAAAAATGGGATTAAAAGCTGTTTATTTGGAATTATTTGGCTTTTTTTTTTTTTGCTTTTTTGGGGCTCGATTCAGATCAGGCTCGATGTGGTTTTTGGTCTCTTGCTGCACTTGGAAAAACACAAGGAAAAAATAAAAAACAGCAAAAAAAAAAAAAAAAGGAAAAAAAGAAATTTATATAAAATATATAAATATATAACTTGAGTTGAGCTGACAACGCCGGCGCTTGTAAAAGGTTTCTATTTTTCCACTGCAGTTGAAGATTAATAAAATGGTGTCAAACATTCCCCAATATTTTCCTTTTTTTTTTTTTTTTTTTGGGATATTCTCGGCTCTTTTCCAGAGGGAAACATTGGGATTTTTTTTAATTGGATTTTTGGGGTTTTTTTCCCACTAATCCACAAGGAATTTTTTCTTTGCCGCATCCCG
>WEIU01012597.1:34425-54359 GCA_013389925.1 Aegithalos caudatus | reverse complement strand
GCAATCAGCTCCATGTCACCAAGCACATATTTCAAATACAATGTCCTTGTGGGGTTTTTTTTTGGTCTGATTTTTTTTTTTGTTTCTGTTTCTGTAGGATTTTTTTTTCCCCCCAAACAATGCTCTGCTTTTCATTGGAAAAACAACACAAGATGTAGTGAGACTCAGCTGCTGCCAAGAAATAATGATAGAGTCAATAATTGCAGGACGTTTTTAATGAATGTTTTCCAAGCAAATCATTGCCATTTCAAAGGGCTGTTATTTCTATTTATGTAGAGATTAGCCTACATGTTATCAAGGAAAGGGAATGGTGCTTTTTTATCATTAGTTTTTGTAGCATTTTAAGGGTTTTTTTGTTTTGTTTTGGTTTTGTTTTTGTTTTTGTTTTTGTTTTTTTTTTTTTTTTTTTAATAACAGAGAATGTCTTTGTCTCTCTTTCTAGCTTACTCTTTATCTGGACTTGTTTTCCTTTTCCTTTCTCTCCTTCTCTTTTTGGCTCTTCACTAAAACCATCTGTGACACACATGCAACTTGATGGGTGTGTGAGCAATGCTTCACACATATTTACTTGCCCTACTTGGCATTATTTACTAGTCATTAAAGATTATGCAGGAGTTTTTCATGTCCCATTTTTTTATTCTCTTAGCAAATTAAGATAGGAATAAGAGTGTGGACAGGCTATTGGACAGTTTTTTGTGGGTTTTTATTATTATCATTCTTTATTTATTTCTT
The DNA here is from genome assembly GCA_013389925.1 of Aegithalos caudatus. Classification (NCBI taxonomy): domain Eukaryota; kingdom Metazoa; phylum Chordata; class Aves; order Passeriformes; family Aegithalidae; genus Aegithalos; species Aegithalos caudatus. The sequence continues at coordinate 53,627 of WEIU01012597.1, read as the reverse complement.
GGAGAGACTGTGTCTAGAGTTTAGACCGGGGAGGATTTAGACTGGGAGGATTAGACTGGAAGGATTTCTGGGTTTTCTTCCTGGCACTGACAATCATGCATTGTGTGAGCTTGAGCCAGTCACTTAGGGCCTGTTTTTCACACTCCAGTTGAAATAAATGGAAACTGCATGTGCTCAGCACCTCTGCAAACCAGGTCATTTATCTCTTCTCCTTTCATTTATGCACTGATAAATATAACAATCTTTGCCTTTGCATATGCAAGCTGGATAGAAGGATACAAATATGGGCAGTTAAACATGCAAATCCCTCATTTTGATGCACAACCATCCATTTCATACAACCAGGGATTTCTACATTTGCCTTGGGTCCTTTTTGAAAAAATGGACCATAAATAACAAAATCTATAGAGACTTGTCAGGGAGGCACAGCTGAAATCAATATGTTTTTGTAGCTTCTTTTCTGTAGTTTCACTTCTGTTAAAAATACTATTAGCTATTATAATCATTTTAGCCTACTTTATTACTGGATTAAAATCATGTTGTCAATGTGCAAATGCCTTGGGCATTACATGCTAATTGTAGGTTATTACACAAGATTCAGTGCTAGCTGTTTGACACACTTTGGGATTCTTAGGTGGGCTTAATTATCCTTTCATGGTACCTGCATTACTTCAGTGACAGTAAGGATGTCTAAAGTGCTACACAGCAATTCAGGATTGCCCCACTGAAATGCCTGTAGTGTCTCAGTATGCCCTCTGGACATATATTAAGGGCCAAATCTGGTACAAAAAGCAGAAGGTTTGTAATAAGCAGTCAGATTGATATCCATTTTCATTCTGCCTACCACTGCTCAAAAATAAAAAGTAATAAAACAAATTTCTTCAATGGAAATTAGCATGTTTGTTTAAATGCTACTGCTCCTGATATACAAATGTTGGTGGCTCATGGCTCCTGTTTTCTGTGTGTCCTGATTGTGCAGGAGCTGGGTGGAAGTCAGAAGTACTGAGGTCTTTCTTGCAGTCACTGTCCACCAGCTTCTATGCAATTCCACTGCTTTAAAATTATCAAATTTTGGTGAACATAGCATTTAAAAATATGTCTTCAGCTTTGTAGTTGAAAAAAATTTAAATGCTTACGTTTTGCCCGGGGTCTCACAAAGAGACTAGAGCATGACAAGGACATCCTACCTGGGGCTTCAAATCTGGATCCTGCTTTGCTGGGACAATTCTCCTATCTATATACTCTCACTAGCCACTTTCCCTAGAACCGCAAAATGCCCCCTTTGTCATGGGATGGACAAGCTCATCACACAACTGAAGTGCAGATGGATGCTCATATCCTAGAGGAAGCCTTTTTGCCCAAGGTATTGTACATTGATGTCTCTGGTGCCTGCATCAGTCATGGGCTGGGGAAATGCTTGGATTTTCCTTGCAGAAGACACACACACCTGTAGCGATGGCATAGGAGGATATACAGAGTGCATGCAACCCTCAGCTTCATTTCAGGCTACAGGAATTTTCCTGGCCAAAAGACTGGCCATGCTTGTGGCTGAACAAAGCTGAGTGCAAAGCTTTTGTGTTATTGCCCCAGTCTTCTACATGTGCCACTCAGCTTCCCAAAATGAACCTGATAATTACAGAGTTGTGTGTAATCATGAGTTTAGCAGGAGTCTTCAGTGAAATTGGTCCAGTTTAAATAGCTATGACCCAATTTTGTTCTCACTGGACTGCACAGATTATTAACTTCAATGGAAATAATCTTAGGTGCTCTGTAAGTGTCAGAGAACAAACAGCTGCTGTCTCTAGAAAGGAATGATGTATTTTGAGAATGGGGCTAGCAGCCAGGCATTCCAGACTCCTCATGCTGGTCTTGGGCAGAGTCTGTATTCTTGCTGCCATCCCATGTAGCACAGACAGAATTTTTTTGCAGTCCTTCATTGTGGATATGTGTGAAGATTAAATAAATCACCTGAAAATTATAAACATTAGAGTTACTAATACTTTATACAAAAACCAATATCCTCTTGCTTCTAATCAGTCCCCTGGCTTCTGACATTTTGGTTAAAAATTCATACTGGTAGGCCATTTTTTGCTGCATTTATTGCTCTGTGCTTCATTGAGGAGTTTGTGATCCTTGTTAGTAATTAAGAAAGCTCCTACCTTATGTGATGTTCAAGGTTAACTTTGTACTTTATGGCAATGAGTCGATATTGCAAAATGCTGGGCTTTACAACTGTCAGGACTATGTGAGCAGTTGGGGCTAATAGTGAAAGTGCCCTCCTTGCAGGGTGAGCTTCTAAGCAGCATTGCCAACTGGCCCAGTTGCCTGGTTTACAGAGGGAGCCAGCTGAGGCAGGGATGGGCTTAGAACCCAGATGCATCTCATTGACCTGGATGTGGCAGCTGTACTCTTCTGCCTCTTCTACCTGTATGTAACCCACACTCTGGATATCTCTGGATGTGGGTTAACCTTCTGAACATCCCTGTGCATTTTTCAACCCAATTGCTAAGTTTGTGAATATGCAAATGAAGCTGCAGTACTGTATATTCTTTTAGATCCAGGAGTGTCATAATGTAGTTAAAAGACCAGATGCGATCAAACATGTGAAACGACCCTGAAACGTTCTTAGGAGGCCAACTTGTTCTACAGCATGCTTGAACTTTTACATTTCAGCAGTGTGAAAGCCAGTTTAGACATGAATTACTTGTTATAGAAGCATCATCACCAAGTGTTACTAAATGATCACAAATGAGCAGTTAGCAATTTGAAAGCACTCAAATTCTGAAATGTTTATTTAATGGAACTGATATCCTAACTAATGCTTGCTACAGGTCAAGTGAAAAATGCAGACACAAAATTGGATAATAAATATACATTAAAAATTCTACCCTGCTTTTAGACTTTTATGCTTATTTTCACTTTACCCATGAAGTGCCATTTACAAAAGCTCATCTTTATAAATGCTTATGCTTTACACCACTGTAGTTGTTGTGGTGTGCTAAAACTGAAAACTGAGTTTCCCTGTCCAAAATACTAATTATTACTGCGATCAGACAATTGTGCATAGAACAACAGCATAAAACACTGATCTGCCTTTCAACAAGTGAACAGAGACTAGGGCATTTCAGTACCTCCTGAGGAAAAGATCTCATATATTCAAGAACCTTCTGGACACAATCCTGTGCCACATGCTCTAGGATGGCCCTTCTTGAGCAGGGGAGTTGGACCAGATGACCCACTGTGGTCCCATCCAACCTGACCCATTCTGTGACTCTGATGTGTGAATAAAGTACCAAACACTGATCATAAGTGTGCAGTCCCTGTGCTAGCAGTCCATCAAGTTCTACTTGTCTAACTAAACTTTTGGGAAATACTTGGAGTAAAAAAAAAAAATAAATTGTTTGGTAGTCAAAAAGAGGACTCTCATGTTTCTCAAAAAGAAACATCTTATCTGCAACACGTTAAATCCATGGCATTGGAAATACATTGTCAGTGATGATCTTGACTTAACTGAAACTTTAGAAGCAAATTAATTCATGATTTTTTGCTGTAAATGGTGTGACAAACATCAGCAGCACTGGTTTGGGCCAAAAAGCATGTTGTCCTTCCTGCTGCAATAGAGTGAAATCAAGGAGGCCCTGCAAAAGGAACCAAAAGTGCTGTGGAGGCAGCAGCCTGAGGCTGCGAGACCTCTGGACAGGCACAACAAAATTCTGCCTCAGTTTATTATTGGAAATAGTTCTGTATGGCTTGTACAGGTTCACACACAAGAACCATGAGTAGCAAGGAGTGAGCCCAGGTCTTCCACATCCTTGGCAAGGACCTTAGGTAATGCACCAGTTTCCTTACCTTTCTCTGATGTTTCAAGGCACAGAAAAAACTGGAACTGAAGAAATCTGTGAATCTGCTACAGCCAATGTGACTCAGGCAACTGTGAATTTTTCTGCTGTGCCAGTGAACTGTTGTGGAAAAAAAAAAAACTATATAAAAATTAACAGTGCTGCAATTACAAGAGTTGTAACTGAGCTATTTATCAGGTCTAAGTTTTCAAACAGAATTTCTTTAATTTAGGTTTTTATTTTCTTGGTGCTTGAGAAAATTTAGGACAGAAGACGTGCTATTTAAGAATGCTCAGTGCCTTTTTTGCAAGGAAGACCCAGACTGTGCTACATTAGCAGCAATGGAAATGTGAGTTGGGAGCCTAATTCTTTTGCAGCAGAGATTAGAGAATATTGTGAATATCATTTTAGTATATATACTGAGTTTCCCAAGGGTATTTCATCAACAACAACTTCAAAAGTTACTTTTATGCCATTTAAACTCAGCTGACAAGAACACTTGACATTTTGAGAAGGTTTAGAATAGAAAACATTAGCAGTTCGTGTTGATCATGCAGCTCATTGGCAAAAACACTACTGTTTAAATATCATGTTCAGTCATCTCTGGATTGCAATCTAATGAGCGTAAAAGATGAGTACTTCTCAAAAGTGACTTGTTTTGTAACTTTATGGTTACAAACTTGCAAAATGAAAACTGTGGACATTTACTTCCACCCAAATACTATTTTCAAGGTCAGTGTCCTTTTGTGCCTTGGAAACGCATTCCAAAGATCTGTTAATAAATAGTCAGGATACTGTACTTTCTGCTCAGTGAAGTCTCAATAGGAATTTTCCTTATTATGAACAGGATGAGTAATCTTGCTAATGGCATAGCGACCACGTGTGTTCTAGCTCGTCTTTGAACACCTCTAGCTTTATGGATATATGTAGCCATTTTCAAGGAGTAGCATTCCAGATGAGTCCTCAAATAAAAGGCAATGCAATGTTCTCTCTCTTCCAACTGATAAAATCACTGCTTGACTTTTCATCCAATTGAACCAATTAGTGTTTAAAATTCATTTTGGCATGGATCAAGGAGTGGGATTGTTGATATCTTTAACTTGGTTGTTTATTTAACTTCCCAGTACATAATAATTTGTATAAAAATGACCGTCCCCTAAATATATCTGAGTGGGTATGTTATATTATACTAATGACTGCAACATGCAGAAAGCCAAAACAAGTACTTTGCCAGTATCAACAGAAATTATGAAAATACAGTTTGCAGCAATGTATGAATTATTGCTGCCAGCTTGCAGCTCCCAAGTTAACTCCTGATGAAGTTATAAATTGTGACAATGAGTGCTGTTTCTATCTTGAGTAACAGTGTGGCCCAATTTCTGCTGTCATAAATGGAGACTAAAACCATTACAATTGGGTGGTTCTATTTCTGTCCAACTAAACTCAGAGTTATCCTTCCAACAATCAAATAATGATGGTGTGAGATGGACACAGGACTATACAGTAATTTCTTTTATGTGGTTTCAGCCAGTTCAGGTACAGTGGTGGAAGATAACTCAGTGACTCAGTCTGGCAGTTAACTTTCACCAGGATGTGTGGTTCAGAGCTTTGTTCACTAGCAAGGAGGTAAAGGAAATCTAATTTCAAGCTCCATTGGAAATTGAGGGGAAGCAAACAATATCTGAGAGATAGAAAGCAAGGAAGGGATAGGATAAAAATTAATGAGAGATATAAGGGGTGGGGAGAGGAATGGAATTGTTTATCTGAATCCTCCCTAAATGTCTTCAGAGGCTTCGTTCCAGGCCATGCTAGTTTAAGCTTTTTAAAAACACATCCTCCCTCTTGTTTTAAATAGGGGTATGCTAGAATTAGAAACACTTAACCAAGCCATCCCAGCTTTAACTTTCAGGGTTCAGAAAAAAATGGGACCTGGAACTGAAACAGCTTTGGTTTGGCTTTTGCAAAGACCAAACCACCCCTTCCCTACTGTAATTAGGCTAAAGCCTCAATCAGGGAACTAGCAGTTATAAAAACAGCACAGATCAGGAGAACAAAACATTAAACATTAAAAGAACAACTGCAATTCAGCTGCTTCACTCTAGGCAATGCTGACTTATGGGCTACTGAAAAGATAGTAGAACTGTTTCTACCCAGAAGTAGCTATGAAAGGAAGCAGGATCATTTGGAGCTGTATTGATGTAGCAGCAAAGTTGTCTCCACAGACTTCCACTGATCTAAATCTATCTGTGATAGATAGCTTGGATCTTGGTTGAGAATATCTGAAAGTCTGAAACATTTTCAAGTACTGTGTGTGTACCCTGTTTTATTCCATCCGTTTTCTTCTTTACTAGGGTAATCTTCACTCTGTGTTTATAGAAAGCTTGTTCTCCAGGTTAGAAAACAAGAATTGCTTTAATTTTTGGACTTCTTTCAAGCTCCATCATTAATTATAAATATATTTTCTTCAAATCTTTTTTTACACAATCTTTTCTTTGGAAACTTCACTATTTAAAGACCTGGATAACATCACAGTTTTGCCAAAGGCCATATGGTCTGAGTGGAAAGACTATCCAGGATGAAATGGTTTTCTTCTTTTTCCCCTTGTGCAATTATTACTCATTACTGTTATTATTTGCAAAAGGGATGATTTTTCTATTATCAGCATATCTCTTTACTGCACTGTCAATGTTTAATAGCTATTAAAAGAAATAAATTTTAAACATGTTTTGCTACAGATAAGTTGAATTAACTCCCTGTCAACCTCTAGAATCTTTGGGACAGTTAAACAGTTATTTAAAAGTTTCTGGAGTACAGAAAGTTTTCCTATTCTAATCATAATGGAAGAATTTTCAAATTAGAAAATTATTCCTTCTGAAGATATGTCCACTAACAAATAAATTATATGGAAAAAATTAAAAATACCTTAGAAAAATCCCAGGCAATCCTAGTGCATTTGTCATGAGATAAATCTCCATTTTATGAGCATTCTGATTTATGAGCATTCTGATCCTTTTCAGTTCTTTCATCTTCTCTTCTGTATGTTTTGCTAGAGAATAGTTGCAAACTATTTGTTTTTTCAGGTAGAATATGAAAGGGTTGTTGCACCCATTCTTGGAGTGTCTTGGTAGAGTTTTAACTGCAGAGAATAGAAATCATAAGTACTGCAGATACTTTTATGCACAAGGAAAACTGGATGCTCTAGGACGTATTTTGTAACGAAATTATTGCATAAAATTGTAAAACTTACCTAACAACTTCCTCACCATGGAAAACATCTGTACAGGATGATGATGCGTACAGAACTGTGATTCAGTATTAGTGTAATTTCCTGTAACAGACAGCCAAATTTTAGGACTCTGCATAGAAGACAAACATCTTCTGCTGACTCACCCTCATCTTGCTCTATATTCATGTATTACAATATTTCTGGTCAGTATCACCCTTGGGTTGATGCTGCTGCTGACACATCTGTCCTGCTTTAATTCCCTTCTATGGAAGGAGTTTAGACTCAACTTGAGCGAGATGTGAAAACAGGTGAAATTTCCACCTGCTCTTTTACATCTTATTTCCTTATGCAGCAAAGTCTGGGGTCTGGGTTGGGGGTTTTTTGTTGTTGTTGTTTTTGGTTTGGTTTTTTTGGGGTTTTTTTGGGTTTTTTTTTTGGTGGTGTTTTGGGTTTTTTTTTTGTTTGTTTGTTTTTGTTTTTGTTTTGTTTTGGGTTTTTTTTTTGGTTTTTTTTTGTTGTTGTTGTTGTTTTTGTTGGGTTTTTTTTTGTTTGTTTTTTTGTTTTGTTTTGGTTTTTTTTTTGAGTTAACATCACAGATAGACTCATGAGTGGGTATATATCCAATATATATATATTGCTCTAAGAACAGGTGGGAATAGCTGTGGGGACTCATTAGTTTTACTATTCCAGTGTTGCTGCCAGAAAATTACATGCTGCTTTTCCCCAGCCCATTTTAAACAGGAAGAGCTGCCAGAAGCTTACCCACTGTTTTCACATAAGTAGTATATGATCCGGGAGGTGGGAGTTTTGGGGCGGCACATCCATTCACTCACATCCCTGAGAGACAACCAAAGCCTTTTGGTTTAACCTGGAGAGAGAGGCTGTTCAGACTTACTGGGGAAGGAGTTACTGCCACCAGTAATAGACTTGAGTTCCCTTGTCTGCAGACACATTTTGTGGAGCCTGATGGATGGATCTGTTCATGCTGGTGAATGCAAGGACAATGCACAAATGCTGTGTGAGACTACACAGTAGCAGTGGTGGTAGGCAGACAGTAAAGTACAGGATTACCTGATGTCTTACCTTCTTGAGAAACTAGGATCACTGAAAAGGGTGTTACTTCAGCCTACAAGCGAATTGGCATAGAGAAGAACTGTGAGTTTTTTATATTCCAAACAGAAGCAAATGAAGGGACCCCAGACATCTCTGCTATTTCTGCCTATCCTCTTCTGCAATAAGTGTTGGAGCATGCTGTTCTTCTGGCTTATAATGAAATTTCCTCTCAAGTGAAGCATTTAAATCTATGGTGGTGCCAGGGAACAAAAAGTCTTGTGGAAGCTCAGTGTCATCCTTAGTGAAAAGAGTGAAGTACTGGGTTTGGGGACAGGTGCTTCTACTGTTGATGATGTGATTTGAAAACCTTCAGATATGAACATTCCCTGGGAGTGGAGAAGATCAGCTTGCTGGGGGAGCACGTGCCATCCTCTGCTGTGCCGTTCTGCTGGCAGAGAGGCTCAGAGTACTGCCTTAGAGCAACACTCAGTGACCTAGTTTGTTCCTAGAAAGAAGAACACCTCACCAAGGAAGGATACAAGAGTTTTTCAAAAGATCCTGTAGTAATTTGTGGACTGAGATTATACACACCAGAGCATGGGGTGAGGAGAGAGGAAATGCACTATGCTGTTTAGTCTTGGCCTAAGAGAGGAAGAGTATGTCGCACTGTTAAATTTAGTTTGTCCTTGTGTAATGCTCTTTGTTGTGCTAGATAACTTAAAGGATTACAAACTGCCCTTATGAGTAAACAAATCAGAGGATTGCTGCAGGCACACTGACAGCACAATATATGCATGAGATGTTATGAAGTAAATAATGGGATGTTGTCTTCATGATACTGTGGCCACATGTTTTGCATGGAGGACTATTTACTAAAAATTTTTAATTTACTAAATCTAGATTAATTTACTAGATTTTTAAATTTACAAAATTTACATATGCTAGAAGTAAATCCATTAGGAAAGACAATTTTTCCCTCATACTGACTTTCTTCAAGCCAGTGCATTGAAAATAGGCTGCTTCCTTCTCTAGATATTCCTTTAGAGATGACAGGAACTCCCCCATCACAGCCTTAGCAGAGAAACAAATTGTGTTAGTGCTTTCTTTTTACTACAAGAATTTTGTGCTTTGGACTCTGTTGATGTACTTCTACTGCCATCTTAACACAGATCCCAGTGTGATCTTGAATTTAGGGAATGGAAAATCCTGATAAACATCCGGGCTGCTGTCAATGCAAAGGACAAAGCCTTTGTAGTAAAATGTCTCTTGACATGCCCATGAGAAGTGTTTGATGTGCTGTAAAAGACATCTGTCTGAAAAAAAAATTGTTTTTCCTCTTTGGCTTTGTTGAGCAGACTGTAGAAGTAAATGACACAAAGTAACCCTTCTTTTCCTCTCTTACTGCCCCTCTCTTTGTTTGATCTTGCAGTGATGTGATAATGGTGAGTCTGTAACTTGAAAGTAATTTCTGTAAAGTCTTACACTGTGAACAGAGGGGTTTTATTTTCTGCTGCTAAAGGGAGATCAAAGTATGATCTAGAGATTAGACCTGTTTTGAGAGAGAAAACTGAGTGGCCTATTTCTACCTCTGTCACTGAATTGCTGCATCAAACTGAGCAAGTCACTTCTCTGTGCCCTGGACCTTTGCTGTGTACTGTAGCGTTCAGCTCTTGTACTAATAACAAACATTTTATATGGCTTAATCATAAATGATAGCCTGTGTGCTAATTAGCCACAGTCAGTGCAAAGTTTATTATACTTGTTTTCAACCTTTACACAAATTCAGGGAACATGATGGCTGCTTTTGATTTAATTTTGGTCACAGCTTGCAGGAAGGAAAGGAAGAAAGCACTGAGATCCACAGAGAGGCTGGAGACACAGACTGCAGGCTGATGGGAATTTCTGGGCTCAAGTCTATACTTTACAAAGGATACTGGCCTCAGAGAAGCATTATTACAGTGTTTTATATTGGTCTGGATGAGTTTAAACAACCAGCTGAGCTACTAGCAGCAGTGTACACAGTGCAGGCCAACCTTCTAAATAAGTCCTGTGTCTCACACTGCTGCACTTGACTTTTGGTCACCAGCTTTTTTCTGCTGCTCAAACCAATTCAAATAACACTAGCTGAGGTATGCTGGCCTCCTCTTACAGCTGTAGTTTGTAGGTACTGCTTGCTCATGAGCTCAGACCAGCAAATGAGAAAGTCAGGTCTGAAGTCTGCCAGTGTGAATGCACAATCTGCTGAAAAGCACTCAACTGCCCAAGCCCTTCAAATATCAGGGTAAAGCTGTGTCAACAGTTGTCTCCCTGACAACCTTCTGAGCCCTCTTACACGTGGAAGAAATCAGTCAAAATTATTCTATAAGGAAAAAACTTGTGCAAGTCCTTCTGCTCTAGTCAAGGCTGCAGTTTTACCATTTATAAAGAGAGAAAGATGTCAGGAGTGTCCCATTCTGTGGCAGTTCTGGAAATTTAATCTGTAAGTACATGCAAAGGCAGTGTGATTAAATCAGAGGTACAAGAGCAATACAATACTATTCTGTGCACAAAAGCAGGCTCGCATCAGTTCTGCGTTTTGTGCACAGGCAGCCTAGGAGAAGAGATTCCATGATTCAAAATGTCTTCAGTCTGTGTCTCTGGAGAATCAGTAGGAGTTGAGGAAAACCTCCAAATGTTTTATTCATATATGAGGGAGATAAGAAAGCTGCCTTCTCCCAAGGTGTCAATGGGGAAACTGAGGAATAAAGGGATTAATAAATTCTGTGTATGGAGCAACGTGTTTGGGTTTGTTTGTTTTTTTTAATTTTCTTTTGATGCCTCTGAGAAAGAAGCAAATTCCCTGAATTTCCCAGTATGACATGGCAAATCAAACCCCATGAATCCCTGCAGCAGTTGCAACAGAATCTTCATGCCTTCTGTCCTTTGTCCTTCTAAGGGGAAATGTTGGGTGCCATACAACATTTAAAAGTTAATGATAGGCTAGCCAGTAAAAGCGAAGACTTGCAGCTTTGGGTTGCAGCAGAGAAACAGGAGGGCAGCCTGTTCATACCAAATGTCTGAGAGTACCTTATTCACAGGAAGCACTGGCAGACTATAAAGTACTCTGTTAATTATTGTTGACATTGCATAGAGAGCTTCATGCTGTTCTTTCTCTGCCTGCTTTGACTTAATTTGTTTGAGAAAGTACTTTTTCTGTGCTGCAGATTATGTAAATTCATATACTCTACTGCACTGACAGATGTGTCTTTGTTTTAGAAGAAGCCATTATTTTTTTCAGTGCTGAATGTGAATGGAGCATTTCACACTGGTGGCTTCCAAAAATATTTATAAAGTGAAGCTTAGCAGCTCAAAATATTTTGCCCTCCTACACTGACATTCACAAGCCTTTATAGCAGCATTATCAAAAGCATTTGCAGTGGAACGTGCATGAGCTGGCCACAAAGACTGAGTTAGTCAACAAATGACTGAAGGCACACATTTTAGTCAGCTCTCCCCACACAGAGTACAGCAGAACACAGTTGCAACTGTGACTAACAGGGCAATTATTCTATATTGTGTGTCAAAGACTATCTTAAAATGATCCCTTTCTCTTGTAACTCCTGCATATCTGAGGAAACAGGATGAAGAAGTATAAAGTGAGTAAAATTCTCCTTTCTTCCTCTTTCAGCTGGTAAAATGTGGTTTGACTGTGCACTGACAAGCATAGGCAGTGCTTGTTCTGAGGGCTGATAGCTTCTCATGGGTCTGATCCACTTCCACTGACCACTGCCTAGCTGTTCTTCAGCTCACTCTCCCACTCTTTGATTCTTCCTAAACATGCTGCTAAGCATGCTGCAGTGGATTGGGCAGAGAGGAAGGCTCCCTGTGAGCACATAAATGCATTAGACTTACTCTTAGATTTTACTGTAAATTAAAATGACTTCTCTGACGATTGTAATGGCTTCCATAGTTTTCACCACTGTACGGAATCCAGGGCTTCCCACACATTTCTTCCCTCAAAGAGTTATCCACAAGAGCTACACCGGCAATCAGTGCCCTCCAGCTGAGGATAGAAGACTGTGTCTAACTAACTTCATTAGTGTGGACATGATAATTGACACACAGCGATTTCAATTATAAGACTGGGTGTATTCCATGTCCATTCTCACCTTTGTGCATTTCCATCTTTGAAGTTTTAAAATATGTAATGAGTAGCACTGAGTCCAGGGAATTCTACTTATAAATCCTTTAAATAATATTAGCTCCATTGGCTTTGGCCAGCCCTTCTCTGTCCCCAGGAGTAGGGGCTGTGCACCATGCTTAAACACTCTGATTATCCTCAGTAAGCAAATGGATAGAAAAGACATCTTAAACAGGGAAGTCTCCCTGCCTGAATTGATATAGAAAGGAGCTCAACAACAAGGAGAGGGAATATTTGTCATACACTATCCTGTCTTAACACAAGTTTGCATTGATGAAAAAATAGTGAAAAGTTTTACTCAACAATGAACAGGAACTCCAGCTAATCCCTTTTCTTCATTATTTATGAGGTAAAAATATCTCTCTGGTATACCCAATGATTGCACACTGCATAGTGCCCATTTCCCTTCAATGGGCATAGAACTTTCTTTCCTCATAATCCTTACATTGTTTGAACACAATCCTTTTTCATACATTTGCATTTTTGCATTGCTAGATAATTTTTTTTTAAATTGCTGATGAGTGTGTGACCCTTTTGTTGTCTATATGCAGTGTAAATTCTGTGATATTTAAGCATGGCTAAATGAAAAGTGTCTCAGCTGAAGATCATTTATTTTCTGGCAAGAAGACAGTTATTTTGGGTTTCTTGGTGCATTTTGGAGGCATGTGCATTAAAGTTACTTCTAAAACCATAAAGAGGAAAGAATAGCACACTTAAAAGCATGTGTTGCCATGTATTTGTTATCCTCTTGCTTTTAGCTTGCAGCAGGTGAAAAAGCAGTAATGGGTGACTAAGAATGCAATAAAAGAAAGTCTGGAGAACAGTAAGAGCAAACACGTGGTCTTTTGTATTCCTTTGTATCCTGGGAAGCATTAATTTCCTTTAGTGAATTTGTAGCTTAATTAAAAAAAAATTCAAACAAAGACAAAACAACAAACAAGCTGAATTTTCCCTTTAGCTCAGCAAAAAAAATAAGAGAATACTAATAATTTTGATTAAAATGTTACTGAAGAAGCTATGACTCTAGTACTTGTGGGCTTGTTTTGAACAGAAATGAGACAGAGTTTGCCTCTAATGCTACCATGCCAAGGAAAGCGGGAATTGATATGACGGATCATTTCAGACTATATGAAGAACTGGGTTATGGCATGAGGGTTGACAGGGATGTTCTTCTAGCATGAGGTAGCCCTCCAGATAGAGCGTGATATGTGTCTGTGCAGGGTGCATTTGTTTTCGATGGCCAAGCTGTGACTGTGAAGTAGGCTTCCTCTCCTCTGGGACCTTATCTCAGATTACACCAGCTCCTACTGCAAGTGAGGAACACCTTTCTTTGACCTTGACATTACTGGAATAAATGTTTAGAGGCATGTAAAATCTCAAAACAAACACTCCTCTCCTTGGGGAACAGATAAGTGAACAAACACGTGACAGATGATAGTGACGTTACTTAATGCGTGACCGATTTGCACGTATATTCTGCTCTCACTGGAGTTGTAAGTGGCCACGAAAGAAAAACAGGTCATGTTATGGGTGTAACACTGTGTGCCTGGTGTATTAGTCCGTAGGTGAATGCCTTGGCATAGGTGGAATGTTTGAAGTTACTGGATTTCCCGAGGAAGCCCCGAACTTGATGCAGAAGTCTTGCTAGAGCTTTCGAGCTTTGTAAAAATTCAATTACAAAATTCACCTCCCACCCAAAAAAGTAGAAATGAATTTTTGCAACCAGCTCATAAAATTTTCCCATTGCAACATGGTGACTCTGTCTTGAGAAAGACTTTTTTTTGGAAGACTTTTCTTGTGATTGCATGCTTATGATTGATAGACCTTATATGAACCACCTTTTATCAAGGACAGCCTTGACACTTCCCCTCATCAGGTGGAGACAACAGATACCTAGCAGCAGCTATAGGTGTGTAATGTTCGCTGAGATGTCCAACTGCGTGGAGAGGTAGGAGTAAGAGGAACTGGTCAAACTGGTTCTGGAGGCCCTGTTAGGGGCTCCCTGATGCTGGGTCTTGTTCAGGCAGGCTATGAAGCCCGGTGTGACAGGGTGGCTTCCGCTGGAAAGAGCCTTCCACTCACGTTTTTTTAATCCTCTCTCACTCCAATTTTTGTCTTAATTCCCTCTCCCCTTTTTATAGCGTTTTGTGCGAAAGAATACACCGGCAATGCTGAGTGCTGCATTGGAGGGAGGCCCCAGTTAAACTGGCTCCAGATGTGCTTGAACTGGCCTGGCTGTATGCACTGAAGAGCGAAGCCTGCTCTTCGGCTGGGAGCAGGCACCCATGTGCCAGGCGATGCACGTGGCTGGCTGCCACAGTTACTAACCTAGTATTAACTGCATTAATTGTGGACATAAACAGTGTTTAGTGCCAAGCATGTCACAAGCTGATTATAAAAGCTGTGGTGAAGGCAGAGTTTCAAATTGTGCTTCACTTTTAATTTCAAGCGCCCTTCCCTCCCCTCCTCCCTCCCTCCTCCTCTTTTCCCCCCTCCCCCTCCGAAATTCCTTGAATGTGTCTGTGTATTTACCAAAATACAAATGTGTACCGAGTGGTAGAGCTATCGGGTTGTAAATACTATGAGTACCTGCTAATGGCAGGGAGCAAATTGCCTGCAGGCGCCTGGAGTCAGTGCGGGAGCGCCTGCAGCTCCCGGCAAGGGAGAGCCCCCCGTCCAGCCCCTGCCCTCCCCGTCCCATCCCGTCCCGTNGGGATGCGGCGGCCGCGGAGCGCGGCTCGTGGGGCCGGGCCTCCAACCAACCTGTGTTCGCAGCACCACCCGCTGGGCAGTGTGCGGACACGGACCGGGCAGAACCACCGCTTCTGTCAGCTCTCCTCTTGCCCTAAGCTTCCCCGGGACCGCTGTCGACTCGAGTCCCCGTGACTCTCCCCTACATCTCCCATTAACGAACCTTTAACAAAACAAATAATAGCCATAATGATATACGAAGTACCTAGAATTCACAGAAATGGCGCTGCTTGCATTTCTGTACAATGCAGCCCCACCTTCCTGCAAGGGGAGGTCATCAAAGCGTTTTTGAGAGGCTCTGCCCTTTGTGGCTCATGCTCTGGCACCTGGTGTGGGAAAGGCTTGATTATGGTGACAAAACACGTCTGACACAGCATACGCTGAATACTGGCTTGGTGTGAAGAGCACATGTAAGTGCTTTGTATTTGATATGTTTAATGTGGTCGAATACTGCCTAGTATGATATTCAGATGATTATTTGTAACTCACTTGGATTGCGCTTTGCCTCCTTGTGTTTTTGCTAAAACAGTGGGTTGTCTTTTGCTCTTTTTAGAAGAATACTAGAGGAAAAGCCCTTTAGCTGCACATAAGTCTGGAATGGGGGAAGATAATACTCTTGCATTTTAAAACATAGTACTCTTTCTTGAAAGGCCAGAAATAAAATGTTCTGAAATAAAAAATTTGCATTGGGTGTGCATCTTTTAACATGCAAAAATCTTTGCTTGTATTGAAAAGTGCCTCCTGGGTTTTAAAAGATTATTAGACAGCTATGGAACTTGTCAGCAAAGCATTTCCTGAAGTATGCAAACACTACTGAGTATACAAACAAATTGCATTCAAGTACATGAAGATAATGGCATGGTCACTTTGTCTAAAAAGTTAAAGTTTCCCTGGTGCAGCTGGTGAAACTTGGAACAAAAGTAAAACTGCTGGGAAAGGAGTTTCCTAGCAGCATGGATTTCATAGGTTCAGGACCAATGGGCGTCCATGGAGTAATCAGGCTCTGTGGTCACTGTGACTGTGGAATAACAGCTGTGGGTCACTCTTTTGGCTGTTGTTGAAGGTTGGTGGATATGGGCAATGAACCTTGTTTCTGTTCTAGAGGAAGGCCACTTACACTGTTGGTGAGAGCACTGTCTGTGTTTTGAGAACGTCCTTAGCTGTGCTTCATTGCTTTAACACATTTCCACTGAGTGGCCACTGACCTATTTGTAATCTGTTTTGCAGAAGTTTTCTTTTGAGTGTGGTAAGTGGAGAGTTGCAGGGACATCTGGGCATGATCTTCCCCCTCCCACAAAGGAGGCACCTTCAGTCAAGCTTTGGGCTATCTAACGGTGTTAGTTTATCCTTAGCTAATGTCATACTGTCCTGCTGCTAAGGGTAATAAATAAATAAATCCCTTCTGACTGTCAGATCTTTCAGCAGCTTTGATAAGAATGTGTCTGTGATAAGGCTGTGGTCCTTGGCAGCACTTTAGCGTACTGTCCATGAGGAACTATTGGGGTAGTTCCTGGAAAAGCTGGATTTTATAGAGGGATTATTGGGATTTGTTCATCTAAATGGGCCAGGTTGCTGCTGGTTCCCCTATGTCTTTCTCAAAACACAGTATGAATACTGGATTGCAAATGGCTGTCACTCAGAAGTGTAAATTAGAAGGACTACAGGGAACTTCCAGTGAAACTCTCTACTGCCTTTGCAGTTGTCTAACTATCCTGTTTACCAGATGGCTCAGTCAGGGTTTATTTGTCCTATTTGTTTTCAAAGAGTTGTATGCAATTTGCCGTGAACAGTGATGTTAAGGGACAAAGAATTTGCACTTTACACAGGGAGTAAATTTTAAGTCCCCATCAAAGCAGAAACGTGAAGATACTGCAACATAACTGGTAGGCAAAAAACAGCTCAAATTTAGTGATCAGTTTACTATCACAAAGTGATCTTCAGAGGGTTTTTTTAACAAAAAATGAAGTATTTCTTTACATCATTAATGATTAAGTCAAAAAGTGAGTAATGAATGCAAAAGTTGGTCTTAGTTACAGAGTTCGTAGGATATACTTACTAAGGGGAATTTTTTCCACGTTTTTAGGTTAACCCAGAGAATCTGTGGTATGGGAAGTAAAAATGATGTTGAATGAGTGCCACCCAGTGTCTTTCTGCAGAATATGAAAGCCCTGGTCTTAAGTGGGAGCAAATACAAGACTGCAGCATTAAGGTCTGTAATTTTAAGTGAGGCATCTCAGAAGCAGTGAATTCTATTAGAGTGAGAGGAGTTACAATTATTATTCCACTGAAGTGGAAGAGCAAACTCTGGAAAGCTGATAAAGGTGGGCATCTGTGGTAGGGGCAGAAAAAAACCCATAATGCTGGCTATCCGCCCAGTTTGTCTATCTGTTCCATTTAGCTTGTCTTCTGAGTGCTCAGCTTTGGTACTGGGCTGTCTCTGTTTCATGCTGTGTCTCATGATCATATGATACACCTTATCTCTCTTTGGCAGAGTTGGTAGGTGTCACAGGAGCTCCTAACAGGTAACGTATGTTATAGATCTGGTTGTTAGCTCAATTTTGGCCCTTCTGCTACCATTGACCATGTCAATAGCTCCCCTGGGAGCAAGGCTGAGAACTGTGTATGAACATCAGAAATTCAACAGAAAAAACAAGCTAGGTGTCATCAAATGTCCTCCAAGAGGGCTTCATCCTGACTTCCCTTTAGATTAAAATTTCCTGATGGTTTTTTAGATTTTCTGTTCATACATGAGAGTGTGTCTAAAGAAGTAAGATTTATATCAGTCTTACAACTTTCTGAATTTTAGTTTGATTCAAGAAATTAGTACCCAAGTGTGTTGAAACTAGTTGCATTTCTCTATGCTCTATGTTGGGACAAAAGAATGGTCCCAAAAAGCCATTTTACATTGCACACAATAATAGCTGCTCCTTGTCATGCTGGAGTTCATTACCTGAATTTCCACACTGCTGCCAGAAACCACAGCTACACAAAGAGTTGTGGTAGGTAGCAAACTTATTATCTCTCCTCAGAAATGTGAAGTGTCTTTTGTTCTGGTTAAATAGCAAAAAGGGGAGTAGACTAGGACAAGGGTCTATCCAAAGAGACTGTTTATTGCAGGCTTTTGGTACTTATTTGGACAGAAATGTGCTGAAGCCTGCATACATTTGAACAATTGAGCATTATTTTTTTCTGGAATATTTTTATTGATGGATAAACTGATCAGTCAGTATACTTATTAAACTTGGAGGAGTGCCAGGGAGCAAAGAGAGCACCATACCTTTTGGGGGACTCTGGGAGCAGGCACAGAGTCTCTGTTTAATCAGCAGCCATTGTATGTCTCAGGGCATTTCTACAGAAGTTAATGGATGAACAGACTTCTGCGGGCACAATTTTTCCATTGTAGCACTCTTTGTTCTGCTCTGTTTTACTATTTCACTATAAATTAACTTAGAAGAATCAGGTTTACCATTGTCTGAGCATGCTGTGAAAAAACTCGCCTTTGAAACAGTGTATAACTCTTTGTGTGATGGAGGGTGGAACTGCAAAGTACAGAGACAGGCATCAACATATTTGCCTTGAATTATTTGGAAGGACTTTCACTATTTGTATGGGTGATGCATATTTTGTGGTACCTATTGTGTCCAAAGGGGGCAAGTCTCAAGTGATTTGCTCTCACTATATGTAAAATTCGTGCTGAGGATTTACCAGTATGCAAGAGTATCTAAGCCCCTCTACATGGTACGACTGCCCTCTGTGTGTGGGTCGGCAAAACTAGGTGCAAGAAGTGTATGGACAAGGTGAGAAGTATCTTTGGAGGCTCGGATAAATGTCTAAGTTTTCATTTAGTCAAAACTAGCTTTCTATACAGAACATCAAATAATTAGCTGTCCTTTTCCTCTTGTGCCCTTCCCAAGCACAATAGACAAAGTTATCAGTATTCTTGCCAGTAATTTACCTATTATCTCAGTTTAAAAGTATTTCATTGTTTCAAGGATGGTTTTTAATATACTGGAGAATGTTCCTGTCAGGCTGTGATATCTGGGTGTGATCTCACCATTCATTCAAGAGGAAAAATAAAAGCTTCTTCTCTGAAATGGCCAACCTTACTACAGCTTTAAAAGCGCTCTTTGGGGAGCTGAATAAAAGCAAATGG
>WEIU01012597.1:14943-34363 GCA_013389925.1 Aegithalos caudatus | reverse complement strand
AAAAAAAAAAAAAAAAAAAAGGACACAAAGTCACATCCACTAAATTGGACTAATGATTTCCAAAAGGAAACTATCAGATAAATATTATTCTATTATCCAACAATGGTAGTTTGCTAAATAAGGAAATAGTAAGAAAATATGAGCTTTCAGAGCCAGTATAATTAATAAATATGAATGAGGATGCTCTCCAGAGAAAAAGATTTGCACAGGACCTGAATTTATAGTAAACATTCTAATTTAATAACATCTGTGGAAAATCACTTAAACAAGTTGCACAGTTGATTGGACATGTTGTGTTGGTGAGAATCAGGTGGAAAACCTACAGTGATGGTGTACTTTGATGCAAGGAAAGTTCATGTTGTCATGACAACTAATGTGTGATATGTGCAGACATGCCCTGCAAGGTGGTCCCATACTCCCAGCCACTTACCCGTAGCAAAAGATGTTCTCAGCTTCCACTTTTCAGCTATTCAACAGTTGTAGGAGAGTGACCTCACAGCTGTAGCTGTTCCCAGATAAGTTCCTCCTTAATGCACACAGCTTCAGGTGTTTAGTTTTCTGTGTTACTTATCAGCACTTCTTCATGTTTCTACTGATCTTGGCTGGCTGACGAGGCTTGGTTTTCCTTTGATTCTTAGTGTCCTAATGTGTGAGTTTTCTCACTGCATATAGGAAGGACTATGTTAATGTATCTTAACACATTAGGTATTAAGGTCAGAACAAAAGGTCAGAAATTATACAAAACAGTTCATGAAGAGCTGATGCCCAAATAAGTCCTATATTTTTTTTTCCAATGTGATATCTTGTGCTCATCAAAACTTGAAGAAGAAATGTTACCTGTGAACAACTAAATAGCAAAGTATAGATCACTGGGCACATTTTAACAGAGTAGAAAGCTATGGAATGAATACCTCTCAGAATGAAATGTCCAGTAAGTTTTTGGTCTTGGAAATAACTATGGTTACCCTAGGTTTTATTTGATTAAATAACATAAGAATATATTGATTTGGTGACTCTATTCTCCCAAGTTTTTCTTAATGCAATTATACCTTTATATGTCTTTGTAGAATCTTTTTTTTTCCCCAAAACAAAAAAGTATGTATTTTATTCCACAGAATTATGTTAAAATGTAAAAATTATTTAAAATAATTACATGACACAGAATTTCCCTCCTTTAACAATGAAAATAGTTCCCTTTCTAGCTAACAGCAACAATAAAAAACTGTTTATTTTGTCAAGGACAGCTTTAATAACACCATGCTAATTGACGCTTAATCCAACTTCATTTGAGTTATTTCTGCTAAAGGCATTTGGAATGGACTCTGAAACGCTGGTTCATATGGAGGAAGACAGTAATTTAGACTTTTTTTCCTAAGGTTTATTGGACATCCCTTTGGCTGTAGGGTGAAAAAAGTTGGCGTTCTTCAAAGAGCAATTTCCTTTTATTAAAATCTGCAGTCAGAGAAACACAGCTTTCATTGTGCTTTCTCCTATCTGAGTCATGTTCTCAATGGGTGATTGATCAACACTTTTTCAAGCCTGGACATGGTGAACTACAAAAGCAACATGATGAATGGAATTTAAAATGTGATTCAAATAGAGTTCCTTCTTTATGATCAAAATGAAAAAAAAAATATTCCACCAGCACCTCCAAATCCAAAATAGAATTGCCAAGTTAAACATGACAAAGTTATTTTAAGATTGTGTTCTGACGGTCATGTAGACATTAAAGAGAAAAATCAAACAGAACAAGACAGATCAACAAGTGGACTAAGCAATGTTACCTTTGGATCTCATCATTGCTCAAGCATCTTGAAAAGTCAAAAGAAAAGTGATGGTATTTGACCACATTCCTAGACTAAAGTGTCTTTCCTGTCTCTCTTCCTATCATTTGCCTCTAGTCCAGATCTCTGTGGATAGTATCCAGAAGGAAGATGGGAGTTCTCCCTTCTTGAATGTGAGGTTTTTAATTACTTTGATTTCTTGTATATTCAGTCTTCTGGTTTAATTAATTTTTCTTAATTTTTTAAAGAAATGGAATCTGGATATATCACAATATTCTTTTTACTTTAGATGCCTTTCTTTTTTTCCCAGCTACTAACCTCATGTCTCATACTGTCACAAGGTGACACCTGCATTTACCTTCAGTCCTATGTGTGTTCTTGCAGTTTTAGACTACAGACTTCCTGGGACAATTCCTTTCCCGAAAAGCTGGGCAGCATGATCTTGACTAAGTGTTTAAACATAACAGCACAGTAAATAATGAATAATGAAAAGTCTTTCTCAAATCTCTAATAGAAAAGTTGGATTTTATTGTGACTGTTACTTGAAATAAGGATGTCAACATTTTACAAAGTTACAGCCTGGAAGCTGCCAGTAAGTAGTGGCCTGATAGCAACACCTTGTGATCAATTCCCCAGAATGGCAGTTTCAAAGGGACCCCTGGCATAATCTCAATGCCATTTTTTAGAATCCTCCTGCTGGCTGATGAATGGCCTACCACTGAGACACGTGCTTCTTGTCATCCAACACATACAACTTGGATGTGTTCATTGTTAGATTATGTGATTCATTATGTGATTATGTGTGACTCCTCAGCCTGACTGGGCCAGTGTGCTGCTGGGGTGGTGGAGAACCCCAAGAACTCTGTGAGGGACCTTGCTCCATCCCCCCATGGCTGCTCCCACCTGCTGGAGGGAATCCATACCGTGTGTGTACATGGATATATTTCTCACTAAAGAACAGTCGTCCTGACTAGCCAGCAGGGGAACAAGATGGGGTTACCTATAGCACTTGTGTTCACGTGAGGGCTGGGCATGCTCGCCTGTGTGGCTGTGCTGGGGCACACGGGGCGGTGTCACCCTGACCTCCATCAGGTCATCAGCTCTGTCAGCCCCAGTTTCGTAAATCCTTTCCACGTCAATAAGCTGCTGTCAACAGGGAAAGTGACACAATAAAACAGTTCCAAGATATTTCAGATAACTTCAAAATAGCATGTATAAAAGCTTAAAGAGCAAATTATGTCAATTTATACATTTTATTAGGAATTTTAGATCGTATGCATAAAGTTACTGGAAGTATGCTCTTGTAGTTTGATTAATAGTATGTATTTTTTGTAAGTGGAGTTTTGAATGAATGGTGATTATTTTCTTCAGTGTCTTCTTGTCGGAGACTAGTCAGAGTTTGCATAGGCTAACTTAACTTTCCGGTATCCCGAGAACATACATACAAGGAAATCCTTTGATAAAGTTGAAATGCACATTATTTTGCTTGGTGGATACTGTTGCCCCCTGGAGGCCATTTCTCTGTTATCAAAATATTAGATTGAAACCTAAATTAAAACTTAGAATTGTTTGCTATTATAAACAAAATATTCTCTTTAGCAATTAAAAAGACTATGACTTTAATTAAAAGGGTTTATGAGCTTATCAGAGAAATAACTTATTTCTTACTACGCTAATTATTTTTCTACATTTGCTGTTTAGATTTGCAAATAGCTAGAGACTAAAATTTAATTGGTTTTTAAGGGAGATGAATATTTAATTTGAACACTTACTTGGGAAAAATAAGGATTTTGTGAATATATGTGTGTGTTTTTTAAACAGTGTAGATAATCAGCCTAGGGAATGTGAATGTCTCCACATGCACTGTAGACAGGTTTGTATGCAATGCTTATAGAAGTTGCTCCTTTTGCTCATGGAAGTTGCTAATATTGCTTATATTGCTCATGGAAGTACAAGGAAAAAGGCAGTGCAAGGATGTGAGTAAAGGCAACACTGGGCCTCACTCAGACTTTGTAGTTGTTGTCCTGCACCTGGTTGGACACAGCGCTAAAATTGAAGGCTCAGAACTCTATGTGGCCAGTAACAGCAATGGTTCAGCTAATGGCCAAGTAACTCAAACCTCACACCCATCTCCTTCTCCACTGCATGGCCTCCTGGAAAGGGAGCCCTTCTGGGCTTTGTTCCGGAGACACATAGGATGACCTGAAGTGGAAACGAGATCCCTGCATTTGTGTGAAAAGAACTTCCTCTTTCCCCTTTATTTCTGGGTCTGCTAGAGTCTTTGGGCTTTTTACAACAGTTTGGTGCATGGCTATCTGCAACTGACATTCAGCCTACACAGCAATGTGTGTCAGTCACTGGCCATTGGAATAAAATCACAACTACTGACCCAATTGCACTGTTAATAATTAATTGGGCTGCTCACGCAGGAAGACTTTTCTATGTGACTACAAGCCCATTTCTAAATATTTACTTCTTACTGGCATTTCTAAACATTATCACTAATATTATTAGTTAAGTGTTAAGTTATACGTGTTAAATTGCTTTGCAGTTGTAATTATTCCCTTGCCTATGCTTAGAATAGATTTTTCCTTCATAGGCACCATACTGGTTACCTGGTACTCTGATTTCTGCTGCCTCCCCTACCTCCCAGAATAGTTTTGTATTCTGCACCAGGCATTCTGCCCTGGTGAGCACCAGCATTTCAGGACATAGCCATGCTGGCAAAGAAATAACCCCATACTAGTGCAAAGAGTACCAGGTATGTGGAGGGAACAGAATAAGGGCAGTGCTGGGTACTGCTTCTCCTACGTATTGTCTAACCCCAGTAAAGCTGATGTGTCTGGTGGTTAAGTAGCAGGACAGACTCTCCATTCTAGACTCCTTCTTGGTATTTGGCTGTTGCTTACCATCCTCACATCAATCCCATGTTCCAGGAAGTCTGCAAGCTTATGTAGAGTTGGAGAGCATTAGTTTCTCCTTGCAAACTCGTCTGAAGGCTGTAAGTGTCCCTCCTTCTCCTGCTCTTTGTTTTCTTCCTCTCCTCACCATTGGGTTCAGTACCTTCAGTATTTTATGCAAAATGAAATCTGGTCTGTTACACCGAGCTTCATTAGCACTTCATGTAAGCTGAGTTACGTCCTTTAAAACTGCTGAAAATCAAAGAAAGGGTGCCTGGTGAGGAGTTCAACATCTCGGATTGAACTGGATATTTTCTGCCCATAATGTGAGTACCACATGCAGTAGGTTCAAGAGTTATAATATAGCAGGATAATATCAGTTCAAATTATTACTGTTTCTTTTCTGGGGACACTTGGGAATAAAGGTATCACACAATCTGAGATGCCAGGAATTTGTGGTTGAAGCTCTCTTGATATGCTTCCTAACTAATTAAAATAATTAAATTTGTTGCTGGTGTAAATATACAGTCTGTGAAATAGCTCAGCAGTGTTGATAAAGTGAAATATATTTAAATTTTGAGGATGATCGGATGATTTGAGATTACATTTATATGCTTCCACCTTGTTTTTACATATCTCTTGCATACATTAAGTTTAAACATTTATATGTAAACCAACATTAACAGTTTATTAGTGTTCCTTCCAAAATTCTAGCTTTGGAAATCAAGACATACACAAACAGAAAAGCATTGAGGATGCTTATTAGAGTGAATTACTCTCCTGCCTCTCTGTGGGTTCCCCCTATTTTTTCCTCCCAGCTCTCATCCTGTTTCTACATACTCAATCCTCCTCCCCCTATTTTTTCCTCCCAGCTCTCATCCTGTTTCTACATACTCAATCCTCCAGCTAGAATCTTTCTTATGATGCTTGCAGTAGATATAAATATACATAAACATAATTTAAAAAAAACCCCTTCCCAGTTCCTGAACGACCCTGTATGTCAAGTAAATGAGGTTATCCCACAGTTGCCTCCTGCACTCTTACTACAGAGGTGGGGGCACACCTGGGCAGATCCTGGGGGATCCTGGCTGAGGCCACAGCCAAGGGATCTGAGTAGCCACTTTCCAGACTGAGGCAGAGAAGAACATCAGAGGAGGAGGAGGATGTAACATGAAAGGAGGGAGAAGACTGCAGGGAGAGATTTTCACCCTGTGAACAAGCCAGTCCAGAGGTAGATGGGATGTGCGGCGCATCCTTTTGAGAACATGTGGGACAGACCTGTCAAAATTGTCAGAATAGATCTGATTGATGAACCTTAGATTGGGGTGTAAAGGGGTTTTTAAGGTATGTGTGATTAAGATTCACCAGGTTGAAAATGGATGAAATATACATTTGCTGTACTTTTGAAGGGGAAAAATATAAATCTCTGTATTATTCACAGACAGAAGGCTTAAAATTATGAGCAAATGCTTTGGTTTCACCTGGGATACAGTTCATTTTCTTCTTAGTAGCTGTAGTTTGAATTCATTATGATAATAATGTTGATAACACACATGTATTTTGGTTGTTGCTAAGTAGTGCTAACCCTGAGTCAAGTACAGCTCGCCTGAACTGGTAGGATGTTTGCCCAGTGTAAACTGGGGGAGTTGGCTGGGAGTTGCTGATCTCTGCTGGGAGATGGGCTGGGCATTGGTCAGCAGGTGGTGAGCAACTGAGTCGTACATCATTTGTCTTTCTTGGGTTTTATTTCTCTTTCTTGGGTTTTATTTCTCTTTCTTTTTCTGTTGACTCCATTTTAAACACAGTTAGAGTTATATTTATGTTATTACTATATTTTATTTCATTTATTAAACTGTCTTTATGTAAACCCACCTCCACTCCCCCACTGGTGTTTAGGGTGCAGTAAGTGAGTGGCAGTATGGTACTTAGTTGCCTACTGGAGCTAAACCATGGCAGGGAAAAATCATTATTTTTACTTTCAAAATATAATTTTTAACCTTGGTACACTTGAGACTTTGGTTGTGACATTTCTTAAGAAATAAAGACTGCATGTGAAATGAGGTCTCATGGGAAAACAAAAGAACTCAGACCTAGGACTGAAGCTTCAGGACGGTGATCAAGGTCAAGGAAGATCAACAGCACCATCTGCAAGATGAGCCTGCTCAGCTTGCTCTCCAGTGAATGTGAACAGAGAGCCTTGACCATAATATTTAACACACAGAGAGTGCCTTCCCAGGAAATCTTTGAGAAACCTGAACAGCCATTATGGGGAGGCTGAGGCACAGAGGAAAAATGAGGTGTCTCCCCACCAAGGAAAACATGGTCTCAGATATAAATAATACTGGTATGCTGACTTCTGCTCTGTACTTGTTCTGTTGGTTAAAAGCTGGGGAGCGGGGAAGGTAGATCTTAAGGCTGCATTACTCTGGAGAAGAGAGGAAATTAAAATATCCAGCTTTGTTTGAAATATGCCTCTTTTTCCTGTTAAAACCTTCAGTTTTAGGAACAGGGCTCTAATGGTCACCACAAAGAAGGTTTAAGGCTAACCATGGTAGCACAGACAGCTGATCCCACCTTCTGTTTCTCCTCTTACCACAAAATGCAAACCATAAGAGGTTTGTAGGCAACTGTGAGATGAGACCTGCCCTGCCTGTATGCTGGGTGATATTTACAGCTACAGAAATATGAATAAAGCATGCTTCAGAGGGGTGTTTATTGCCATCAGTTATGAATATCTCAGCAGGAAGGGGAACCAAAACCAGCATGCAGATTCTTTTGTTGGTGATGGAGAGCAAGTATAGCCACAAGCTGAAAATTTGTGAGAGGAAGAGTTATTTGTAATTAACAGCAAGGAGGAATTCTAAATTGAAGCAACTTTATGGTGACCACAGTGCAGCCGTGGGGCTATCAGCACTGCCAGCATGGCCATGGCAAACAGGTGGATAAATAGGAGATGACACTGCTGCATGTATGTGCATAAAGCAGCTGGCCAGTTGGCAGGACTTCCAGCACTTGTCTCCCTACCAGAAGAGAAGTGGAAAAAAAAACCCAAATCAAATAGACTTACTGACACAAAGAGGTGTTGAAATGAACCATTAGCTCCATCCTTAAAACCCCTGCAAATCAGTAGCTCAGTGTTCCTTCTGGGCCTATCTTCCTCAGCCCAGTAAACCTCAAGCCTGTGCACAGCTGGTCTGGTCCAAATCAGTGTCACTAACTAGGGGGAAAAAACCACCGAAGATCTTTGGAAGGTCCTTTCACATAAATTGCTTTCAATGAATTATTTACAATTTACATTAGCATCCACACTCTACACAATATCATTACTTTTTACAAGGCTATGAATGAACAGCTCCATCTTAGACAATATTTTTTCATCTTTGCATGTAAGACACTGATTCTTTCAAGGTTGCTCCCTAGGCAAGTAACATTATTTTTTCATTCAGCCACTGGGAAGGCTGCCATTACTTCCTTGAAAAATTGTACCTCTCTTTACTGTGAAGTATTAGCAAGTATTTCTTAAAAGCTGATTTACTTTGGTCTTACAGGTAAGGTGTGTGTGGGGTAAGCATGCTCTTGAAATAATTCAGCAGATGAGTTTATTTCATAGTTAGGGTTACAGGCTTCCAGTGCTAATGACTCATGGCACAGAAATCTTCTGTAGAATACCTGTGTTGGAGAAAACTCCCTTGCCTTCATTGTCGTGTTAACGTGGGAATTTACGCAGCTGTTGGATCAAAGGCCCCAGGTGCTGCCCCTGCTGAGAAGTTGGAAATGCTTTAAGCTTGGGAAAGCGTAGCCTAGTGGATTTGTGGTGTTGAAGTTAGTTTTGCTCACATGCAATCTGACACAACACAAGGAGAGTTGGTACCTGGGATATGACTGGACTTAGATTTCTTTCTTTATATAGGGGCTAAGGTAGACAGGATCATCTGCAATAAACTAGAAGGGAGTCTGTTCCAGAGACCTACCCAGCTGAATGTGATGATCACTGAGAAAAGAAGTAAAATAATTCTTTTCCTGTACCGCCAAATATGGAAATGTTTACTGGAATCCATACATCTGTGTGTCAATGACTGGATAAATCTGGCGTAGCAGATGTAGCTGGAGCAACTGTGTAGCAGCCACACTTGGGCATTTGCCAGACCCTTAACCTCTCCCAGATTTAAAACTAAGAGACAGGGCCTGGCAGTTCCTTCATGTTCTTGAAACACCTTCACAGAAGAAGTCATATGCCTGTACTTCCCATTCCAGGCCTGCCTTCTTGAAGAGAACTGATGCAAGGATTTCCAAACCAGCGGAGAGATCCAAAAAGGGCAATGTGTCACTTGGGTGAGAGGATGATGGACAGGGAGAGATGGACGGGTGCCCTAGGGCACTGCCAGCTGCCTTTTCCCCAGCTGCCTTGCACATTTGTAATTTTTTTCTGACTTTAGGGACAACATCCAAGTGTGATTTGTTAATTGTCAAATGACAAGAAATTGTGTGGCTGCTCTTCTGATTTCTCCTCCTTATAAGCAAGGGTTCCCATAGGATAGTCTCTGATGTTCAGCAGAAGTAAACAATATTCCCTGGGGCAAAATATAGCTTTTCTCTAGCTCTCCATAACACTTAGCTCATGGCAGTTAATGCCATTATTCAGAGACCTCCAGTTAAGATGTGGTAAAATATTAATTATAATAAGGCACTCAAATGTCTCTCCCCAGGTGTACCTGCTCAAGATGCTGCTGAAGTCCTCTTGGGCAGGGATTATGGGGACAGAAAGTGAAAGATGTTTTTGTTTGTGCTGTGG
Organism: Aegithalos caudatus; assembly: GCA_013389925.1. Taxonomy (NCBI): domain Eukaryota; kingdom Metazoa; phylum Chordata; class Aves; order Passeriformes; family Aegithalidae; genus Aegithalos; species Aegithalos caudatus. The sequence goes on along the minus strand of WEIU01012597.1, from coordinate 24,887 downwards.
AGAAGGTTAATTAGAAAACTTTTCACATTATTGGTGAACCTAATAAATTTGATTACTTTAGAAGGGAGTCCTGATTACACCTGGAAAAGAAAAGCCCAATGGCAAATTATGGGTAATTTGATTCAAGACTACTCAAGTTTATGGTTACATGGCAACTGCATGTTTTGCTGCCTTTTGAGTTAGAGTAGTGACTAAGACCTGGGCAGAGGAAGCAGCACAGAATATCCATGGGTCAGAAATTGCCTTGTTCTGGTTTCCTGGGAGGAAGTCCTGATGATTTCAGGTAGTAAAAGAGAATGTTGCCATGGAAGGAGACTCACTGGCTGTTCCCTATTACTAAGCAAATTATGTCTGGAAATCACCTTTCCAATGATACTGTTCATCCAACCTTAGCTATTTGCCCTATGTCTAAACTCTATTACACAATATTAATAAGCTTCTTTCCTAATTCTGTCTGTGGGTTTATAAATAACTAGATTTTGTCAGAGATGTGATGCACATAAGCTTACATGAGCTCTAATTTTCTATGACTTTCTACACATGCCACTCTTCTACACTTGTCCTTTGTGAAGATGTATTTCAAAAGCCATTTTCTTGCCAGTGGCTGAGCTGGTGATACATGGGATGTCATTAGTAAGGCAAATAGACACAAACTGATGCCTTGATTGAATCAGTCCTTGGAGCTGGGAGTTACAGGAAATCCTTAGGGATCTGTGAACAGGGACACTGGTGAAACTACCAAAGAAAAGATTAATATAAAGGAAGTCTTTAATATTGCTCAGAGCTGTGGTAGTTGTCCCAAATATTAGTTTGGCTTTAGAACTGCTGTCTGAATTTAAAGAGAAGCCCTATCAAGCCAAACTGAGCTAAACACATGCCTTCTATTTTGCAGCATCCTTATAACGCATTTACTAAACCTTGAAATTTAATGTAATAAATACGCTGTTAGATCTGGCTTTCTCTTGCCTGTTGCTATGAACACCTGGGAGACTGGCAGAGCTCCCCATGTGTTCACCAACACTGGGAAGTTTCCCTGAGGTTTTTGAGGCATTCCTTCCCTTAGTTGCCAAGCCTAGTCTGGATTCTGGCAGCACAGATCAGGGGAGCAGGGCCTCCTGGGTGTGTGCTGTCCCATGCCACTACAACATGCAGCAGGGCATGGGCACAATGTCTGGGATTCTCCATGGAACTGGGAGGTTGGATGTGAGCATCTGGCTGCTTTGAGTAAGCAAACAGCAGTTTTGTAGTGAAACAGAGGAAAAATGAAACCTCTTCCCTCTGTTAATGCAACTCGGAAGGTTTTTTTGTATAAACATTTTCTTTTGGCTGTGTTGGCAATTATGGGCTTTTTGCCAAATTGATCTTGCTTCTAGAGGTTTTGCCATTGTAAATGTGTCAGGCAGGGAATAAAAAAGAAATCAAAGCTTCATTGACTTTCCCTTTCAACACTTTCTCTGTGTGTGATGAGAAATCACCCACAGAAATGAAAGGTAAGAGACTCAAGGCCACATTCTTCTCCAGTTGTGCAGAGACAATATGCTGAAGAAAAATAAAGCGGAGAGATTTGCTTAGAAAAGTCTCTCAGGGCTGTGGGATTTTGGATAAGTGCCCCTAGACTTTTGGAAAGTAATAACATTAAGTCACAGAGAAGAGAAAGGAGGACGCATATGCTTCTGAAAAAATGCCTATTTAGTGTCTGGTATTCTTTATCTCAGTCCAGGGAAAATATTGTGAAATAGAGGTGATAGATATGTTGCATTTACAGTATCAAATGATGAAAAGTCAGCTCATACAAAACTCAAACTCAGGTTGGAAGACTTTTACAAGAGAACAGACTTGACACTGCACATGATCTGATGATGAGTGGTAATTGTACATGTACTGCCATGTTTCTATAGATCAGAGACTGGCAGCAGATTGTATCCTGCTCCACCAAACTTTCATGGAGTTAGTAGAGTTTGGTGGTGTGAGACAATTTCTGTCAGGAAGCTTTGGCAAGCAGAATCTCCAGCTGCTCTGAGCCTTGCAACATCAATCTGAGTGTGACATGCAGAATTTTGATCTACAAAACCTGAAGTGTTCAGGTTTGCACACAGACTAGCAGTCTTATCTTGCAGTCTTACCTTTATGCCATATTTTAAACCAGAATAAAAGATAAATGTCAGGTCTTTGTATAAGCATTATTAGTCTTCATTGGATGTGTAATGTATATATTAAAACCTGAAGATATTCTACCCACTTTGAAGTATCAATCCCATGTCAAAACTTACATCACACTATTTACTTGCTATAACTGTTCTATACAAACTGCAGTAATTCCACTTTAAATATATTCTTTTCAATGCAAAACTAACATGACTGTAAGGCATAGGTGTGGGGTTTTTTTCTAATTCAGTTGCTAAAGTTCTGGCTATTCTGTACCTACTAGCAGTACTGAAATGTTTATAATCATGCCACACTGAACAGCCATAAGATGCTCAGGAACACATCCAAAAAGAGCTGACACCAGCCTGCATATTTAGTGGAGGGTATTTCTGTAAACAGAGAAGGAAATCAAGCATGCAGATGTTTGGGAACAAGTTTCTTAATTTATGGAACTCACTGCTGCCCAGTGGAAGTTAATGTAGCTATAACAGCTCACTCCTTGCAGCAGATCTGCCTTTTGGTTTCTGCGAATGTGTCTTTGTATGGATAATGAGGCACAAGCTGAATGTGGCCATCCACAGTGACTAATGTCCTCCCATGGGAATAGAACACCACTGTCAAAACGGTAACTTTTGCAAGGTTTCTGTGTGCTGCATAGGGACTGGTTTCTTTTTGGCAATGCAATACAATGATGCCACAGTCTGCATTTAGACTCTGTTTCTTACCAGTTTTGTCTTAAAAGCTCTCAAATTACATCAGTGGTAAAACTTATTGCCTGGGAGGAACTATCTGGCCTAACTAGAAAGCATCTAAAGACTTCAGCATATATCCTTACAGATAAGAATATGAGATCACCTTTCAAAGTGTTGGCATTGAAGACCCCAGCATGCCTCTAGGTCTTACTGATTCAGACCTCTAAAAGGAACATTATTAAATAGGTTCAGGAAAGACTTCAGTACTCATTTATATATCTTTATATGGATTTACTGTTACTAATGGGTTTTCCGAAGCAGATAATTTTGCCAGCGTGTGGAAATTAATTTGGCCCTAAAAGAAAAGAAAAGGGAAAAACCCATAGTTGTAAACCAGAACTACTTACAAAGAACTTGTAAAGGAAAACAGTTTGCTGTCCCTTATTCAAAACACAGTGTGATTTCTCTAAATTGATTTCTACTCATTTTCTTGTCCCTGTTGGTTATGAGGAAGGAACAGAATCAAAGTAGAGGTTGAAAGATTTAGGCAAGGCATTAAAGCAGACATATGAAGTGCTGGGACAGATTGCTTGGAGAAGCTGTGGAATCCCCACTAGTGGTGTTTGATGTTTGNTGTAAAGAATGAAAGAGATGGTGATTTTGTCCTAGAAAAAGAGTGGATGGTTTCTTGAAATATCTTCCAGGGTCTTGCCATCCTCCCCTGTATTTTCCCTTCAATTTAAATTTCCTTGGGGTTTCTGCCTGCCCTCTCCTATTTTATTAACTGTGTATTATAGAGGACTCACATGTTGAATATTTAAGTGTAACAAGCTGTTTTTCATTTTCTTTGATTTTGCAACTACATTTTTGTTGTTACATATCCAAAATAGCCTATGACCTTGTTAGACTGCATTCCAGTGAACCATAGTTTGGAATGAAGACTGCAGATTTGGATTTGGAGTTGAACAAAGAACAAACCAATCTCATGCCAGTGTCCTGCCAAGGAAAGATGTGGTATATTTAAGCTGAGGGCCCTCAGAAGCTGCTCAGAGACCAGTGAGACATCTCCTCAGCCACAAAGTATATGGATTGGATCATAGGGAGAGTATTAACCATGGAGCGATCTGGGTGGTCTTCATACCTCAGCCTCAGCCTGCTGATTCACAGATTATGCAAATCCTCACTGGGCAGATGAGCAAGTGAAAAAATGGAAGATTACTTCTTTTCATGTTAGGTAAACAACGTATTTTATTCTGCCCTCCAACCATGTCACTTGAAGCCAAGTGGTTGAGTCCTGAAACCAAAGGACTCTGTTCCCTTGTGATATTGAAAAGCTAAATGACATTTTCCAAAAATAGAATTCTGCAGAGACATTGGGATGCCCTTTCTTGAGGAATTTTACAAAATGTCCAGAGTAGAATTTGAACGTTATTCTCTCTTTAGTGCACACATGCACTAAATATACACAGGAATATAGTCCTGGGTGCTGCAGTTCTTACAGAGATAATCCCCTGACTTCATTTAGAATATGTGCCATAGATAAGGCAAAACGCCTCAGGAGGAATTGCAGATCTTGACTGCACACTACCTTCTCAAAGCCTTTAACAGCATTACCTCTGAATACAAAATGTGTGTGTTTTATCTCACTGCAAGCACAAGTGACAAGTGCTGTTTCTGCAAGAAGCAGAGCAATTAGATTGTGACAAGGTTTTCCTTCTCACATCAAAAATATAGTGGGTCAATCTGATAAACTATCTACTGCTTTCTTGCCCACCCTTTGTGCTTGGAGCACCCATTGACGCTGACAAGTACTTCTTTAAGAGTATGGGTAACTTGGTTTAGGACAGGGGACCAAAGTATTGCATTTCACATCACAAGATTGACCTTAAGAATCAGCTATGAAAATAATGCAATGGATGAAGTAAAGAAAAAGAAAAAAGAATGTCTTGAGGCTATCTGTTACTGTATATTTGTATTGTGTTCCCATGAAGAACCAGCATCTGAAATTGGCACTTGAATGATAGTATTTGAGAAAGTGAGTGTGAGTTTGGGGGTGGGGTGTGGCAGGGTGTTTTCCTGTTCATATAGATCACGACTGCCTTACAGTTAGAGGCTGCATGTCATGAGGTCCTGCCTTAACCATGCTTCTGTTTTGTCTCCTCCCTCAAAAGTAGGATTTGGGGAAGCAGAGAGATGTGTGGGGGCTGTTGCAAGTTTTGGGTTTTTGCACAAAATGTGGCTGACAAGAAACATGAAGCATGATTAATAGTTTAAAGCAAGCTGGTTTGTTATTTTTTTCTGCCATTAACAGAACCCAAGAAGCAGTCCAGAGCTGTGGCTTCAGCAACCAGCAGTGTGAGGCTGGCTGAGCTGTGTACAAAGGACGTTTGATTTTCAGCAGATGTCTCAGATACCAAGGCCCTAGATCCCACCACAAAAATATTTGTGTAAAATATTTGTGCATTTGCTCTGGCCTGACAGCAATCGTACTGTTCCCCTTCACAGAGTGGGTTGAAATATCCAACTTGGGCTGGGGCTTCTGTCCAGCAAGCCTTCTTCCTCCATGGGATGGAGAGGTTCCTCTGTGTGGGAATGAGAAAGGGAAGAGATATGTGGGAGTTTTCCCTTCATTTTTGCAGCTGTGCTTTTAGAAACTGACATGCATTTTCCTAGCAGGCTGCTGCCACCAGGAGGGATGGGAGAAGGAAAACAGCAAGGCCAAGGCTTCTGACTACTTTTAGGGGTGTTTGGCTTCAGGAAAAGAAGGACCTACAGTCAAACCCACAGCTGATGCCAGCTGGCAGACTTCAATGATGGCAGCACTGGGAAGATGATTTACACTGTCTGGGCATCTGGCCCTGCAGAAGAGGAGTGTTTTGCACTGCAGAGTATGAGATAATTTGGAGCCTGCACACTCAAGAGTAGTTTTAGTGTCAAGACTGTTGTTGGTCATTTGTCTCTTTTCAGTGTCGTGTGCTTCCACCTGTGGCCTTTCCTAGCCTTGCCAGAGGCAGAGCTGTGCTTTGCAGAATTTGAAGATGGTCATCACTACTGACCACCACATACACATATTTTTCAGCTAATCTCACTATAAAAATCATGCCAAAAATTCTCCCAATTTCATTCAAATCAGGGAAATCATGCAAAAGTGCTGCTTTTGAAAAAAACATTCTTATGCAGAAGGGGATGTATGTTTTTTTCAGGGGGTTTCGGACCTGGCCGAATCTGGATCTAGTGTTTTTATTGTGCTTGGCTTTATGGGGTGTGTATTGTCAAACTCAGCTGTGAAAATGGGCCAAGCACCACACCCAGAAAAGCAATAACCCGGCACCTTAATCAGCAAAGTGATGGCATCACAGCGCCCTTGTGCCTCTGTGTGTGACAAAAACTATGTTGCCTGATTTGCAGGCAGACTGAACTTCCCCTTGGGAAGTTCAAGTATGTTGCAGCCACATGTGCACATGGCTTTTACAACTTTTCTCAGCAAATAAGAGGCAGTATTTTATGGTGTACTTGGAGTTTGTTTCTTTATTTTTTTCAGAAGAATATTTAACCACAGCAGATTTTTCTATTTTTCATGAAAACCACTACAGGACAAGAGTGAGAGTAGGAGCAATGAGAAAAAAAAAAAAAAAGAAAAAAAAAGAAAAAAAAAAAGTAATAGTTTAATAGAGTAGTAGAATCATTTAGGTTAGAAAAGACCTTTAAGATTATTGGGTAAAACCATTAACCTAACATTGCCAAGTCCACTACTAGATCATGTTCCTAAGCACTATGTCTTCTAAATATCTCTGGGGAGGGTAACTCAACCAGTTCCCTGGGCATCCTGTTCCACTGCTTGACAACCTATCTGCTGAAGACATTTTTACTAATATCCAGTCTAAACTTCCCCTGGTGGAAATAGGGGCCATTTCCTCTTACCCTGTGTCATTATCTGGGAGAAGAGACTGACACCCACCTTACTACACCCTCCTTTCATGTAGTTGTAGACATAAAATCACCCTGATCCACCTTTTCTCCAGGCTAAACAATCCCAGCTCATTCAGCTGCTCCTCACAGGACTTGCACTCCAGACCATTCACTGGCTCTGTTGCCTTTCTCTGCTTAAGCAACTCAATGTCTTTCTTGTATTGAGGGACCCAGAACTGAACACAGAATTCGAGGTGCAGCCTCACCAGTGCCGAGGTTATGGGTAAAATCTCTGCCCTGGTCCTGCTGGCCACATTATTGCTGCCACAGACCAGGATGCTATTGGCCTTCTTGGCCACCTGGGTACAGTTGGCTCGTGTTCAGTCATAGTTTCCCAGCACACCCAGGTCCTTTTCCATTGGGCAGCTTTCCAGACACTGCCTGAAGTCTGTGGCACTGCCTGGGGTTGTTGTGACTCAAGCGTGGGACCTGGCGCTTCGCCTTGTTGAACCTCATACCACTGGCCTCTGCCCATTGATCTGGCCTGTCCTCATGTTTTTGCAGATGCTTTCCATCCTCCAACAGAGCAACACTCCCATCCAACTTGGTGTTGTCTGAGAACTTACTAAGAGTGGTCCTTTCACCCAGGTCAGGACTGGCCCTGGTACTGAGAACAGCACTAAGCAGGTGGCCCACTCACCAGGCTCTGGGTCTGGCCATCCAGACAGCTCTTAACTCACCAAAGAGAGGACCTGCCCAAGTCATGGGAAGCCAGTTCCTCCAGGAATATATCTGAGAAATGGTATAAAATGCTTAGTTAATGTCTGTGTGGACACCACTCTCAGTCTTTCTGTCACCCACGAGGTAGGTCACCATGTCAGAGGAGATCGTGTTGGTCAGTGAGGATCTGTGTTTCCTAAGTCTACTCTGGCTGGGTCTCATCGCCTGGTTGTCCTGTACTTACTATATGATGACATTCAAAATCACCTGTTTCATGGTCTTCCCTGGCACTGAGATCAGGCTGACAAGCCTGTTGTTCCCTGGATGCCCCTTCTCACATTTGTTATAGATGGGCATCACATTTTCTAATCTTCAGTAACCTGGGACTTCCTTGGTTGACCAGGACTGATTGACAGTAGCTCAGTGGAAGCTTCACTAGCTCCCCCATTATTCTTTGGTGGATTCATCTGGTCCCACAGACTTGTATATGTAGCAGTTTGCTGAGCACTGCTCTTTGTATTATGGAGCTTCGTTCTGCTCTCCATCCCTTTCTTCCAGCTCAGAGGGCTGGGTACTTGGAGCACAACTGGCTTTTCTATTAAAGACTGAGGCAAAGAAGGCATTAAGGCATTTCTATTAAAGATTGAAGCATTTATATTAAAGACTGAGGCATCTCAGTCTTTTCTACATCCTCAGGCTCTATATTTTTGCCTGGCATCTATTACGGGATGGACATTCTCCTTAGCCCTCCTTGTATTGCTGATGTATTTATAAAAAACATTTTCATTCTCTTTTGCATTTCCAGCCAGATAAAATTCTGGCTGGCCTTTGGCCTTTCTAATTTTCTTTCTGCAATATCTCACTAGGTCTGGAAAGCAGGAAAACTAAACTGACAGCACAGAACCAACCACATGAGATCAGAAGAAAAATTCATCCATTCATATGTCCTGTCTCTGACATATGCTTAGACCAGAAAAAAACCCAACATATTCCTGGAGCATTCTCCAGTATAAGACTTCCTAACTACCAGCCAGGCTCAGAGACTTGCCATGCTGGAGGTAATTGCTTCTCTCTCTTTTCAATAGACCTTCTAAGGACCTTCCATCCTTGGTTTTCCCTAATGGCTTTCTGCAACTATTTATAATTCTGTTACACAAAGCATCTTGTGGTGGCAAGTTTCTCCATTTCACAAAATGAGGAAAGAATGAGGGGCTGTCATTCCTCAGCCTGCTGCAAGAAGCATGGAAGCACAGAGAGCTCAGGGAAGCCCACTGGATGTCAGCACTAAGCACTGATGTGAAAATGAGAGATGTAAGGTGGAATGGGATTTGTCTTGTGCTGTGGAGCAGCATCATCTACTAAAGAGATGTTCATTCTAGCTTCCTTCTGGGTTAGAATGGTATAGAGGGCCAGCACCAGCTCCTGGTCCCAGGTGAGTTCCTGACTGCGAGGATATCAGTAATATTGATCAGTTTTAATCCAGCAGAACATAAAGGCCTTGGATCTGATCTGCATTGTTCAAATGCAGCAAAAATGAGGCTCAACTGACCAGAGCCAGCCATTGGAACACTTAGTGAAAAAGGCAGATTTCAGATTTCAGTGCTGTAGATAGCCCCTACATTTCTTCAGCTGTTTATGTATTTGCTGTATGCCTGATTTGGTGCTAGACTGTGAAGGTTTTATGAACACCTGTTAGACAATAACCAGAGAAATGAGAAGTACCAGTTGCTTTCTCAGCAACTTATGAGGCACTTTGAAGCATCCTCTGCCCTGGGACAAAGTACAGGGCTTTGACTGTTGTGTCTGCCAAATTAATTTCTGCTCCTGATATGCCTGGAAGGTGTTAGTTCCATCAAAACTGAGACTTTTCTTGCCAGCATTAGACCCTCAGAAAGGGAACAGAAGTGTGTATCTGCATGCTAGCCAACACAGAGCTTCCCTGTGGAGGATTATAAAGGGGAGGGTGCCCAAATCAGTGTCTTTGGTCTTTGTCTTCTCTGAGCTGTTTCAATTTGAACCATTGCCTGACAGCAAAGAAAACACAGCTTCTTCCTCTGCTAGTTCGAGGGTGTTTGGAAGTATGTTGCCAAATTCCCTAATAGTCATAAAAACCTAACCTTTTTCTTTTTTNTTTTTTTTTTTTTTTTTTTTTTTTTTTTTTTTTTTTTTTTTTTTTGTCAATAGACCGGAATGTGTCTGAACACACACAAATGACAGCTTACACATACTTTTCTAAAAAGATAGAAGTGATTTAGGAGCTTGAGCTGCAATAGATATCTAAAGGTGTTTTTCTCACAAGCACCTGAAGTGTCATTGATACCCTGCTTTTCATATGCAAGTGTATTAGTCCCAAAAGATGCTTTAAATGAATGTCTCTTATAAACCACCTGCAAAAGCTGTGACATGCTGTAGGGAAAGAAAAAAAAAAAACAAAAAAAAACAAAAAAACAAAAAAAAAACAAAAAAAAAACCAAAAAC
>WEIU01012596.1:659415-683560 GCA_013389925.1 Aegithalos caudatus | reverse complement strand
TTGGGGTTCAAGCATATTGAATGGATATGTCAACACCATAGCTTGCTTATGACTGGGAGTGCTAAAATGGCACCAAACTACACTTTCATATTTTTATTTCCTGGGATTTCTTTATATTTTGTGATCCTTCCAACCATGGAAGATTTAAGAGGGATCCCTCTTGAAATACTGGGCGATTGATGGACTTTTGTAGTTACAGCTCAAATCCATCTATCACATCTTCAAGTGATGAAGCTTATGTGGAAGCCTAAGTATTTCTTATATTAATATAACATGCATTTTAGCTTTCTCTTACGCTATATCTAAAACCTAAATATAAGAATACCAGCAATAGAAATTATCACAAATTACAGAAGTTCATTTAAAAGCAACTGTTCCAGCTGCAACATGTCTTCAGCAAAATAAAAGATACTGGCACTGCAGCAAACTAATCCCTGAATTTAAAGCAAGAAGATATCCAGGACACATTAGTGAAGAACTCCATATGAAACAGCATAAAAAGATTGGAGGAAAAAGAGTAGTGATTCTATCAGGGTTGTTTTATTTTTTTGTCTCCTTATAGACCCTGTGATGTATGCATGAAAATTTAAGTGTTGCTCTTTCAATCTGCTCCATTGTGATAGCCAGTCAAGACAGCAGTACCACAGAGTCCCTTTCCAGTGCTCTTTAAAGGTGATAATATTTTAGATTTTATTTGGTTATTGATGTTAGACAGCAGTCTTTCTGGTTCATGGAGACTGAGAGATCTCTAGAGCGATGCTCAGCTTTCTGAGAGCCTTCTTTAAAGCCTTGGCTCTATATTGGAAAAAATGGATGGTTTTCCAGCATTAACATGGATGCAACTAACATACTCTAATTTAGTCTCTCTCAGGTTCCTGGCTCTAGGAGGAATTGAACTTGCAAGGCTGCCTTAAGGCAGGAGATATTTAGTGTAAGGCCGGAGCAAATGTGAGGAAAAGCAGATGTATTACCTGCATTCCTGGTATTGTCCAGCTGATGTGAGATTTCAAGGAGACTGGATGTTTGAGGACTGCACAACTAGGCATGACTCAATGTTGAAATCTCCAAAAAAGTCTTGAAGTGGCTCCTGGGAGGGGGTTAAAATTGGATGCCCAGTTGGTGCTGGCATCATGCTGGCAATGTGCCTTGTACAGATAATGAAGAGCTCCATTTTGAGGTGAAATAGTTACTGGTCAGAACTTGCTTGGCGATGAGAACGTGAGTCAGTGATAGGAATGCTGAGTGGGCATTGCAAAATTCACAACTTTATTTGAATAATTGATGGATGATCTGGAAGTGGCTGAGTTGGAGCAGTTTAAGAATTCTAGGAACTGAGCATTGGAACAAAAAAATAAAATTGTAAATCATCTGAGGAAAAAAGCATTCAAAACAAGCATAAACAAAGTAGATCATAATTGTCAGTATGTTTAATGCATAAACAGTATTAAACCCCAACACTTAGTGTTGATTTAGAACTGGCTTGTTGCAGTATAATCAGATTTTTGTGACCTAGCAAATACTGTTATGATCAATGGTTCTCTTTTGCTGAGTTATTTCTCTTTAGTATTGGCTACTAAGCCATAAGCTCAGGTAAATGAAGTCTAAAATTATTTTACAGTTAAATTGGTCAGCTGTTAGGTTTGATATCGAGTAGTTCACTTACCTGTGCCAAAAGTTGAGTCCTTGATATATATTTGTAAACTCAGGCATCCAAGCATCACTTTAAATTTTTGCCCATTTGTTAAATTCTATAAAACCTCTTTACAAATGTTGAGCTTGCAATTAGTCTCCTTAAAGGTCCAAAGATGACAGTAGTTCACCTGGGGCCTTGTTTCATTGCAGGATTTGGTTGTTTAATGACTTTAGATTCCTTTGGAAGTTCTAACCTAATTGTGTTGCTTCTGTACAGAATTAACTCATGGTTTAAAAAGCACCTGCTGTTCTCAAATATGGAAATATGGTTTGTTCCAACCCCCACTATCCCTGTTTTTGTTTATCCTAGAAAAAAATTCCCTCTGTTTTGACCGGTCAAAAGCTAAATCTATTTGGTACATCCAGGCAGAGCATCGTAGAAATATGGGAAGCAAACTGTAAGGAAGGATTCCCACTCATATTTTTGATCCTCATGGCCTTTAAGGGAGCTTCTCTCATTTCTGTTTGAAGTGTTCTGGTTCTATTCTGTTGCCTGTAATTTTAGAGGTAGCTCAGGTGAGGTTGATGTCCTTGTGCAGCTGATAAATGCTGCTCTTTCACAGCACTGTAGTTGCAATGAAATCTAAAGTTCTGTATTGATGTTGTGATACCTGATGAGGGATGGAACAATGGAGCTGGATGGATGAAACTGAAATCAATTCCATGCTGACAGATAGACCTCAGCTTTTTTACTTGCCTTCTGCTTAAGGAGGTTTCAGGAATGTGCTTTCCAAGTACGTTGCAGCTAGTTAGAATTCAGCACTGTGTTTCTTCTTGCAGAGCTGTTGAATATAGTAAGGGAACAGAGGAAGAAACAAGGGCTGAATTTGTTTAATTGGCAATGACTTTTCCTGGCACACTAGCATGCTCTTGATGATGCTATTTATGGGTGCCTATTGCCAGCAATAACATTCATGTCAAATTACACTTCATGGCTGACAAAAATTATCTCTCCAGCATGTTACCCTATTTAAGCCATTTGTTCACTCTGTGATATTATTGATTATTTTAAGTCCTGCTGTTGAATCTTTTAAAATCTTTTGCCAGTTTCCTATTTTCCTTTGCTCTTCAGAAGAAAAAAGTGGATTTATAATTCAGAATTGGACAGCTGGTTTNTTAATCTGAATACAAATTCCCGGGTTTCTTGTCTGGTGGCAATATTCAGCTGGCATATTTGTTGGGCAGCATGTTCTTCACGTTCTTCTTTATTGAGTGGCCAATATCTAGTCCCAAGATGCTATGAATTACACATGATTATCACTTTTTTTATTCAAAGTTTATAGTTGAATTTTGATGGGGAATCCCATGGTGGACTGGTTGTGTTTTTGGTGGTTTTTTTTTCAGAATGAGCATCTGTTACAGATAAGCTGAATTATGGTGGAATTTTGTTTCTAAGGGAAATTAAGATCCCACTGTGCCTTTCCAGATGTCTTCCTGGGGATATATGTTGCAAATATGTGAAGTTTTTAAGGATAACTAGTTTTCTAACAGTCAACACTACCAACTGGAAGCAGCTGTCTCACGTTTTCTTATGTCTGCAGCTGCCTGTCTTGGGTAACCAGATGATTTTGTGTTCTCACCTGTTGTTTGTGCATTTAAAAGTTCTGGCTGCCATGCTAACTCCAGCATTATTTTTCCCTCAGGGTTTGACCATATGGGGCCATCGAGTCATAGCGGTCAGCTGCTGAGACCGATTAAGTAATTTAGCTGTTCGGGTCTGAAATAAATTAAGCAGCATGAAATAAGTTGTCAGACTTGCATCTCTTTCCAGAAGAAAGACATGTTATTTGCTTACATAGCACATCAAATGGCAAAAATGCTTGGGTTTTGTGCTTGCCTTGGAAGGGCTGCGGTCTTGGAAGGGTTGGAAGAGCAGTGGGAGCCAAGTGAATTATGCAGAACCTCATGGGACTAATTTTTGCAATCCATCTAGGAACTGGAAATCAAATCTGCAAGGCAAGAGAAACTTCCATTGCAAGGCAAGACTTTCAAAGAAAATGCTATGCTGTGCCAGTAAAGTTACCTGCAGCATTTTTTATTTAAAAGAGTAATTTATTTCCTAAATGTTTGGGGTTTGGTGACCTGGTATTTCTTAGTTTCTTTGTGTGTGGAGTTCTTTTGTTGTTAGGGTTGGTTTTGTTTGTTGGGGTTGGAGGTGGTTTTTTTCTACGTTTTGTGGGTTTTTTCTATTTTTTTTCTCTTTTTTTTTTTCCTAGTATAATAGGTGGCACAATCCTAGTTTGTTAGGATATACAGATATAGGCACTGCATGCCAGATTACCCCTATCTAGCCAGAAAGATACTGATAGAAAGCTTTCATATACCAAGGCAAACCTTGTCTGTTTGTTTGAAAAATGACAGCTGTCTGGAAATGTGCAACTCATTGAAATCTGAAGCGAGGTACTATTCTTTTTGTTTCATTGCATGTCAGACCCTTTGTATTTTTTTTTTTCTTTTTCTTTCTGTATCTTCTCTTGTAGGTAAAGTGGGGAGCTGCTTCTGAACTTCTTTTGTTTATTTAATGTTTTGGTGGCTTACTAGATTTTTAAAATTATTTGTTTTCCAGAGAAATGGCATTGTCTATATTGCAGTAATATCCTCTTATCCTTCTCTCCTTTCTGAAAGTGAAAAATTACCACATTGCTGATGTTTCAATGCATTAATAATTCCATCTGCTAATGGGTAGGTCAAATGGTCATAAGAAAAGAAAGACACCTTGTGTCCCAGGAAATTTGGTACAGAAGATACTGATATATGCATTTTGAGTACAGAAAGAACATGAAGGTTTAAGTATCATAAATCATTTGGATAATTAACATCTCACTGGTGCATAAGATTTGCCCATCATGATGTAACCCGCAGGGATAATAAAATAGTGTGATTTGAGGTATAATGGAGTTGAAATGTCCGGCTGCATTTAATTCCCTTTCAAATTTGACCTCATTTCTGACAGCAGCATTTTAAATAAACAGCATGCTGTTACTGATACCTGCATCTTCTTGGTGGCTACTGTTTAAAGATCAGCATCATTTACTACCTAGTTTCATTTAAATTAGAAATGAAACAACAGCAGCTCCATAAATCTGATGATAAAATATTGTAGGAAAGCAGACTGGATTGTATGTGGATAAATGAAGAACTTAAATTTGCTAAACAATTTGCAGATGCGAGAAGCACAGGGGATTAAAATGAGAACAGCAAACTTAAGACTAACAAGTATGCACACTGTGGGCCAAGTTTTCAGAGGCCTCTACTTGGCATCTTACATGCTATTTGGTTACTTCCACCCACAATTGACTTGTTGAAGCAAAATTGGAGCCACAAAAAACAAATGTGAAGTCCTTCTACTGTAATGTGTAGAGGCAAACAGTGCCTGTACACATAAATCAGGTGTTTAACTATCTGCAGTAACTTGAATCTGCAAATGATTGAAAGCTTCCTTCTCCCTCACATGTGATGGAAGTAATGCTTTTTGAATGTTTTTGTGCATAGAGTAGGCAGCTCTGAAATAAAGACCTTGTCACCTTACAAAACAGCTCAATGTTACTTTAGACCTTCAACTATAGATTATTAAACTCCACAAATGCAGTCATGGCAGAAAAAGTTTTTACCACTCAGACCTGCACTTGGAAATGCAATTCCAGTCCTTTTGCAGAATAAAAATCTGGATACTGGCTTTCAGAACCCTGATTCCTAAAGAGCTGTTTGGGTTCTAGAAAGTAGCAGTGGGAATGTGCTCACTCTAATGTTGAGCCATGTCAGCTGTTTAAATTCCTATTAATTCATATTTTTAGGTATGGCAAGTTGAAGTCTTCTCAAAAATTGAGATACATTGATTCTTTGAGCCAAGGGACAAAGTCCATTTACATTAGCAGTATCTTGACACTTACAATAAAACTGAATTACTAGTGTGAGATTTTCTGGCTGCAGATAAACTTGCTAAAGCATTTTCCTTTGTTCAGACATCTTTCTGGGGGATCAGAGACAGCTGGAATATTCCAGAAGTGAGTCATTTATCTAGATAGCTCCCAAGCTGTGGTGGCTGCTCAAACAGTGCAAATGATAGAAATGGAAAGTCCACAGATTTAGGAATCTTTTAGAAGTCCTTGGTTTGAATGTTCTTCCCTTCCCCATTTCCAGTAAAATATATTTCTGTCCCCTAAAGACAACACTTCCATTGTGACAGTAAGAAATGGTATCCTACATTTAAGATGGCACAAGACATCAACCAGTGCTATAGTATAGGTCTGTTGCTAAATGCTGTAGGATCCAAAGAAGGATATAGTAGTATAGTAGGAAGATAACTAGAAAAAAGTCATACAGCCTGTTTTAGTCTCTTCCAGATACATTTGGTCAAGACCTTAGGTGTTCCTTGCTAAATTTCAGAGTGTAGACTGGTCCTTTATGACTTTGTACTTAAATCTTCTGTGCTACAAGCATGTTTCATTCATGGATGCTTTAACCCTTGTAGAATGAGGTTTGTTACAGGGAATATCTTGTGGACTTCAATATTCAGTAGGGACAGAAGTAGAGTCTAGTGCTGTGTGCATGAGGTAGTAGTTGCCTGGCCCTGATTTTGTTGATAAAAGCAGATGAGAGGGATATTCTCATAAATACCTCTGCTGGTAAGAAGTTTTTGCATAAATTAACTAATGCAGCATAAATGGAAAAATTTGTACAGACATCAGTCACGTTTTTTGATCCCACAGCATGATTGGGATGCTTTGTTCACATGAAATAACTTTCATTACATGGGGAAATATAATGAATTATTTAATGTCATGAGGCACTCTTGAGTTTTATTTCTAGTTCCTTATGCAAATTTAGATGGTATTTTTTCCATTGAGTTTGATATAGATTGTCCATGCTGGGAAGAGCTGCTTTGGAAAAGTATGTGTGTGTATAATAATGAAGGTCTACTAGCAAATCTG
This sequence comes from Aegithalos caudatus, assembly GCA_013389925.1. Taxonomy (NCBI): domain Eukaryota; kingdom Metazoa; phylum Chordata; class Aves; order Passeriformes; family Aegithalidae; genus Aegithalos; species Aegithalos caudatus. The sequence goes on along the minus strand of WEIU01012596.1, from coordinate 676,937 downwards.
TCACATTTCTGAATATAAAGTCATACAGTGTAGCTTTCCTGTAAAAGGAAACAAATAGTATTTTCCAAAATTATACATTAATTCATGTTGGAGAACAACTTTGGTGAAGTCCAACTGCCTGCTGTATTACACCAGATTCCCAAGTCTTTATCCGGTTGGGTTTTGTAAACCTCCAAGGCCAGTGGGTGAGAATCCTCTTCCACTGACTTTCCTTAAAAAGTCCTTCCCTTTCATGGCGTCTGGATACCTCATTTCAACTTATGTTCATTGCTTCTTGTCCTCACATCTTCACTACTGTGAAGAGCCTGTTACTCCCCTCTTGAATACCTTCTTGCAGGATTGGAAAACTGCTGTTAGCTCTTTTCTCCTGCCACTTTCTCAGTTGTTTCTTGTCCAGGCTGAAGGCCAGATCCCTCATCCTATCCTCACAGGTCAGTGCTCCAGTAGCCTGATGACCTTGGGGGCCTCCAGATGGACTGATTCCGATTTTTGAATGTTAGTCTGGTATCAGGGAGTCCAGAACTTGGAAGTAAGGGAGATGTGGTCGCATGAATCTCCAGGACTGACCCCTCTGGTACTTGTTACTAGCCTGCGTAGAGTAAAACCAAGCAATCACTACTCTTTGGTAATGGACAAACCATCCAACTTTTTTTTTGCCACTGTGGTTTTCCAGCCATCTAGACTGTAGTATACCAAAAATATCCAAGGAGATAGAAAAAAATGCTTAAAAAAGTCAATGTCACTGGATCACTGAAGGCTGTTAGGTGGGTCAGACATGATTTCCTCTTGGTTAAGCTTTGCTGATTGTTCTAAATCTGATTCGTATGTGTGCCCAGAAATGGGTTCCAAGATGAGACCCACTTGGACTCTGAAACACAAGTCATGTCTCAGATGGTAGAGGTTGCTTGAGTAGGATTTAAATGAGCCCAGTTCAGGAAGATGTTAATTGCAGGATGATAATTCTACTTCAGTTTCTCATATGAAGGACTTTGCCATATAAAGCCTTTTGTATGCATCAGCAGAGCTGAAAACTCCATGAATTTTCCTGCTTCCCATAGCTAATAGAGATTAACAGCACAGTAGGAGAGTTCAGGAATACTGAACAGGCAAATTGTTTTGACACAAAGCATCCTCCAATACCAGACCCTGGGCTGATGGAGGAGTTCAGTGGAGTGACACGAGAAGATGCTTTAGGCGGTGCAAGATCTTTTGATGAACTTTGAAAACAACCATTGAATTGCTTGGTGCTTTCCTAACAACTAAGTAGATATTAAATATCTGGGAGACATGTTTCTCCTGCAGTTCAGCAAGCATGGAGAATTTCCTCAGCAATCCATTGCTATTTCTTAAAGTCAGTGCTTGGCTTTGTCAGCTTTGCTCACCCCTTCTAGGTCTAACCCCGCTGCTTGCTTTTCTGCAAAGGCATCCAGGCTCACTGCAGCTTCTGCCAAAGACCTCTCTCAATGGTCCCCTATGGTTTTGTCCAAGCAGCACTTAGAAAGGGGTCATATTCAGCCTGCTGCTGCTATCCTTGCATTTTAAATGAAGCACAAGTTCCTGGAAACAATAGATTTTGGCTGTTGAGAAGCTCGTTCCTTGCAGCCGTTCTGCCCACTTGGCTGTGCATTAGCTTTGTGCCATCATGGGGTGTCATCCCCATTCAGCTATGGCACCTGGTAGCTGCTCGAGAGCTTAAGCCAGCTTAAGCCAAGAGCTTAAGCTCCCCCAAAGCCAGTGTCCCAGAAGCCCACAACAGTGTTCCTACCTCTTTCCCATCTGCTCAGTTGATCAGAACTCAAGGCTGATGCCAGTTTACACCAATATGCTCATGTACCCAAAGTTTGACTTAATATTTCCAGAAGAGTGATTTACTTAAATTAACTCCTCTATGGACCTTGTAAAGTCTGTTGATCTTTTAAAACATACATGCAGAAGAAAATTTAATTGTTTTTCCTATGCTTTTGATTGCTGTTGGCTGGTTATATGCAGCTGCCTAGACACCAAAGGTTACAACAATTCTTGCTGTGGTTTATACAGATTGACGTATCCCAGCCAGGAATGTAAGCCACAGAAAGCTGAAGATGAAACCAAGGAGGGTCTATTAAATGGGTAGCAGGGAACAATTTAATTGCAGTTTAGAACAGTGTTTAATTTATGGAGGCTTCAGTTACATTGTTCTGTTTTTTCACTTGACACCCCAGCAGTTGAAAAGAAAACCCTGTATGTATAGGCTGCAAATCCCTAAACCCAGTTTTTCCTACCCCTAAACTTGCATCATAACTATGTACACCTTGTAGCATAGAAAAAGTTGATAGATTCCTGAAGACTTACTCGATTTCTGCTCTTTTTTTCTATATTATGTATTGAATTTACTAATTTAAGTCTCTGTCGAACTGACTAAGAATGTCAAATTTGTTCTTTTACTGAGGGGAAAGGTCTTCCCTTTGTTGAACTTACATTCCCATTCTAATACAGCTAGTAAGTTTTTTATAAAAGCAAACCTATAGCTTTTTGCAGAGATGAGGCATAATACACGTTTAGTAAATGTGGGATTTTATTAAGTCTGGAAATAGATGATAGAGTGAGACAGAGATCAATATTTGCTGGAAATGAAAAGATAGTTTATATTATAAGACTACTCCAAACAGGAAAATATTTTAATTTGATTGTCAGAATTTTCAGTTGTTTCCTGTGATTTGAAACTTTCAGTTTTCACTTTTAATACCTTTTTTCTATTACTTGATGCAATAGAAAGCATTCATTTCACAATGAAAAAAGTGACATTTATTTCTGAAGATCTTCACTTATTGAGCTGACTTCTTCTGAAAATTGTACAAATCATTGGCCATTATACAATTTTCTGAAAGACACTCATTTCAAGAAAAGAACATATTGATAAAGTACTTTCACTGAAGCTTTTCCAGCCATTTTTCTCTAAAACTGAGCTAACGCTGATCCACTTTGACAAACTGTGCCCTGATCACATCTTAGAATTAGGACCAAAGTCATTAGGGATGGAGGAAATGCTTTCAGTGTCTCTTCACTTGTATAGTAATTTGTGATTTTAGAACCTTGACTTGTTCCCATACAGTTTAGTCCATTTTTGGAGATGGATTTGGATATTTGGAAGAAAAAGGCTTTGTACAACAATGCTTTAAGGCTTTTTCTCTTTAGAACCAACACTTACTTTTTCAGCTGGATTTTTTTTAAATTTAGTGATGATATGACACTTAAAAGGTTAAAAAGGGTTTGCAAATTATTACAGTATGTGAATGTTATATTGACCCTTGTAGTAAAGGTGGACAAGGATTTTACTGGCTTTTTCTGAAGGACAACAAAAGAATTGTAGGGACGTCTCTACTGACACGAGCTGCTCTGCTCTGAGAGCAACTGCCTCATGCAATCCTTCTTATTAACTTGCTGAGCCCTTTTGTAAGCACTTTGTCCCCTCCCCTTAATGTCTCTGGGAAATTATTTTGAAGCTTTATTTCTCTAAGCATCCCAAATATTTCTTTCAGCCAAAGTCTAAAACTATTTTAGGCCAAAATGCCTGTTTGCTCTTCAGCAACACTGTCATTAGAGCAGCTCTTGCTGTTGTATCTTATTGTTGTATCTTAGTTATCAGATTGCTCCCAAATGATCTTCATCTACATTTATTTTAGGATAATGCCTCTACTAGTTACTTATGATACTATTTTTTTCCTTTTTAAAATTTTTATTTTAACTGAAGAACTTTTTACTAGATGCTTTAACCTATCAATGTCTAGTTACACTTGATTTTGGGCAGTTTCTATCTTATTCCTGTGCTTTTAGACCAGTGTTTTCTCCTCTAATGTTTTCTTATTTCTTAACAGCACCCTTCTGTATTCCAAGCAGATGCCTAGATGTCATCTTTCAAGGAAGCCTGTAGTCCTTTCTTAGAGACCTCCTTCCCTCCAGGGCACTCCTCGTGTGGGATAATTTCCTGAGTTTAAGCACTCTGAAATGGAGCCAGCCCTCCTGCTCCTTTTACTGTCTTTAAGTGGTTCTCTTACTGTGTCACTGTTGGTGACTTTTCAAACTGAGCGCTCTCCTTCCAGGCTGACTCATCCCATGTCACTTTCCTCAGGTGACTGTAGGAGCTTGTTGGCTCTAGTGTGGATGGAGTATCACTTTTCCAGGTATCTATACTGCCAGAGGGCTTTGTGAGCAAGTGCAGATTTACTGGGGCTTTCAGCAGAGTCTTACCTTAGACTGGGCACGAGTTTCAAGCTCAGTCAGCCACAGGGTGTTCAGTATTTATGGAGAAAGGTGACTGAATTATAGTCATATTTACATGCCAAGTACAGATGTTCAATTCTTCCAAACTTGGCTAGAGTTGAGCCTTGACCAGCACTACCATAAGGCAGACTCAATCCTGTCATCCACATCCTTAGTGAAGACATTGAATATATTGATCTTAGTATTAACCCTTGGGAGTTTTAATCTTAAATTCTGTAGCTGGTTTAAGATGAGAAATCAATATGCTCCTCATAAGTAAAGCTGAAGCATGAAATAAATATAAATTCAGCAATTAGACTGTGTGATGCCATCAGTCAGACAGAGCCGACTGGTTTCCAAAATATTGTGACATTTTCAGTGACACTGCAGAAATAAGTGTTTATAAGGAGTGAATAAAAGATACTTCTACCTATGCAAGGCTTAGAGGAATCACCTAAAGTGAGGCAGGTGCTGGTTTATATTTGCTATTATGTCAGATGAATGGACACCCTCCTTACTAGAAAAATACGAAATTGGCATGGATAAGGCACCATGTGCTTGAGGTTGTTCTTCGGTTCCTTCTGAGGAAATGAAGGAATCTGTTCATCCCCACCCTGCCCAGCCATTTTCTTTCTCTTGGGAAGTGCATTGTCCTTCCAGATGTTAGGCAGCGGCTTGCTGCGTAAGGTACCAGGCTGAATCATTTAAAGTTGCTTAGAGGGTTGAAATGACACTATTCTACACACACACACACACACACACACATATTAGTTGCAGGCTTTAAAAATTCAATTGTTTTAAGCAAATACTCTTGTTCTCTGTAAAATTCTCTGATACAAAATCCCTCTGCACATTTCCATCAACTATTTTTATGAGCTTCAAGCATGATATTTAGTTTTGAACACAAATGCAGCTGTAACTGTTCTCACAACCTTTCCTCCAGGGATGCTGCTGGTTAAGCCCTGTCCAACCTCAGTGCTCATTCTGCCTATAGGAACAATCCCTCTTGTAAAAATCCTAGTGAAATATAGGCAATTTTGTTATGATTTAGGATAAACCAGATGAGTTCAGTGATTGTTTGTGGCCTGTCTAAGGTTTTGGTATGTTGTCCCCTGGTGATAGGCTTTGTTTTCTTTCTGAAAAGCAAATAATTATTGAATGCCACCAAAAAACCCTGTGCTGAGTAAACCTTGTAGCACTGCCAGCTCCTGTGGTCATGCCTACAGGAGCCCAAGATCAAATAACTACCCAACTGTTCACCCATTCCTGTGGGCAAGTTTTGCCACCAACAAGGAAAATGTATATGAAACTGGGAGGTAATCTTTAAATGGCATATTCTCCTTAACCTGCTTATGTACAGCTGCTTTTGTTTTGTTCTCTAGTCTTCCCACTGTGGTAAAGTACTAATTTGTCTTTTTAGCTTAACAGAAGAGTAGGATAAGTGTATGGCTAAAACTGTCATGGGCTGACCAGAAAAGAAGGAATCAAAATGTCATCCATGAAAGGAAATAATGAAAAGCAAAGAAGTTGATAGAAATCCTGCAGGTAATAATGGGCTTTGCTTACTTCTTTACAGGTACCTTGTTTTTTTACCATTCTGCTCCTGAAGTTATCAAAATGTGAAAAACAATTCTTATACAGTTTAGGAGAGCAAAGGATTCTTTTATCCAGAGGGAAATACTAAATGCTGAATAGACCTGTGGGTAGATTTTTCTTGCATGTATCCAGGATTGCTCAGGTGTGTGATTTGAGGAGTGTAGGTTGCCATATCTGAGTGGGAATATGCCTGCATTTGTAGTGATGGAAAAACAGTCCATGAAAGGTGCTCTGTCTGGTTTGATGTGTCTGCAATACTTCCAGGCATTTTAAACCCATGGAAAAATTACAGTGAGATTTTTATTATTTTAATACCACCTTAGCTACTATTTCATGGAATAAAAAAAACTGACTTAAAAGTTTGTTATTGGTTAGTTATATCAGTTGATGTAAGAGAAATGCAATGGTACATATCTGACCTGAAATCTGAGTTGGTAATACATGGTATTTACTTCTCTTCATTTGCATTGCCTGAGCAATAGCCACACCTTACTATAAAGCCCAAATTCTACTGATCTTAGCCAGGGTGGATTATCACACTGCTCTGAATGATAATTATGTAGGGCTTGGAATGCACACAGTATGTCAGGGATGCATTTTAGGAACAAATAAACATACTGTGTAACACATCCAGTACTCTTCAATTCTCTTGTATAAATATAATACATCTCAGTGCATGAGGGTTATTAAGCAAATTACTTGCAAATTACTTAGCAAGGCAAGGGGCTGTCAAACTTCGTGGCAGTTTAAAAGCAACCCTGATGATCTGGTAGACCTGATGAATCAAACAACATTCAATAAATTTTAAAGTTCAGTGTTTAAAATTGGCATGTATTCATCTAATTTCTCTGTTAACTTGTTTATTAAATATTTGCTAAAAAACGTCTCAGCTGTTGCAAGATATGTAAGAATATTAACTGTGTCTTAAATAATAGACCAGAATTAATTACTTGTTTGGATGATGCCTTGGGAAAGCTGACCTGAAACAAAGACTGGACAGAGCTGGCTGGAGTATAAAGGAAGTATTTATTGAAAGGCCTCTAGGATACACCTTGGGCAGGACAAGAGCCTGACCTGGGCTACACCCAGAGTGGACTAAGAATGGTCACAAAATGGCTGACCGGTCACGAGGTCTTACATTTTTGTAAGTTTTGGTCCATTTGCATATTGGGGTGTAATTGTCCAATTACATCTTCAGGTTGTGAGGTCTCATCCTTCTTGTTTTCTCTCTTCAGTCCACTGTTGTTTATGCTTTTGGGCTGAAAGTTTTCCTTGGTCATCAGCAGAAAAAAGATTTGTTTTATCTACTTACTCTGTGAAGAGAGCTTACTAGCATTTAGTATGAGGCTCAGAACACCCCTAGGCATCAAGGAATCTGAAAATATGAAAGTCAAAGCTTAAGGCATCATGGAAATATTGTGAAGATGCACCAAGTGGTCTCAAATCCTATTCCAGGTTCAGCATTGTCTAAGGGGCTGCCTATTGATGGCTTAATGAGAAGAAACCTGCACAAATGGAACTTTTTCCTTCTTGTTGCTTTTTCCCCCCATTCTTTTTTTTTTTTTTCCAAGGTAGTGAGAAGATGTACAGAAATGTCACAGAAAAATGTAAAGTACATCACTGCAAATGATGCAAGCAGGGAAATAGTCAGTCTGTATGTAGCTATAGATCTCTTTGAAAATTTTGGAATTGAAAACTGTCCCACTTTGCATATTGTTTTGGGCAGGAACAGCAGAATGAGCACATGGAGGAAGTGTTATGACAGGTAGCATTTTGCAGCAGTGTTGGAAGGAATATGATTCTTCAATTTCTTTTCCTTTGTTCCAGTGTGCTGCTGAGTAGCGTGCAGCATTAATTTATTATGTAGGTAATTTTCTTTTCTCTCCTTTTAAAATAATTGTAACAGAGTGTGCACCATAAGTATTTCTGCTTTCTATCTAGGGTTGAGATGGGAAATGGCAATGATATACTGCAGCTGTCCAGCACGGGGGTAGCAAAATTTACTTCTATTGTGTGTAAATGAGACTTGGGTAATATGGGAACTGTTTTGCACATTGGAAATAGCTCATATTTTCTGGAACCTGCATGCAAACATTCATTTTTTTAGACAGTGAACCCAGTTGACTTTGTAGTAAATCAGTAGCCTACTCAGTGTTGTATCTAGGTATGACTTGGCTTTCTGCCTGAGTGGGAGTCCTGGAAGGCTTCACTTTATGTGTGCTCTGAGTATTGTGAGCTCCTGTTGTTTCTCTCATCTTTGTGAAACTGCACAAAGCTTCATGAAATCGTGTTGCTCTCCTCAGCAGTGAGCTTACAGGCTATTAAAAGTAATTTCAAGTAAGGAATCAGTCTCCTCAAGTAACATGTTTTTTTCGTATCTGTTTAAAGGAAATTGATATTTTTCTTAATTCTATTGAAATTCCAGGTGTTTTTCCTCATGTTAATGAGAACCAGAAAACTTTTCCTTGATACACACTTTTCTTTTTGCCTCTGATTTTCCTGAGCATGGAAGAAGAATATTATCAGACCTAAATTAATAATATAATTACTTTTAAAATGAATAATTACATGTCCTATTTGGGGTTTTGTTTTCAGCTTTATTCTTTCCAAATAGATTGCAGTATGAAGACAAGAACTCCAGATGTTAGGAACTTGAGTTCTCAGTACACTGGGGAAATTAGGACGAGTGACCAAGAAACTGATGAAACTAAGGGCTCCTTGTAGCACTGTTATAGATGATGAACTTGTCTAGTCACACATAATGTATTTAGTTGAGGAATAAAGTAAGTCTTTCCTAGTTTTGAAATTTCTTTCTGTCTTGAAATTCAGTGAATGTTTTTCCTAACATGATTGGTGGGTATGCAGGCAAAAGATCACTTAAGTTATTTCCCCAAACCGCTCTCTGCCTTTTTTCATCAAAAGGCCATATAAGTAAGCCTCTCCCCAGTCCAGAGTGGCTGAAGGGCTGAGGTAGCAGATTAGTGTTCTTATAAATACCTTGCATGGATTTACACTCATATATGCTCCAAAAGGAGATTTTAAAAATTTTTTCTTTTGTTCTTTCCTGTGTTCCTGGGGTTACATACCTCTCGTGTTGGTTTTCTGCTTGCAGATGCATCTACAGGATGCTGCTTTCTGCTCCCAGGGCAACTGTGACAATATTTTGTATCTCAGATAGACAAGGATAAGTGTCCCTTCAGGGAGACAAACTGGTATTCATCTAAGTAATTTAACCAGAGGGATTCCAGAAAAACTACTAAATACCCTCGTTGCTATATTATTGAATGTAGTAGGGAAACTTTGTGGGGATGGAAGGAGGTGAAGATTATATTTTAGAGGAAAACTGGTGTGGACAGCACTGTAATTATGGGGTGACCTATCAACTCTGATCACATGTCAAATTTCACTATCCTCTTTAAGGGAATTATTTAGGAAAGGTGGAGTAGCATGGGGGTGAAGAATAAGCTCCTCATGCCAAAGCACAGTTGGCAGCTGGCCATCTTTTTTAATGTTTTATTTCCTCCATGACCTATTGTTGACTGCCCTGACCTCTGTTTCAGCTCTTAGGCCCTGGCAACAGAGAGATCAGATTAGGTTAACTACTATATTGTTTAAAAACTGGTAGGCTGATAAGTACAAAAGTCTTTAATGGAGCTTTCTAACAAGATTTTCGATCAAAAACCAACCTGAAACATGATCTTGAACAAAAGTACTTCATTGTTTCATTCCTCACTGCTTCCATGGCATAGAACTATCACTGGATTTCAGACATATTTTGAGGTTAAAAATCTCTGAGGAGTGCTAAGCACCACTTGTTAATGTCAAGGATTTGGTACATTCTGTCTTTATTTGTTGATGGCTGGAAATGAATATGTTCCTTTTTAAGAAGGCACCATAAATTACTACCTTGCTTGTAATACAAGTGTAAGTCCTCATTAACCCTCCCAAAATATATCAACAAATTCTGCTTTGTTACTCCAGTGCAGTTATAGGATTCAGTTACCTCACACAGCTGAGTAGCAGCTGCTGGTGATGCCCTGTATTTCTAGCAGTGCTTTTGAAAAAACTAACAACTAACTTAGTCAACAACTAACTGTAAATTAATTAAATCTTGAACTTAATTAAATTAATTAAAACTTGTACTTTCTTTTGCAGTTGAGGCTGCTGTGAAATTCCTTCATTAGTAGGCAGTGCCTTTTAATTGATTCACAATAGATTCAGCATCTGAAGTGATGGAAGGTCTGTTGCTAATTTCCCCCACTCATCATGGGCTAAAGTGGTGGGCTGGGCAATCGGACTCAGTGACGTGACATTGCTGAGATGTAGGGTTTTGTAAGACTTAATTTTTTTCCAATATCAAGGACTGGACAGAACTAAATTAAGTCTAAATTCTGTGAAGTGATTACTCTCTGTACTGGGTTTATGTGGCCAGGTTTTGGTAGACAGTGGCTATTGGGGTGGCTTCTTTGAGAACCACCAGAAACTTCCACCATGTCGAACAGAGCCAATGCTAACTGGCTTCAAAACAGACCCACCACTGGCCAAGGCCAAGCACATCAGTAGCAGTGGAAGCACCCCTGGGATAACTTATTTACAAAGGGGGAAAAGCTACAGCACAACATCAACCAGGAGAAAGGAATGAGAAAATGTGAGAGAAGCAGCCCTGCAGACACCAGTGTTCCAAGAGTTTGTGGAGGATGTTTCCCATGGAAGGGAGCACACAGTGATGCAGAGGAGTGTGAGGAGTCCTTCTCCTGAGGAGAAAGCAATGGCAAGAGACAATGAATGATGAAATGACTGAAACACCCGTTACCCATCCCCCTGTGCTGCTGGAGATCTGGAGGAAGAAAAATCAGGAGTGAAGTTGAGCCCAAGAAAAAGACGGCTTAGGGGGAAGGTGTTTTTTAAGATTTGGTTTCATTTCGCATTATCCTACTCTAATTGGTAATTAATTAAGCTAATTTCTGCAAGTCAAGTCTGTTTTGCCCATGACAGTTGTTGGTGAGTGAGCTCTTCTCCCTGTCCTTATCTCAATCCATGAGCCTTTCATTAGATTTTCTCTCTTTGCCTTGTTAAGGACAAGTGATAATGTGGCTTTCCATGAGCACCTGGCACAGAGCCAGGGTCAACTCACTGCATTCCTTAAGAGATTAAACAGTGCTAGGTGTTGCCCCTGCAGAAGGCAGGCATGGGATGGAGCACACCTGCCCCATCCTTTGCTCCTTTTTGGGTATTAGCATCTCCTGTTTTCTTGGTGGCGCTGTAGCTTCTTGGTGGTCGTCACCAGGGCGTACCCAGCCAGTTCTAGTTGGGGACAGAATTCAGTAAGCTTTTCCAACAATTTACAAAACCCACACGAGTATACAAAATATACCAATCAAAGAGCTGATCTATGCAACCTTATTAAGGAATGGTGCATAGTCTAAGTACACTGGCATTCGCTGCTCTTCCCCTTGGAATGCTTTGCTGTATCAGGAAATCTCCCTTCTGAGATCACACTAAATGCACTGGCTCTCAAAGTGTATGTGGTTGAGGAGGATGAAGTTGCAAGAGAATTTTATCTTGGGTTATAGAGAAACATGATCTGACAGACTATACCAGGCCACGGGCATAGGTGCTTGAGGCCTGGGGAGATTTTATGTGAAAAACAGCACAATGCTTGCTGTTCCAGTCAAAAGCCATCCTTGCACAGTCACGGCTGCTTATATGGTAACTTGGCAGCATCAGTGTGGTCCTGGTTTGCCTTGTGCTGTTAAACTGTTTAAAGGCTGTACAGTTCCTTATTGTTGGTAAGAACTTTTTCCATTATATTATTTTTCTTCATCCTTTTTGTTTTCTCGTGGTACACCTCTTGTTTTTATAGTTCTTTAATGGAGAAGTACTGTGTCTTCTAGTCTGTTTACTTAGAAACACCCAATTAGAAGAGTAATTTGAAGAGATTGAGACACAGCTGCCAAAACTCCTAAAGGGGAGAGAGGGGTGGAGGGAAAGGGGAAAAGATTTTGGGCTGGCAAAATGCAAGCAACATTGCCTGTCCTCTGCCAGCTATTTCCTAACACTTGTCTGTAAATTCATATCTGACTGTACATCTTGCACCCATTTGGTTTAAGCTACATCTGTAATGAATTTTAAAATTATAATTGAGTCTGGTGCTCAGCATATGTGATGTAAATGCTTGGAATGTGAATTTTTTTTTTCTTGTTGCATTGCTTCTTTCATATGTTTTTTATCAGGCAGTGGCCAAGAGATTGAGACCAAAAAGGGAGGGGAGAGGATTTAGAGCATCTCTGTCTTGCCAATGTCTCATGTAGACATACATGTTGAAAAGACAGTTTTCTGTCCTTCCTTTGACACAGAACAGGGTAGCTCTGGTATCTGTGATTGAGTAATTCTCAAGCCATTTATAAAGGAAAAAAAAACACAAACCAAACATAACTAAATAACACCCAACAAACCAAACTAGTTTTCTGGTAGTCAAATGATTAACATATATCTGCCTGTCTTTTTACTCTGGAGACAGTCAGGAATTGATTCATATGAGAACAGGAGAAAAGAAGGAAAAGCTAATGAAGCAAAAATTGAGTACTACATGTGTCCTTTTCCATAGCTGAAAAATCTATTATTTGCATAAATGAAAATATACCTGTACCCCAAGAGTGATCTCTGTACTTAAAAATACAATTTTGCTACTGCCTTTCACTTAGGAAAGAGGATGAAAATTTAAATCTGTCATGGGATGTTAGGCTTCATTCATACCCACAGATACACGTGCTGTGATAATAACTTGCAAACTCCACCTTAATTTCTGTTTTCTCACAAAATAATCGGGCTTTCTCAGTATTTTTATGAGATATTATCTAGACTGACCCTAAGACTCCTTACTTTCCTTCCTGACTATAGGTCTGTCTTTTAAGACTCACAACAACAACAACAAAGAAACCCCCACCAAACCTACTAAATGAGCTGAAAACAAACAAAAAGTCCCCCTCTCCCTGAAAAAACCCAATCCACATAATCAAAAAAACCCACACATAAAGCCCACCCTCAAACCCCTGCTTTTATCAGAGGAGCTTTGGCACAGGAGCATGTTAGAAATCTGCTGTTCTTTAGGGAAGGCAATTGTAGAAGCCAGCCAATATTCATGGGTAATTCCTACTCTGATCTCCAGCAAGATAACCGGGTCAGACACTCTGAACCTCTTGGCTAACAGATTTCAGCCATGGCTTTGGGTGTTTCCCCCATTTTCACTGCCTCAGCTGCCTTTTGTGCAGCTAAAGGAATAGGTTTGTGCTGTCCTTCCTTTCTCTTCCATGACCTTGCCCTTTGTTTGTGTCCTTACAGCAAAATGGGCACTAGGTTGCTTAAGAGCATCACTTTGCCATGGCATTGTGAGTAATGCTTTTAGGACCTCAGAATTTGGCTGAGCAACTGCTGTAGTGCCTTCTTGGACATGTAATCACTCACTTTGCCACACTGTCAAACTGCAGATTTCATGAATATTTTAGATCTGACAGATCTCATAAGATAAAGCTTCAGTGTTTTGGGCCTTCGTGGGTTACTGAAACTTTCCAACTTTCATTAAAAAATGTAAAGGCAACATATTTAAAGATTTTAAATTCATTAGTTGAAATGTAAATCTTACAGATATCTCCTCTGCCTATTTTTTGCAAACCAGGTACATGTTACATTTAACCTCAGGGGAAGCAAGGATGCCTTACGAGTTCATGCAATGCAGTATTGCAAGAAAGCAAATACTTTGTGTTGCTGGTTAAAGATTAGAATAGAAAACAATCATTCAGTCTGATTCACAAGTGATTTGTGATTAAGCTGTTGCTGCCTTTTTGCTGTAGAATAGATGGGAGATCAGTCTCTTTCTATTTAGGTTGTCACCCATATTTTCCACAGAACAGTTTCTCAACATTGTCTTGATGGAATGAACAGTCTTAAAAAAACAAAACAAACAACCACCCCTAAGAAGGAGGGTTCCCCCAGCAATATTGTAGAAACCACTTATTCAAAGACATCTGCAAGAAACATGGAGTGAACTGACAAACTTAAACTCTTCTCTTAAAAAAGACTAACAGTATCATATTTAACACCACATGTTTATATAAATGTGGATATATATGCATCTAGGACCTTATTAGCCAGCAACTCAGATTAATACTGAGTGCTTGAGCAAAGTGTTGACTGGTGTGTGTAGTTGATTAGATGTAAGCATCTAACGAACCCTGCCAGCAGTCACTTCTTATTAAATCATTATCTGTTACAGAAACACGTTGATACAGTTTTCTTTCAATCCTAGAGTTAAAATAGATGTTTGAAAATGACACTTGTTGAGTAAATTTCAGGTCTATGTTGCTAAACGCTACCTCTTCTGAGAGAAGTGGATGGTATAAAATTTTAGATGCTTCTAATAAAGGCTATAGCAATTGCCATTGGGGGTTTTGGCAAATGCTAATATTTTTCCTTATGCATCAAAGTCTAGACTGAACATGGAGAGACTGAAACGCCTAAGCAAGTAGCATCAACTTTTTAATAGCCCTCCCTAAATTTAGTATGGACAGTCAATGTAGCTTGGCATTAAGAAAAGCTTTTTAAAGGAATTGCTTTGGAATACTTACCTTTTTAATGGCCTTCTTTAAAGGCTTCTAGGTTTACAAGAAAATATATTTTCCCATCTTAATTCTGCACCTGTAGTGAAGAAATAGTGACGAAAAACTGTGAAATTGTTTCTTGTAGTGCAACCAGCCAAAATTATCAAAAACATGCCTTCCACAGAAACAACTAACTAAATTCCAAAGCCCCCAAAATACTTGTCATGACTGAGCCCTTCTATAAATGCTACTGTTTTGCTTGTGTGATGTATCTTCTTCATACTAACTTTTCTGCTTGTAGACCTTTAAGTCTTTGCATATGTATGGCTTAAGCCATATCACATGAGCTGTCTGCTTCCTGCTTCTTCCTTTTTATCAGCAAGGGTTGTGCCAGTGTCAGTCTTCCAAGTTTGCTTTTTTCCTTCCTGGTATTCTGATTAACTACAGCTTTGCTAAGTTTCCTTGAGAGGGATTTTTTATAGCATTTGTTACTGATGTTTTTGTAATGGAAAGTTTATGGTCTAAAATTAATTGTTAGCTGATTTTATTTGGTAGCAGTGATTTTCTGCAATGTCCCAGGCACTTTTGGGAAACCCCCCAAAACTTGGTTATGCTGTATTTATTAACTCCTTCTCTGCATGTATGGCTGCAGCATTCTTTTATGGTTTCTTTATTACATAATAATAAAGTGTTCTTTTTTATGAAATTAGTTTGTTTGGGGTTTTTGTTGCATTTTTGGGTTTTTTTTGTAATAACATTGTACTAAAACAAAAAGACTGCTTTATGCAATACTGTATAGTAACGATATTTTTAGTCATCACTCCTAAGGACAAGTGAGAAAAGTAGCAGGAGCCAGACTCGAGTTTGAACTCTGAACTCTTTTTCAGCATTTGGTTTTGGGATTTGATCCCAGTGAAAATTCGTGTTGTCCTGCTTCCAAGGCTGCCTTTCAAAAACACCTTGTGCTGGCTTTCTTCTATTCCCACTGACATGACTGAGAGTACCCTTAAGCCTTCTCTGAATTCTGATTGGTATGAAGAAATAAATTATGAATGAGACTTGTAGAACAGGAGCCTTAAGCTTGCTGTTAGCCATTTTTACACCATATACACACCATATTTATCTCTAGGATGATCTTACCTACATGCCCACCTTTTGCTTAACTGTGAAAAAACAAAGAAATAGCACAATATCTGCATGTAATCAGCAAATCTACAACAGATCCTTGCAGTGGCAGATCCTACAAATATACAATATACCAGAATTATAGTAGTGAAAAACATGAAGTTTAAAACATCCTAGGAGGGCTTTTTGAAGGGCAGTTTGTAATTTGTCAGTTGTTGAAATCTATTCTTTGTCCTCAAAGCATTTTTGCAGGTGCTGGAAAACACATTGAGCTTATCTGATGAGTGACAGTTGTTATTTAAAAAAGTCACGTGTTAGAAAAGCAGGCGCCACTAAACAAGAAGATCTGACAGTTCCATCTGCAATGTTTTTGCTGGCAAAGTACAAGAGATACTGTTCCAAAGTCTGTACAAAGCATGCTGCAAACCTCTAACACTGGAAAGAACTTAAGAGTTTAATGCGTTCTGGCTTCGTGTTACATAAACAGGGGTCCCTATGGTCCTATATTGATTGGGCTTGTGTTCCACCACTGTTTTTGTGGGTATATGCTAGCCCATAAAATCACATTTTTGTTTTTGCCTGCCAACTCCCTTCTATTGCTTTGTCTATTAGGCTTCAGTGGTAAGTGCTACAGCTGCTGTGTTCAGGGATTCAATGCAGAACAGTCAAACCACTAAATTTTAGGCTGATAAGCTTGGGAAAAAACCTTGCAATTTGATAGCACAATTAAAAATATGTCATGGGTTGTCAGAACTGCTTTATGATGTTTGGAAGATGACAGAGTATCCCCTGGTATCAGCACAGGCTAGCATCACAAGCACTACAAATACTTTGCAGCACATCTCGAGCAGTCACAGCCTCATAAAATGAATTTACCAAGGGCAGTCAGACAAGGAGAAGACCCTGAAGTGAAAGATCATGTTTAGTATACTCCATTTTTTTTCAACTGTTCCTTCTCTAACCATACAACTCTTGGTAAACCTTTCTGTCATCCTTGCATGTGAGTGTGGAACATGAAGTTTTGGTGAAATTGGGAAGGCTTTCTGGCTTTTTTTGACAGGTTGAAATTTGACTTAGGAAGATATAAGGAATCTAATTTTTTTCTTTAGCAGGAGCAGTTAAACTGACTTAATAGTCCTTGTACAAAGAACACTGCAGCTTCCATTGCCAAGTCCAACCATTATGTGTTGTGTTTAGACTTCACTGAAACACTGACATAAAGTGCAGTTGCTTGATACCTGTGTGGTGGGTAAAGGACTCTTCAATCTGACAGTTCATGTGGCTGCCTCCTGCTTCCTGTCATGTCCACCTCTACATCCACATGCACATCTTGTTCTCTGACGGGAACAGACTTTTTAGAAAGGCCTATCGTGATAGGACAAGGGGAAACAGTTTCAAACTAAAGGTGTGTAGATTTAGACTAGATAGAAGGAAGAAGTTGTTCACTGCAAGGGTGGTGAAACACTGTCATAGGTTTCCTGAAGAGGTGGTGGATGACCCATCCCTGGAAACATTAAAGGTCAGGTTGGATGGGGCTCTGGAAAATAACTGGATGTTATATTTTAAAACCAAAGTATTTTAAAATTTCCATGTCATCCTGATATATCAGTATATTATCACACTATCTATTCTTCTAACTCATTAAAATATATTATGTAGTATTCTAGAATAATTTGGAGTACATTATATTACTATTTTTCTTCAACAATATTTGGGTGATTTTTCCTGTTTGTTGTTTGTTTTGCCAGGTGGGTCAAAGTCTATTTTTAATTGAGTAAATGCATAACAGACCACCTTCTATCATTTTATTATAATCTGAAGAAAATTAAGGAACAACTCCTGAATATGAAATGAGTTTTTTTACCTCAAATATTTCTGCCAATATCTTGCAGGGCAGGAGTACTGCAATGGAAAGAAATTAATTACAAAGGAAATACTAGAATACTAGCTGGTTCTTTTTTTTTT
>WEIU01012596.1:607245-654509 GCA_013389925.1 Aegithalos caudatus | reverse complement strand
CTTAGCTCACTGTATGTAAAAAATTTTACCAATGCACTTTGTTCTAGTGTCACAAACAGTTCTGCCACTGTAGAGGGAGAAAGTCTTTGGAAGTTGAAACAGTAACTAGAGAATAACTTTTTGCAGCACTGTTTTATAGGAGCTCCAGCTGATCAGTGCTATGCCTTGAAGTAGAGTTGCATTGTCTGACATGCCTGCTGCACTAAAAAAATCCAGCTTTTTAAATATGAAACCTTCCAGAACAATTTTTCCAATGTTCCNAATTCTTGGCAGTTTCCCTATAGACTGGAGGAGACAACAGGACAGTCCTTCCCTTGTCTGGCTCTGTTATCATCTGGGGAGATTGGGCAACCCTTCGGTGATGCTGAATTCCTGTTTGAAACAGGAATTTGGGTGACTTAATTTGAAAGGAATTTAGGTGACTTAATTTGACATTGTCCTGGTTTCAGCTGGAGTAGACTTCATTTTTTCTTAGTAGCTGGTTGTGTTTCAGATTTAGAATGAGAAAAATGTTGATAACACTGATCTTATCAGTGGTAAGATCAGGTATCAATAATATCACTGATGTTTTAGTTGTCACTGAGCAGTGCTTACTCTAAGTCAAGGACTTCTCAGTGTCTCAGTCTCTGCCTGTGAGTAGATGTGCAAAAAGCTGTAAGAGAGCATGGCCAGGACAGCTGACCCAAGCTGGCTGAAGAGATATTCCATACCACAGAACATTATGCCCAGTATATAAAGTGAGAGCGTGCCCAGGAGAGATCAAGCTTTTCAAGCATTTATTTTTAATCTGATCAAGAAACACTTTCGGCCTGGACTATGCAGTGGGAACATGAGGCCAGTCATGCAGCATGTGCATGTTCTCCTGAAGCAGTTAGTGGGAAAAGTGATGGACAAAACAGCAGTGCTACATCAGTGGCTGCTGTTTTGGCAAAAGCAGGGGAAGTGACTGAGACTTGATAGGGGGGTCACAGGCACACGAGTTCAACTCCAGCACAGACAAGCATTGTCACTTTCATGAGAGATCCAGATGTCTGGAAGAGGTGCACAGAGAGAGGAGAGAATGGTCCTTAGGGCACAGTCCAAAAAACCTAACTTAGTCTAAGAGCAGTGAACCAACTGTAAAACATCACTGCTATTCGTTTCCAAGTTTTCAAAGTTGTTGGTTTTTGTTTTTTTAACTTTCACTTTTTGTTCCTTTACTTCTCCAGACACAGTTAAAATTCATTTCAAGGATAGCAAAGTTTGGTGATTCATCAGAGGTTATCTTATCTGCTAAAACTCAGATGTTGTGGCAGGCAGTTGCAGCCTTCTTTGGGTGAGAGAAAAGTTGTTATAACACAAGCAAACACTTCCTACATTTTCTAGTGATTCTGAAAGAATATCTCCTACAGCTGAGTTTCTTGGGAGGGGCTTTGGTACTGATTTTGTTTTGACTTGGTTTTTGATAGCTAACTAGTCTGAGCAGTAGTTGGAAAGAATAGTTGTTTGGATCATTTTACACTGCTTTATGGCAAAGATTTTACTTCCAACTGTCTTAGAAATGACAAGGGCAAGATGCTGATATTTTGTTCTGCCAAGTTCTTTTAGTTTAGATGTGGACTTATGAACCTTGTCTGTAGGCTGAACTGGCCTTGAGTTTTCTTTGTTAGTGGTTTTCAGAAGACCATTAACATTTTGTGATTGAATGGACTGCATCTGGATGCTCATCTTCTGTCCCCTCTTCTGACCATATCATGCTTCTAATCAACAAGGTTTATACTGTAGTTTAGCTGACTGAAGAAGGCACCTGTTTTTCTGCTTTGTGTGTATTAATGGAAAAGTTCATCTGCTTTCATTTGAACTGTGATATAGTTAGTCATGGATAGGTAAGGGGTGATATTTTGTTCCTCTTAAGCTAGCAGTAGCTCCAGGTATTTATACTTTCCCAACTTTTAGTATTTTCAAGTGATACACGTGGAAACAAGCAGATCATACATAATCTAAGAGTTTTTGGCTTAACCAAAGCAAGCCAATGAAGTTGAAGAGCTTCTACATTTCAAGTTTCCTTTTTAGCACATTTTGAGTGTTGCTGTGCAACTCCTTACTCCAGTTTTGGGTTGGTTAATATTATGTTGCAAGAAACCATAGCATTTTCTTCTACTTTTGACACAGTAACTGTTTTGACAAGTGATTGTGTGATTAAAGGCTCTGTAGTGACATAGTAATGACTGAAACCCTGTGGGCTTTCTGCATGCCTATAACAGATGTATTTATCAGATATTTGCCGGAGTAATTTTCAATAGCTCGGCAGGCAGTTGTTCCGCAATGCGAAAGTGAAGCAAGTGTTTGAACAAAACCCTGCTGTCATTTGGCAATGCTATTGTGAGCAAAACCTGTAGCTATGTAAAAGTCCACTAATGTTCGGTATGTTGCTGGCAAAGTGCTCCTTTTATTTTTGATGGCAGATCCCCAAGTGTCTGTTCACTGCTGCACAAGGCAGCAGATGTAGCAAGAATTCACATACGCACACTTCTGCCCTAAAGCACATTCTCTCTTTTCATAGAGGGACAGATTAGGATAGGAGCTCTTTGGTTTTATGCTTCTTTTCATCCTATCATATTCCCTTCCTAGCCCTGTTTATAGTTCCCTGTTCTTTTGCATGCAGATGACAAACATTGAGATATCTGCATTGATTAATCTTAATCAGGTACTCTTGTTTTTATTTGGGGGCCAGGTTTGTTATTTCTTAATGTTTTCCCAGCATCTCTGCTTCCTTGGAAAGTTTTAAGAGCATTTAGTGACCTGTGATAGGAGTGGTTCTGTAAAATGCTGACTGCAATTTTATGTTCCTTTTTCTTTATTTAATTTCTTTGGTTTGTTAGAATTTTGAAGGTCATGCAAGAGCAGTGAAAGTTTACAAGTATATAGAACTGAAATCCTATATTTATCTTTGTCCTGAGTCTCTTCCAACTCAGAATACTCTGTGAAAGAAGAAACAGTTCTGTGAAATGAGAAAATGAAATGTGATGGGGGAAAAAAAGAATAATAATAAAAAAGCTTTTTCAGTTTCTAGCTTTATTTCATAAGCTATAAACTCTAAAGACCCAAATTCTGCTAAGGTTACTTAAATGTGGTAGTACTGGGTGTTTTTGTCTCTCCTTGCACTGGAAAGGAGCTGCAGTCAGGAGACTGAATACAAACTTCAGTCTGGTATCCAATCCTAACCTGAAACTTGGCCTAGGAACAGAAGATCCCCATTTCTCCAAAATGATTTTACAGGATCTGTGTCTCAGTTAGGCTCTGGTTTCCATCTTAACCATGCAAACTTGTGTTTTTCACATCTTTGTGACCCTTAAGTCAAAATTAGGCATTTCTGGCTGCTTCTTTTGTGTTGTAATGCAGGTCAGAAAGCAACAAAATTCTGGGAGTGGCAAGCTTTTGAAGGTAAATGCTGCCAAGTTCCTCACAGCTTTGGTTTGAGCTGCATATGTACACTGGTGATTGAGATAAGTACAAGCTGTCCTGGGATGCTTGCAGGAGAGGAGGGAGTTGCTGCTTGGAGCATGTAACGTTCTAATGGCAAGATTCTTTATTCATGACTTTTTGCATTAAAAGTTCTGCTCTAGAAGAGAAAACAAACATAATCATAAATCTATGTTATAAGAAAGCAATCTGATTTTCAATAACCATATGTTGAAGATCATGGAAAGCAATTGCATGCAAAAATCCTTCATTAGGCACTGCTCTGAAGTTGTATTTAATCCATTTTTTTGACAGTTCATGGAAACTTAGAATGTATCTTTGCATGGCACTGATGTAACTGTGTAGCTTCACTCGAGCTTCACTCAAGCTTCACTTTCTCTTTGTTTTGATCCATAAAGTTAAGTCACTGTAATCCAGCTAAGTAATGTAAATTGTCTATTTCTCATCTATGGCATACCCAAATGGTGTTCATCTTTTCAATCTAAAGTATCACAATATGTTGCGTAAAGCAGCATCATTCCTCTCTTAATTCTTTCCCAGTCTTCTTCCATTCATGATCTTGCTACTTTTCATTATCATATGGCATCATTTTCACATTCCCAGTTATTGTTCCCCCTCTCCCTTCATTGTGTCTTGGCTAAAATAAGAGGATAAATTCTTGGGGCCAGAGTGTGTGTTCATCTGCTGCACTAAGAGGTGCTATAAAGTAAAATAAGTACTGAAAGGTGGGTATGGATGGATGACTTATGGGACAAAGGAGACTTCAATAAAGGAATGTTTTTAATTGCTTGCTTGGGTTTTAGTGGGTTCAGAACAAGTTGAGAGCTCTTCTGACAAAAATGTGTGATCTTAATAAGATGTATCTTGACTTCTGTAGGTAGCTAGTAATTTTTTGTTTCTTTGTTTGGGAGGCTGAAACTACTGGAAATAATTATTTGTGACTTTAGAAAGAGCTGGTCCTCTGAAAAGATGTGAAAGTTGCTTGGCTGAACTTACAGCACATCAAGGACTACTGCCAGCTCATTAGCAAATGAGCAGGTCTTCCAGCAGCCAAGATCTATAGCTTTAACTTGAGTAGCAGAAACTGGCGCTCAAATAGATTAGCAATGCTTTACATAGCCCTTATCTTTCATCAGTCCAGGAGAGACTTGTTGCTATATTAACAAATTCTTTTAGGACACTGTTTTGTTATTTAACACAAGCTTGGCAGGGCATCAAACAAAACAGTTCTTCTGTTCTCCCTAAGCTATTGTTCTTTCCTTCTAATCTTCTGTAAAGTCTGTTACAAGATCCTCCTCTTCTGCAACTTCTGTCAATAGTTTCTAAGAAAAATCTTCAACATCCCAAAATAAAAGCAAAGCACCCTGGCCCCTAGCCTGCCATGTCTCTTAATTTTGTGGGCATGGTGTGCTGTTCCCACATGCTGCATTCCCTGAGATGCAGTCACCTCTGAATATGCCTGGAGTGTAGTCATATCCTTTACTGGATGACTGATCTTAGCACATAGGAGCGTGTGTTTTGTGAGCCATAATTTGCACCCATGTGCAGATTTGTGTAGAAAAGCCACATGTAGTTTCTCACTGCAACATCCTTCTGCTAGTGGTGCTGGATGTGCCTTTTCCATTCCCAGATCCTCAGAGGGCCTTTTCCACTTCTCTCCACAGAAAAAGCATTCCTCTATAACCTCATTATATAAAACCTTGTTAAACTCTTTAAAAGGCTCAAGCCTGTGAGATGCCTGATGCTGTGCATTGCTGTGGAAGTCATGGGGAGTCACAGCAGGTGTTGCTTGCTTGTAGGAGACAAAAAGGATTTGAGGAGATGAGGGAATTAGATACCAGTGTATTTATTAAGTCAAGTAACAATATCTGTGTGATTTTCGCATGCTAAATGCATATTTTGAGCAAAGCAGAAAATTGATTCTCTTTAATTAGAAATCTGGTGCCCAAGGGAAGGAAGGTTCTTCCATTGAGTGGTTCTTCCAAGATGTGCTGTTAGTGTAATTTACTATAGAAGCCTGGTAGTTAAATGTCCCAGATAGTGAAAGTTATGGCCATATGGCCACAGTAATGAAAGTTGAGGCCATAGAAGCAGTTGGCAACTTTTTACAGATCCTGTATTTTTCTGTGAGTGTAGAAATATGATCATATCACCTTCAGAGCTGTACAAAGAGCTTGCAAACTTCTGTTAGGTAAATGAAATAAATAGATTTATCAACTTAGTGTATTTTAAGTGTCACCTATCAGCAGGTAGGATGAAAATAAAGGAACAAATAAAAAAATGTTTGTGGTGAAAGATACGAACTTAATGTAGTGTCAGGTGAGTGTAAGAACGCTTGCCTGTAAGATAGTCATGAGTGAGAAGACAAAGTAGGTCTATATCTAAAACTGATCCTTAATGCTTGCCTCTTTCCCTAGCATTTTGGTACTGCTGGTGTGAAGTATGTGTTTCTCTGCCTTCCCTTTGGCTTCACAAAGCTTGTAATGCATTTGCAGCTGCATCTGAAAGTCTCCAGTCTGCTTGAGTTCTCTGGGATGTTTGGGCTGTGTTTATGCTTGGTCCAGGTCTTCCTATAGTGCTTCAGAGGTGTGGGGCTTTTTTATTTTTATGTTTAATTTTAATTTTTTTCTAAGTACTATTTTTCTGTCGATCACTATTTTCAGGGAAGTCAGGTAGTTGCCACAGTCAATCTGTTTATAGCAGGTGGTGGGCTTAAGCTTCTTGTACATAGTGTTTTCTTTGCCCTCTCCATATCTGCCATGGCACAGACTGACAGAGGTAATGCATTCAAAGTCTTCTGTATAATCCAGTCTCACACTGCCCTTTAAAAATGTTGTGTATTCTCTTTTCCTCTCTTCCTGTTTCTGCAGTGATTTTTTTAAACTGTGTACAAACATGTATGTATGTTTAAAATAAATACTACATGCACACACATCGTATATGTTAATTGCCTATGCTATGAAATTTCATCAGTAAGACTTGTCAGTGATATACTGTGGAAGTGGAGATGAGAGAGAGCAGATGGTTCACACTGAAATGACATTTGCCTTCTGGATAGGCCTAACAATACAAGATTTGGATGCAGTTATGGTACTTGATCCTAGGGCTTAACTCAAAGGCATGGATAAAGATAAAGCTGAGCATCTTGATTCCAGAGAGAATGTCTGGAGAGACATGTCAGCAAGCTGGACCAGGTTCTAGTTTTTCCATTCCCTTTAATCACTTGAAGTTTCATGAGGGATGATAGTGCACTTAAATAGCCTAATATTTTCAGAGATGGATGTCAAAGGCACTATTCTGTCTGCTGAAACTGAGCATCGTTCTGATCAGAGTTTTTACCTTTTAAAAATGCTGACTTGTTGGAATCAAAACTTTTAATAGGTATACATATGTCTGGGGAAGCAGAGGTACAGCAGACCATCTGTTTTTGAAATGACCAGAAGTTCAGTTACTAAGGTTTGTCTGAGACATGGGAGACATGAACCCAAACCCAGTCTCTCCTTGAGTGAGGCCAGTCTCGGTTTTCAGGAAAACTGCTTTGAAGAGGTGTGTTTTTCTCCCAGTATGAAGAAGAATAATATTCTGCTGATTAAACAAGTTTTCTGTGACTACTCAGTATCCAGAACAGAACGAGCAGCTTGGAGGAAAGGCATCTATCTCTAAGTGCCTCAGCAGGGGCATGTTGTGTGGGTGTGACATTCAGGGGGTTTGCAGTGGGGCTGCAGACATGGAGCCACGGTGGAGCTGAGCCATCGTGCTCTGGTGCCCGATAGCTGCAGCACTGCGCAGTAAAGCTGAGCCTCGAGCTGCTTCAGTGCCACCAGGAGCTTTGGGGATGCCCACATCCATTTTACAGATCAAAAGAGTGGTTGCTGACTGACAAAAGGTGACAGACTCTATAGGGACAGCTGTCTTCCCTAGAGTTTCCTTCTGCCATTTCATAGCCCTCAGAACCACAGAGACAAACACATTTCATGTGTTCCTGCTGCTGGAGGTAGTCCTCTTAAAGAAGGCCTGCAAAGCACTTTGAAGCAGTGTTTGCTACTAGCACAAATTCTGAAACGAATGTCATTTGTGCACAGTAGAAGTGTATTTCTGTAGAAACATCCACTACAAATAATAATCAAAATTAATAGCTTTTGATACCATCACGAAGCTCTCAAGCAGTATAGGTATATGAGGGGTTAGATTAGAAAATTTACTTTAATACTGAAGTGGAATAGCTTTGCATTCTAACCAGGAAATTCATAAGCTTTCTCTACTCCCTGCAGGGATGGTCTGTCAATTTTTGAAGATTAAAACTCAAGCATTATTAAATCAGTTTTTTCTCAGGAAGAACTCTCATACTTGACATCACTTACAGGTCTCCCAAGCAATGTTCCATGGTAAATGCAACTGAGAGCAGAAATTTTGCATATGCAGCATTCTGCTTGTGGAGAAAAAGCAAGCTTCAGTTGGCAATCTGATCAGTCAGAATCCCTGTCTTACATACTGCAATGATTTTGAGGGATGACTGTGAAGCCATTGTCTGGTTTAACCCCAGACACGAGCTAAGTGCCACATGGTTCCTTGCAATGCTCCCCATCCTCCATGGTGGACTGGGGAAGATAAATACAAAAAGATAAAACCTGTGGGTTAAGAACAGCTTAATAATTGAAGTAAAAATAAATAAAACCAAAAAAGTACAAGTGATGTAGAATACCATCGCTCACCACCCACTGATAGATTCCCATCCCACAGCAGGCCAAATTCCCCCAGTTTATACACTGGACATGACGTTCTATGGTATGAGTATCCCATTGAAGAGTTCAGGTCAGCTGTCATGCCTGTGCTCCCTCCTGGCTTCTTGTGCACCTGCTCACTGGCAGAGCCTGACACACTGAGAAGTCCTTGACTTAGAGCAAGGAGTATTCAACAACAACTGTGATAACAAGTGTGTTATCAGCATTATTGTCATCCTTAATCTAAAACACCTCATTTTATCAGCTACCTGGAAAATTAACTCTATCCCAGCTGAAGCTAGGACAAGTTGTCCATCTCTCTCTGGTGAGCTTGACAGACTGTCCTAAAGCTTGCTCTTCTGACAAAGTAGCTCCAAGCAGCTCTGGATGTAAATATTTCACTGAGAGTATGAGGTGCTTCCTGGTACAGCAACATGAAGTTCTGAACCTTGTGCCACATGGATTTGTACTTCAAGGAAAGAAACCTCTGAAGATAAATGCTTTGGAAGTGTTTTTATAAAGAAGGATTTTAATTAACTTTTTAAAAAATTGACACTATAAAATGCATTTCAGAAGTGAGATTATTGGTTACAATATGAATCAGCAGGTAACAGCTGCACAAATTTCAACTACCAGCCAATTACCACTGGTATTCCTTGGGCACTGATAATGGGCCAACATTGTTTAAAATCCAAATTAATAATGCAGGTGGACGGTATGGAATCTGTTCTCAGCAAGTTTATGGATAATACCAAACTAAGTGGAATGACTGATCTACTTGATAGCAGTGGAAATATCAACTGGCTGGAAAAAGTGGCCAGAGGCTGGGCTGTATTAATAAAATTGAGGGGAATAGTCCTTTCTCTTTGAACCTATGAAACCACACATGCTCTACTAGTTTGGTTTGAGCTCTCCCCAGCATGAAAGATACTGGCCTAATGAAGTCAGTCAAATTGAAACATCATTAAAGAAGGTCGAAGACTCAAGCACTTACCTGTGCTTGAGAGTAAGCTGAGAGTACAGGGCTTGTTTTGCTTGCAGAACAGTCTGGGGGAGATTGTATTGCTGCCTACAGCTACTTTAATGGAAGAGTAAACATGAGATAGAGATGGACTCTTCAGGCCATGCTGAGTAAGGTGGGTTAACCTCAGTTTGTACCTTTAAACTGGCTGATGAGCATGCTGGAACCTGCTGCTGTTTCCTCAGTAGCAGAAGTTAAGTCCTAATGCCCAACTTTCCATCGCTATTTCCAGCACTTGTGTAGTACTGCCTACCCCAGAACTACTTTGAGCTCTACCAGAAGGTAGTTATGGAAGTAACTGCAGTTTAACATCATCTGATATTTTCACACAATTCATAATGGAAGTTTGCAGATTCAGTTGATGGTCTAGATAATTCCTAGTAAACTTTCAACTCTTTGAAGTTAAGTGAAAATAAGTTCTACAGTTGTATATTTGCGGTGTGAAAGGATTGCTCTAATGTAAAATCTTAATTTGAAACAGAAGTGCTCTGAAATAAAAATTTCAGAAAACTGAAATAAATTGTTGTTGATCAGTCCTTATTCAGGTTAGATTAGATTTAATGGATAGAGGAAAATAATTGGGCTATTTGCATACAGCTTGCATTCTTGTAGCTCAGCTTGCTGAAGCCAGCAGATTTGCTGGGGTGCCAAGTCATACCATTTCTTAATGAAGAGGGAATAGAAAGTCTTACACAGCAGTACACTGGGGGTACAGTGACCATTCAAGAAAAATCTGAGATCCTTCATCGCTTCACAAAACAGATTTGGCATCTCATGGCTTGTGCTGTTCAATGAGCTCAGTGGCCATGAAATTGCAGCTTTGAATCTCTGGGAGCAATAGTATGACCCAAGTACTTTACATCAGGCTGTACAAAATTACAGAAAGAAAGTTTCTGGCTAAAATTTAATCCAAAACTACTTTGTCTCTGCTGTCATTCAAATCAGTAAATTTCTTCGTGAAATACTTTTTTAGTTTCTGTCAGCAATAGCTTATGTGCTTTGATTCTGATTCGGTATTTATTGCAGTAACTGTCTGAGCAGGTGGCAGGGGATAGGGAGGAGCATGTGAGATTTTTGGTTGGAGGGATTGTGTTTGTTTGGTTTGGGGTTTGGGATGGGGATGTTCTAGATTTTAATGAAGGAGACTGGGGGCAAGAAACAACCTATAAATACAAATTTTTGGAGGACCTTCAAGCAGGACAGCTTTTTATCCAGCCATTGGTGAAACTTCAGAATCTTGTTGAGAAGAATTGAATATTAAAGGAGCAGCTGGACTAGGGCTGGAAACAGTGTTAGTAGCAGACTGATCATTCAGTTCCCAAGAAAGCATCTTGCTATCTAAGGCTCTCCAAAAAACACACAACTCTCAGCTTCTTTTTCAGTCACAATGATAGCACTGAGTGTTATTAACCCTGCCAAGCAAATTGATTATATGTACTCAGTTAATCAGTGGTTGCTTTGAGTAGGAACAAAACAAGGGCAGGAGACTTAGAGGCAGGTCTGGACTTCCTCTTCTAGAATGAGGAAGAGCAATGTGAAGAGTCACATGGATAGTGTCATTTCTAATGTCTTAGAAGTGGTTTAATTTTAAACCTGTTTACATTAGACCTATTATATTGAAGACATTCTTTTCTTCATTAGTCTTGGCTTGAAAAGATAAGCTTCTCTTGTTTAGAGAGTAAATGACCTGGAACAAATTCGACCAAACTTCTTTTCCCGAATGTTTATAGGCTGTAATGGCACATGCTGATCTAGAGAACATCACCTGCACGTTTCTTTAGTTGGACTTTGCTTTCTCTTAAGAGTTTTTTGGTATCTTCAAAGTGATGGTTTTGGTCTTGTTCTTAATGTTTTAAGTGCCAGGGCTCTAAGTAATATTTTTCACAGTGTTTTGCTTCCGGTAGTCCTTAAGACCCCTTCTATTTTTTATTTTTTTTTTTAATTCCCATCTCTGAAAAGCATTGTGAAATCATTGCAAAGCATTTTGGCAATTTTAATTGATTCTTCTGTTTTAGCACTTTGCCACTTTCATGTCTGTTTTGATATCCATCCACTTCATAGTGTATTTGTTGCTTCCCAACTAAAAGCACCATTTTTGAAGCATGTGTGTGGTGGAAATTTCATGGTCAGCTCTGCCCATGGAAGGTCCTTCCCAGATTGCTGTCGTTTCTCTTTTTCAAGCTGATCAATCAGGCAGGAAGCAGCTGCTGTAGGAATGCTGTTGAAAGCATGGAGCCTTTTGCACTTTATGCCGACAGTTACAACTTTAATCACAAACAGCAGTGACAATTAATGTCACGTGTTGCCTACTGTACTAGTTGGCTGTGCTGTCTCTTGTCTGATTTCTGGAAAGATGACCAGAATCTGGAAAAAGATGGAGGAGTATTTTTCTTGCTTTGAAAATTGGCATGAAAACCATGGGGACAGAGATCTAATGTTTGTTGGATGGGTTAACAATGAATTTATAATATAAATTCCATTGAAAATTTTAAAGTTAAATTATCATGAGCTGTCCTCTGATTCCTTGCTAAATCTGGTTACCTGAGGTCTTGGTTGATTTATAGATGCTTCTTGACTGAATTTGGTCTTAAAATTTCATGAGTAATTTTTAGTACACTGTCCTTGTTCCTCTTGTGTTCTCTGTTATTAAAGTTCTTGCTGTTAGTGTACATTTCTTATCTCATTGCTCTTTCCAGGAAATTGTTCTTATCTCAACCCATGATCTTTACCTTTTGTGCCTCCAGTTTTCCTCTCCATCCTGCCATAGTGGGAGGCGGGGGAAGGAAGGGGAAGCAAGAAACAAGCAAACCACACGTGCTTTGGAGCATTTCAGTGGGAACACTAAACTGGGAAATACCATTCCAAAACCACAGCATATGCACAATATAGAAAACTGACTCAGGAGAGCTCTCTCCATTTTCCACTTCAGTAAGAAAATCTGTCACTCCTCTGCTAATTGGAAGCCTAATTGCTCTTTCATACATCTTACTCCTTAGCATTTTCCTCTGGATAATGTAAAACTGGAATGATCATGCAACTAGAGCAGGTAACAAAGACTTGAAATACAGTGTTGGAGCATGCATTTTCTGTCATGAATTGTCTGAAATGTGTTAATTAGCTGCTAGATGTAATGCCATTTCTTTCTAAGCTGCTTTTTTGGAGTGCTGAACACCACCCTTAAATGACTGAACACCTTGAATCCTCATGTAGGGACTAAGAGTTATGAAGTTAATCTCTCTGCCTGGGTGTGTTTTCTAGATAACTTCCAAGCTCTTGCAGGTGTGTATTATGTAATGCACCAGTCACGTATTGGCTGGGAGTTGTTTGCATCTGAGATACCTACAATTGGTGTCTTTTGCTGAATTTAAATATTTTCTCTTGCTGATTGTCATTAGGGTTGTGTATGTTGGTGGCCTGCAGTGAGCCATAGCATGAATTAATAGGAAATGGCTCAGCTGCCAAACTGCACAAGCAGCATGAGGAATAGCAAGAGCTTTCAGTTGAGTGACCTCTACTGACTTGGGGAAAACATAGCTTGCTCCTGGCTGTGTCTTGGGCTTTCAGTGTTGCCAAAGCCTTGCCAAGGTTGTTTTCGCTTGGTCGTTGAGTGACTGGTGTTCACTTGCCACCCTTAAACAAATTCAGTTATCAAAGTGAAGGAACGTTAGCCATAGAATTGTAAAGTCTGTTGCAAACTCCTGGAAGTTCAGATTTCTTGACTGGGCTTTTGGTTCTGCTCTGCTAATTTGTTAAGATATACTTGTGCTTTAGGAAAAAGATTCCCAGAATATATGAATACACATTACACGGGGAAACAATGGCAGGAATAAAACTTTTCCACTAGCAAATGAGCACGTTGGTTAGTCTTGTTGAACACATGGGTTTAAATACAAACCAGTTTTAAATTGCACTAATTCTCTATAATGAAACTTAAGTGAAAACAAACCCTGCTGCTGTTTGTTTTGTTTGGATATTGGCAAAGCTTGAGGCATGTTTCTTCTTCCTCATTTCATAACTATTTCAATAAAGTGCAGACAAAATTAACAAAGAATTACCCTCCCTGTTTGTAAGTGAAAACAGGCATCGCTGAACTCTCTATTGTTAAGGTATGCACAGTATTTGCATAATGTAGAATATTCTATTCCTGCTGTAGAACTACTTTTTGCAACCTCATTTTGGGGGAGATTAATGTGGGTTTAGGTTTTTCTTTAGGAGAAAGAATATTCCTTTCTTAAGAAGAGTTAAAGTAAGCGGAAAAATGGCTTTGAAGATGGTATCAGACATCAATCTGATTTCTAAAGAATTCCAGAGTTAGAGTGTTCTGTCAGCATCATTCACCCCTTTTTTTTTTCTCCCTCTCTCCTACTGCATCCTTACCTGAAGTCACTGTTCTGGCTGAAGGGCAAAAATCAGTCTATGCTACATGCTGACAGACCTGACAGCCCATCAAACAAAATATGAAAAAACTTCAAGTGTTCAAAATACTTCCTTCGTTACTTAGCCTGTGGCATGGTGTCTTCATGGTAGTTTTCTTTTGCCTTCATACTCTCAATGTCAAGTTACTCTGAGGCCTCTGAGGAGGGCCTGTACTGCTTTAGCAGCATGTTAAAAGTGCTGCTTTGCACTGCCAGTACCTCAGATAAGTGTTTCAACTTCTTCAGAGCTGTGGATTGGCAGTGGAGGTATGTCATTGCTTAAACTTTTTGAGGATGAAGCTCTTCGTTAAATTACCAAATTAATTAAAAAGCCATTGAGCCTAATCTTAAGAGTGCATCTTCATGTGTGTCTTAAGGCAATGGATCATCTCACAAACACGAAGATGCTGCCTTTTATACTATTAGAGTCTTGTTTCACTACTTTTGATATACTTTGTATTTCTGGCTTTATTTTTTCTGACTTATGTCTTACCGCTTTATTTCTTTACTCATCTTCATGTCTGTCACCTTATATTTTTGTTTTTTTTGAATTGCAAGTAAATTTTTTCACAAATGGTTTATTTTCATTATTGTAGTAAGAGGATATAAAACCAAGGTATATTCACTGTAAGTTCAGGAGCCTGGTTTTAAACCAGATGCTCTCCTGGAATGGTGAAGTTGAGAACCAAACCCAAAATAATGACTGATTTTAATTTATTGTAAACATGGGATTTTTTTCCAAGCAGAAATTTTTTGATGAAAAGTACCCAGAATGTCTGAATTGACTGTAGCATTACAGCCATCCAAAACATCCATAATAAGATCCAAACCAACTCA
Organism: Aegithalos caudatus; assembly: GCA_013389925.1. Classification (NCBI taxonomy): domain Eukaryota; kingdom Metazoa; phylum Chordata; class Aves; order Passeriformes; family Aegithalidae; genus Aegithalos; species Aegithalos caudatus. The sequence goes on along the minus strand of WEIU01012596.1, from coordinate 640,053 downwards.
AACGTACTTGTGTTTTAGTGTTTCATTATAAACCCTTAACTCAGCCAAGGTTAGCAACCCTCTGAAAACTTGGCCAGAACTGTGAGGGAATCTAAGAATGAGAGAATCTAGGTCAGTTTTTTCTTTGTGGATGGAAACATGTAAAATGTGATGAGTTTATATGGTTTCAGCTTCTTAGCCGTGCAAAAATTCAAAGTTGCATTGTGCTCCAAGTGAGCTGGGCAGCTAAAATGAGTGGCCTGCTTCCTGCATTGTGCTTACATGGTCCTGCCCTTTGTCTAAGCTGATTTAGGTTCTACTGCCTTGAATTGGGTCCCCGAAGAAGAAGACAATTCTCATCACCTCTCTTCTATATGGCACACAAAGACATCTGTGATTGTAGTCTTTTGGGGCGTTATTTCAGATGACAAGGGCGATATAACTAAGGGCAGGTTTTCCAGGAGAGGACAGTGAGTTGACTCTCTCACTGGTTGTGCTGTCTGTTGCAGTATGTGCTCTCCAGGATCACAGGATATGTGAGTGCAATTGTCTTTGAGCCATAATGACTGTATAAGCAGGAAACACCATCCAGGCATACGAATAAAATGATTTTCTGTCCCCAGCAAGGAGTGCTTGTTTATCCCCAGCCTTGACATGTTCCAGTGTCTCTGAGGAGGAGAGGGAGAATGTGCCCAGTATATATGCCTGGCTGTGATCTGGGGCACAAGCTGTTTCTAGCTGAGGCAGTGGAACATTTGATGTCATCAAGCATAAGACTAATTAGTATTTCTTGTAGTCTTTGTCTTTAAGTGTTAGGAATGCGTTAATGGGTAGGTAAATTCATTCCCAGAAGGCCTAATCTCTGGTGGTAGACAAGCCCTTCAGTGCTGTTAGCCTGTTTTCTAGGTCAAATGCAAATCAAATCTGAACAAACCTAGTGGGAAAAATAAAGATGGAAAGGGTGCTTCCTGCACCTTGCTTCATACCTGTTTGGTCCTCTGCTGTTTGAATAGAATGTCACGGACTTTCTAAATGCAGTAGATGCTCCAATGTGAATACCCAGCTTTTCTTCTCTCTTCACTGGCCTCCTAAGCCTTGTGGGCTTTGTTGTGTGACCTTCTGTGCGGATCTCCTGTGGCAACTTCTTAAGTGATTATAAATCTTTACTTTTTAGAGGCTTCTATTGTAGCTGGGAGAACTTAGGAAGTTTCACAACAGAAATCACGATTATGAAAGCAGTTTTTCAATGGGATCTAGAGTTAAAAGCATCCGATCATAAATCACCAGGCTAGTAGACAACTCAAAGTACCAATTATGTCCAGAATTATTTTGGGTACTGTGGACATTATTAGTGATGAAATTCCTCTATTGCCTCAGCCAGCAGAATCTCTTGATAGGTTTTTGTTTGTTTTGTGTGCAGAGAGTTTGTTGAGTTTCTCCATTTGGGGTTTTTTTGGTACATTTAAAGCAAATTCATCTTCGATGCTTGTGTCAGTAGTAGTCATTTGCATACTCATAGGAGAAAACTCATGGAAATGCAGAACATGAACGTGAAATAAGATTACAAGACATCTTGAGAAAGCAGGGTTTTTTATCAGATGGATATAAACATTCTTCATAATAAGAGTGGTGGGGTTTTTTACTTGTCTCACAAATCTAGTGGAGGAGATGGAATATGGGAAAAGCAAAGTGTAAGAAATTAAGGGTCACTGAAACAAAGACTGATATTTCTGATTTAGTTCTCTGTTTTATGAGCTCCTAAGTGAATGTAGGAACAGAATGGACAGAACAAATCTTTGCTTATGTATGCAAATTATGAAGAGAAGAAAATGCTTTGAGAAAAAGCTTTGAGCTTTGTTTGAGTGTTGTTTTCAACTTAAAGCAGCTATCCACAGAATTCAATTCTTTTTAGTGAGGATTCAAATTATTTTAATAAGGCCTAATTAGGAATGATTTGTAAGGCAAAATACAAAAAGGGCTAAAAAGTTAAATACTTCTGACCTTACCTGCAGAAAAAGGAACAGATCTGATTTTCATGCAGACTCTTCAATTAATTTTATTTTAATTTATTCCAACAAATTGCTATTTTATAGAGTTGGATCCAGGATCTACAGCTTGTAGTTGGTCTCCAGGTTAGTCAGGCTGTGAAGGTGTGGAGTGAGTGGACTATAAAGTTTTTTGAGGTGTCCCAGCCTGCATTTTAGAGAGGCCCTCTGCTCTTTATGCAATTCCAAAAGCAGAATTTCCTACTTGAGCCTGCCTGCCTGCTTGGTCATGCCCAGACAAGCACACACAGCTTTTATATGGCAGGGGCTGAGCAAAGCGCATTATTCCGTGCCGGGTACTCGGTGTCACACAGGGCAGGGATGGCTCTTGTGTGCACAGGTCCTGGCAGTCAGTGGAAGAGGCCACGAGGGCTCAGAGTGGGGTAATCCAAACCATTGGTATCACTTCTGAAGGCTGTGAGTGGGATGGTGCTGTGAAGTGACTGAAACATCCCATCAGATGCCATCTGGATCATTGTGTTCTGCATTTTAGACATTCTTTTCATCCTCAAATTCCTGTACGAATAAGTGAATGTGAATTCACACATGAAGAAATTGAAGATTCCCATTTACATGCTAGCTGGGGCTCCTAATTTCCATGAAGTGCATACAAAATATGTCACTGGGATCTTCAGAATGTGTTTGGTTTAAACTCTTTTTTTAAACACCATGTCTTGTTTCTGTTGAGCGGGAGGGTGTGGTGTTGGCATTCAAGTACTATTGACTCCCTCTTGTGGCTAACTTAAAAAAAAAAGTAGTAAAAACAACATCAGTGATAGTTCAATTATTGGGGGTAATTTTATTGTTGTGGTTTAAATGCCTGTTGGACACAGTGATTTTTCTGTGTCTAAAACCTTTCTAAGCACTTCCCTTGGATGTCCTTTAAATATTTAACATGGAGAGGGGAAGCAGAATATAATAAAAGGCTGCAATTAGATGGTAGCAGTTTTTTTCAGATACAGGTGGTCATTTGTGTTTAGTCAGGTTTCAATGCAGGAAACTAGTCTTCTGGGGAATGCTGGCTCTTAGCAAGCAAATAGTTCTTACCCCTACTTCATCATCAAAATATTTCTGCATTTCAGTGTGTTCATATTTACCAAACATAAATATCTGTGTGTGTGCATACAGAGTTATAGAAGGTAGCTGCTTGAATTTCTGATCATGTTTTTCGTACATCACCAAAATTTTTGCTTCCACACTCACTCAACTGCAATAGAAAGTAGAACTGTGCATGGTAAATGATTAGAAGATTTCGTTCAGATTTTTCTAATGAAATAGAAGCTTCACCTCTGGTTCAGTGGTTAGTACCTACTTTCCTTGTTTTCTTGCTCACATTTTTTACTATGCAAATATTAGCATTTCAAGCATTACATAATATGCTGTTGCAGAATTGAGCCTGTAGGTACCACTCTGTGTATTAGGCTAACAATAACTTTTTTTTTTCCCCATATATTCCCCATTTTAATTAACTTCAGTTAACACTAAATTGGAGGGAAAGGTCTATGAGATTGCTATGCATTTGTGGTGTATCTTTGCCTTGTATTTTTTCCTCTCTAGAAATTATCACAAATGTTATTATTGCTAAAGTAGATTTTGTAATTTAGGATATCCAGCTATCTGATCTCTGTTGCTAAAGGCTTAATTTTTGCAAGTGCCTTAGTGGCCTAGCATGGCTTTTATTTCCATCACAGGAACATGGGAATCTGTGCTCTTGCTAGCACATGTTCCTCAGCCTGTGCCAAGGCACTTCTTCACATGTCATTAAACTACATCATCAGATATTTAATGACTAGATTACAATGCCTTTGTTCTTAAAAGAAAGGATTAAACCCCCTTTGTTCATCTGGTTTTAGAAACAGTTGTACCCTAGACTACAGAAAGTTATTAAATGAAAAGTTGTCCTGGTTGTTACAAGGCTTTTAACTTTTTTTTTATGGATGCCATTTAAAATGTATTTAACATTAACTATGAAAAGAACAGGATTTTTCCTGTTGTCTTCAGGACTTGCTTAAAATACAATAGACAAAAAATATTTAATATAATTCTTAGCTGGAGTCACTGCATTTAGTATAGTTTGCAGGCTTGATCATAGAAATATTGAAAACATGGGGATCTTGGTCCTCATTCATCAAAGATCTGATGATGAACAGACATACAAACCTTTCTTAGGGCTGCTCATTATTTCAGTTTTAGTCTGGAGTCTTCCTGCTGAAGTTCCTTTGTCTCGTTCCATCAGAGCACCCATTCTCTGCTGCAGTGCCCACGTGCAGGTAGATTATTACATTTGATCCAGGTGGTGACTGCTACTCATCAGACTGGTTCCGAAATTTGTTTGAAACACCTGGACTCCCAAAACACCTCGAAAACTGGTGGGAGCCACAGAAGTGAGGAGAGCTGGGAGTAGACATTTTCTCCTCTTACATACTTGGTTATACTGCTGCACTGCACCAAATGCACCATTGCACCACATGGCTTGGACAGACCCCGGGTCAAGTCAGTTGTTACCAACATCAGAATGTGCACATCAGCAGCAGGGCACAAAAATACAGCTTTTACTTTGATATTTCTTTTTTTCCCCAACTCATTAGTAGCACCAAGGAAAGAATATCACCTCGCTTTCTTTAACACTTTGGGTTGTGCTTCCTTGCCAGCTGAATTAGGGATCCATATGAAAATCTCCCATCTCGTGCCAGCTGACCAAAGTCCACCTGGAGGAGAACCGCAGGTCTGTTGATTGACTGACTTTGGCAACATGCTGATTCTCCAAGGATCATAGGAGACAACTGCTTAATGATTTTAAAGGATTTTAGGTGTGTCTTTGTGTGCAAAAGGCCCAGTTGCTTCTCCCCTAGAACCCCCAGTCAGGCATATTTGCACTGCTGATAGTGCTCAGATGTGTGGTGTGAATGTGGGCAGTGCACTGAGGTGAGCAGCAGTGCTGCTGCTGTGCTGCTGCTGTTTAATGAATCCTGAGGCCTTCTTAGCCTGCCCAGGAGCAAACCACGTGTTCCTCTAAAGTGCTACTCCCACTGATATACTCCTTCTCTGTTGGAGAATGCTGCTCCCTTTGAACTTAGGGGCAGCACAAAATGCTGATGCTTCTCCACATCTCACTTTAATTTGGGAAGCAAATGTAAATAAGTTTATACCCACACTGGAAATTTTTTTTAACAATACCTACAACACACAAAATTGGTTTTGTTCTGGAAAATCTATATGGCTTTTGTTGCTCTTTGCTCTAATACATTATCAAAAAAATAAAAATAAAAATACTTTTCAAACCACTATATTTAGAGAATATTTTTATGTTAAAATAATTTTATGTTAAAATATGAAAAAGGCTGAAGTTTAAGCTCAAAAAACTTTCCTTCTTTTACCACATATTTCTTAGAGACATAGAGTTTCTGTATTTTACAGTATTTTAAAAGTCAGTGGGATAAAAAAATTAGCCCATTATATCTTCAAAGGCTAGGTGTTTATGCCTGACTTCTAGGGCAAATCTTGATATACATATATATGAGTTAAATTCTGATTCATTCAGGCTTTAGATAGTGTAATGCTAGACAAGCCATTTAAGTGCCAACCCAAGTGTTAAAGTGGGCTTTTTCAGATTTGGGATTAGAATAAATGTTTCTGGCTTTTTGCTGATTATCCCATCAAATTAGACTCTGATACCTTTCACCTTGGTCAGTAATTTCCTTAATGCAGAAGGCTCTTGGGCAGTAATAGGGAAATATCCGTTGTTCTTGTCATATTTTTGGGTTTGGTGGCACTTTTTTTTTTCCTTACATGGCTCAACAGTATCAGTCACTGTCTCATACTTTGGCACACATAAGTTCTGTGGTACAGGAACGGGCCTAGGCTTTAACAACACATATATTTTTATATCATGAGCTGCAGTGTATTAATTTCATGAATCGGGCAGTGTGTTCTTTCTTTTTTCTTGATCCTTTGTAAAACTCTTACATCATTCTGAAAGTAGTCAATTAAAGACCCTCCCTCCCTTTTGCAAACAGGCTTGTGCTGTACAGATTTGTTTGATATAGAACACAGCTTTTGAAGCTATTAGACACATAATCAGCAGGGATATGTTTCCCCCAGCTCTTTCCTGAGCAGAAAGTTGCCAGATTATTTCATGGTCCTATTTGTTCTTTCTTTTTTCTTTTTCTTTTTTTTTTTTTTTCCTTTTTTTAAAGTTTGTATTCTTCAATCTGTCCCCTGGATTCTGAATAGGTGAAGTAATTTCCACATGCAGATGGTTCATGTCTTTATACATGAGCCTGCTTTTCCCTTCTGGATTCCTACAAGTAAATTAACAAGTGGAACTGTAAACCAGTGACTAGCCAACAGTATGCTCAGCCTCTCTAGTCTCTTCCAGACTCCTGCTTTGCTCAGTCAGTGGTGTTGGGTTGTGCTCCACGTTGTGCTGGCAGGGAGCTGGCTTCACATGGCTCCTTCTGGCTTTGCACGGCATGAGGGAACCTCCTTTTAGCTTGTATAGCTGTGTGTGCCTTCAAACACAGCCCAGCCTCGCTGTCCTTTCTTGGGCTTGAGCAAAGCTCCCCAGAGTGGAAAGAGGTCCCAAGCTGCCTGCTTTCCCCAGGTGTTGGGAAGAATGGAAGTACCAGCTGCAGCCTATCAGGGAATGTGCATTGTGCTAAGCATTTTCACTTTTCTTCCTGATGCTCCTTTCTGTCATAATTAGATTTCAAAATTTTCCTTGGGTTACTTTGAGATCTTGGGTACTGTAAGTAATAAATTTTTTGCTGTAAAGAAAGTCCCATGGATATTATTTTCATATTTTATAAGAAATATGTTTTCTATAACACTGTAACTATAATATTTAATATATTTATTATATATATTTTATCATGCATTATATGTTCTAAATATAATTGATACTCAAACCTCATGGTTGATTAAAAAGCCACCAAAATGTCATGCAATGTAGATTTAAAGGCCAATTAGTTCAAAACTAGGAGGTAGTTAGGTATATGTCTATTCCATTTCAGTAACTTTTGTGATAGTAATTAATGAAACGTGTTTTACAGTCATGTTATAATGTATTTATGTGTTTAATAATTTAACTATATAAATACATATAAATAAATTTAATAAAAATCAGCTCTCCAGTCTGTTGATGACCCCTCTGGTTTTTGCTAGGATATTCTGTTAAGATATGACATGAGTCTGATGAGGCACTCTATGAGAGCATCTTCCTTTCAGCACTCAGTGGCTGGAGGGGCTGGAGTTGCTGCATTTGCTCAGGGGTTTATGCCGTGGCAGGGGCAGTAGGCTGCCTCTAGGGAGCTGCTGGCTCACAGCCCCCCAGTCCTTAGGGAACCTCTTTTAGCAGTGTTGTGATTCCCTTCTCTGCCAGAGGTTGTGGGGAGCTGGCTCCTGTGCCTCAAACGTAGGGATGTCTCAGGCCTTGGAGGAGGGAGGCCCATTGGCAGGCTGTGGCATGGTCAAAGGAGGACAATCCAGAAGAGCAGCCTCCTTTCCTGTGTGTGAATCATAGCACTGGGTGAGTGCTGGGTGTGTGAGCAGCCACAGCTCTCCAGATACTCCAGAATGGCAACTTTGCACTCACAAAGGGGAAGGCAGAGCTCTGCATGATGACATGAGAGGATGCATATTGGCTGAAGAGCATCTGGTGTATTCTGGGTAAAAATCTGGCTGCATGGCTGAGCTCAGAGAGTTGGGGTCAATGGAATTATATCCAGTTCACCAAAGGTGTTCCCCACTTCTGGGTCCAGTCCTGTCTAGTACCTTTATCCATGATCTGGACAAGGGTGTCGAGTTGAACCTTCGGTAAGTGTACAGACAACACCAAATTGAATGGGAGTGTTGATCAGCTGGAGAGCAGGAAGGCCCTGCAGAGAGATCTGAACAGGCTGGAGGGATGGGCTGAGGCCAATGCTATGAGTTTGAACAAGGTAAAATGCTGGTTTCTGTCACAGCAACCCCAAGCAGCACTACAGGATGGAGGTGGAGTGGCTGGAAAGTAGCCCAGTGGAAAAGACCTAGGGATGCTGCTTGAGAGCAGCTGAATATGATCCATGTGTGCCCAGGTGGCCAAGAAGGCCAATGGCATCCTGGCCTGTACCAGCAATGATGTGGCCAGCAGGACCAGGGCAGTGATTGTCCCTCTGTACTTGGCACTGGTGAGGCCACACCTCAAATCCTCTGTTCAGTTCTGGGCTCACTACAAGACAGACCTTGAGGTGCTGGAGCCTGTCCAGAGTAGGGCAACAGAACTGGTGATGGGTCTGGAACATAAGTCCTATGAGGAACATCTGAAGGTAGTAGGGTTGTTCTGTCTGCAGAGCAGGAGGCTCTCAGGGGAGGCATTATTGCCCTGTACAAGTACCTGAATAGACACTGTGGTGAGGTGGGGATCATCTACTCTCAGGTAGCTGAGTAATGGGACAAGGAGAAATGGCCTTAAACTATGCCAGGGGAGGTTTAGATTGAATATTCTGAAAAATTTCTTCACTGAAACTGTGGTTAAGCAGTGGAACAGGCTGCCTAGGGAAATCGTGAAGTCACTATCTGACTATTCACACTGGTCACGCTGGAAGTGTTCAAAAAACAGACAGACATTGCATTCCATGATATGGTTTAGTGGACATGGTGGTATCAGGCCAAATGTTGGACTTTTGATGATCATGGGGGTCTTTTCCAACCTAAATGATTCTGTGATTCTCTAAACTGTGTTGGGAATGTTTTGGTTCCTGCAACCAAATGCTCCAAGTATTACTGAACTATAATGCAAATGAAATAGCTCTCATTCCTTTTTTTAAAAAAAAGCTATCAAATCAAAAGATTTAATGAGAGATGCCCTCTTTGTATGCTAGCTCTTGCATTTGGCAGTTGAATAATAAGGTAATATATTGCTTTCTTTTCCCTTCTCTGTCATTCCTCTTTCATTCTTTGTAGTTACTCAGGGACATTGCTTAAGTGGTTGCAAAGATGATGGCAGAATAATTTTTCTTAAAAAGTTGAAATGAAATATCAGGGTAATGTTAATTACTTCCAGACCTAACTGGTAGTGATTCTAAAAGATGAATAAACTACTTGAAGAGGTTGCAAAATATCTTTTAAGTTTCTACAATTTTAGTAATTTCTCACTGCAGAAGGGTCTGTAATGAGTGTATCTTACCTCTTGCATGGACAGGAAGCACAGACCTTCACTTATGTAATGTCATGTTGGTTTTAGAACTTTCAAAATCAGCTAAAATAAATGGGTAGAGGGAATCAATCTTATAAGTTGTTCCAGAGCTTCATTGGATTTTATGGGGTTTTTTGGTTTGGGTTTTTTGGGTGGGTTTTTTTTTGGGTTTTTTTGGTTGTTTATTGGGGTTTTTTTTCCCAGTAAGAATGTCTACTGCAATTTCCAAATGTTATACATAATTATATGTTTTACATCCAAAGTTGAGTGATCCTCTATCAAATCTATCTTTTCATACTGGCACTTAAAAATGGTTATCCTGGACCTCCTCTGTAAGATAAATATCCTTAGCTGGTTGAATTTCTTAGTCTGCTGAAATATGTTTTAGTCACTCTTGTGGCTCTTATTGATCTCTCTCCAGTTTTTCCATACAATTTGTGTTGTGCACTGCAGAACAGAGTGGTATGCTACATGAACTTATGTTGGTGCCGGTAGAAACAGTGTTTTCTTCCTGCCTGCTATTTCCTTATCTACATACCAAACTGCAACTCTGTGGTTATTCATTGAAGATGATAATATTGGATTATATATATTTTGCCCCCGCCACAAAGCGGGGTAAAAATCTAGTATCATTGTAGTTGCCTTCTGGTTGAACAGCAGATCCCCTGAATTTGTGCATGCAAAAGGTGCTTGTCTTGTATGTGTCATGTAAAGATATTTGTAGGGATTCCTTACTGGATTGTATTCCATGGGCATCCCAGGAAGGGTGTTACAGTGTATGAGAGGTAATGTATCTTGAATCCTTATAAGGCCACTTCCAGCACCTGCTACCTTGTGTGATGACAGAGACGGAACTTTCGGAATTAAAATCAGTGTTTTTTCCTACATATCAGAGAGTATGCTGGTGTATGATGCTTTCATATCCCACATGAAGGCAGATGCAGGCAGCACTTAATTTCATTTATGCCTTTTAGAAACATTTTTGGTTTTGACCAGCTGGAACAGAGAGTTGCACTCACCTGCATCTGCACTGCACAGTCTCCAGGACAGAGGTGAGCAAAGATCAGATCACAGGTTCCTGAGCTGGAGCAGTGGCAGCATCTCAGCTTTACCTCACTTGTACCTTGAAGGACTTTCAGCACCTGAGAAATGAGTTATATGAGCTTTTCCAGGTGGGAACTGCCTCACTTGCTGTCACAGTAGAATTCACTCTCTCCTGGTGTATGTGGACACTACCTCATAGGCATCTAAAAACAGAAATTCTGAACTTAATTGGTAACAAGTGAAGCAGACACTTGGAGCACAATAGAACAAGGAAATAGGTAAATGAGAGAGAATTGGCAGAATACATCAGGTTTTCTTTCCTTAAACCACCAAATAGTTTTTTAAAAAGGTTATGTGAAACTAAGCAACCACGTAATACATTTTTAAAAAATAAAAATAAAACCGATATTTATTGTGTTTTTTGGATAAGCTGTATTTCCCAACAGGATTTAAAATCTTTCCTACCACTAACTTATTTTACAGTTCAATCACAGTTTGGCCATGGTCTGATCAGTATGGTTAGCCAAGAGCATCACCAGCCTGGAGGACACTGATGATATTTGATGCCTTAATAAACAGTCTGGGGTCTGTGAAAGGAAATACAATTGAGAAATTTTTTATGTCAATACAAGTGTGGAAAATAACCCACATTGCTTAAAGACCTTGTGCAGGATGAATCATAGCATTGCTTCAGTAAATTACACGGAGTTGAGTAGGGCCTGCCTGGCAGCATTAAGTAGTCAGGGATGGAAGACAATTAGAAGTGACTGTCAGCAGATGGAGGTGAGGCTGCTGCTGCCTTGGAGGGCTACACTGAGCAGTGTCTTTCTGATGCAGCTTTGCAACACCCACTTTTCCATGGGCAGTGTGCTTGAAATTTCACAGCAGGGAATCGTGAGGAGAGGTAATTTATTTTTTGGAGCAAATAATAATGGGTGGAAGGAATACTTGTTTCTGGATGCACAAGCTGTTCTGTAGATCCAAAATAGCCTGTAGCAGTCTTCACAGTTCATTAACAGTTTAACAACTGTTTGGAGTGTAGATAGAACTTGTTGGTCCAGCCACCTGACAGCAGTAGTGGTGGGTGACTATAAAGTAGGAGGAGAGGTGGACAAATACAGAACTGTATGGAAAACAGCAAGATCTGAAACTTATACTGCCTGTGGATTGTGGAGAGGCTGTCTGGGAGAGGGAGGGGAGGTTGGAAATACCTTATGATCATTATTCCTGTTGAGTCTGTAATTTTTCTTTATTTTTGTTTTGGTGTCCAGTGGAACATATAAGAATTTTTATTTCTAGCTTCTCTCCAGACTGAGCAATCACTGGGTTGGGTTTTTTTTTCCCTCTGGTAACTGGATAACTTTGGCCTTTATAAACTGTGTTCATTCAGGCATCTACTGGCTGCGGTTTCCTACCCCAGTTTCCCAGAGGGCATTTTGCCCACCAGATGACATGTATTGCTTATTGGGAGGTGCAAACCTCTGCTTCTGTCATGTTTCTGATTGTTGCAAGTGGGATTTACCATCATGGTTGCGAAAGTGTTTCAGAAAAAGTGTTAACCCGAGAGGTGTTTAGTTCCTTTATGACACGTAGAGTTTAAAAGCATTAATACATTTCTGATGTTGTATGAATTTAGCAAACCAAAGGTTTGATTCAAAGTGTCATAGGAGATGGGGAAAGGTTTGAGGCCAGGATGGTTTGTTGTAGTTGGACTTAACTGAAGGGAACTGGTGGCACATCATTACTTTGCCAGTCAGGGGTCAAACGTCCAATCTGCTTCTGTTTGGCCACCACCTCCTTTGGGTTGTGCAGGGACTGTGCCAGTGTTTTGAACAGCAAACTTAAGCCCTTTTTTAGCAGTGCAATGCTACAGAGTTGCTTCTCTATCTTCTTCTGTGCAACAGGAAGGTAAAATGTCACTCTTTGTGATAAATAAGCAAGCTGGGTACTTTGATTTATGATGTACCATTTCAGGTACTCCTTAGCAGTGATCAAACAGGTGACTAACCTCTCGAAAAGAATGGGAACTAATCTGATCCAGGTGGTTGTGCCTTGCACCATACTCTAGGCAGAAGATTGATTGAGCACTTGAATGACAGGGTTGTAGCCCCCATTTTTGCACACAAGAAGTTCAGTTGTTTGATGGACTTGAGGGTGGCACATCTGCTTTTTGCTTTCTTCTTTTTGACCTGATAATGCTATACATAAAGTTAGTTGGTCCTGTTGATCAAGAGAAGGACAATGGATGCAACAGAACCTTCTTCACAGCATCAAATATGCAGAACTGTTTGGAACAGGTGCTGCAATATTCTGCAGCATCTTTAGGAAAGGCTGGTGAGATGACTTCTCAGTAGCAGGACAAAACGTCACTTGATGTCTTGAAGCCCCACTCAGAGCTGGAAGAGCTGGTGTTAAGATATAGTTTGGTACATCCTGGGCCTTGCAGGGTGGGAACCTTCAGGTCTAGTTTCCAATAGGATTCCCAATATTTTGCCTCATTTTCTCATTTCGTTGACCTAGGCATTTGTCAATCCTTGATCCTTGGGGTAAGTTTTATACTGAATATATGCCTGGTTTCAGTTACAGCATTAAATAAATGTCTGTGTTATCTGTTTATGTGTCCAATCCAAAAAGTTCATACAATGGATTGCTTTATAGGGCAGTAAAGATTATTTGGAAATAATGTGAAGCTTCACTCTGGAACCCATTCAACAGTGTAGAACATGTGCTTGCTAAATAAGACCGGATTTAAGTATTTTATGCTATGCTTTTTATGTAAATTTTCTCTTTTAATTCTTAGAAGCGATTGGTATTTTATATACCAAATTTCAAGAAACAGAATTTAAAGATTATGAGTGTAACTTGAATTCTGTTGTAAACCATGTAATTTTCTTTGCAGTCACATTTAACATGGGAGTATAGTTTATATTAAAATGAGAAGGAGGCAAGAGGGGAAAAGACTTTATTAAGATTAAAAAAAAAGATGGCAGAAATTATTCCTTCTAACAGTCATCTAAACTCACTAATTGAATTTTTCTGTGAGTAGCAAGGAGTCTGGAGTAGATACATGGCAACAAAATGACTACTTAAGTATTTCTCCCTGTGGATAGTTTGCAGTGGTTCTACACTATTCATTTAAAAGACATTTTCTGGGGAACAAAAATATATTATTTCATATATATCTAACAAGCCTGTAGAGGCTAAGAGTGCTTCAAAACATATACCTTCAACTCTTTCCCAGTGTCTGCATGTTCTGTTTTTGAAAGCAGAGGTTAAGCACTGGAAATCCTTTGCCAGATGTTTGTAAGTACCTTCATGTTAACAGTTTCATTGTCATAAGTTGGTTTTCCAAAGGTCTCTTTTCGTACTTGATTTGTGTCTTGTGTCCTTTCTCACCCTTCCTTCATACATCCCAACTGCAACATGTCTCACTACTGTGGAAGGCACAGTGGCTGTCATAGCTCACTTGAGCTTGTGACAGCAGAGTTACAGATCTTATATTTCTGCAGCAAACCTTGGGTTTCAGTGTGATCCACGGCAGAAAACTCCGTGGTGTGATGCAGAGCATTACATCTATTGACACTTCAAAAGGCTGCTTTTGGCCTCTTAAAACTGGCCTCATTTTGGCTGCTGCTCAGCACATCCCACCTGGGGTTCACTGATCCATTTCTTCTGGCATGCAAGAGAAGACTGTGGTGCTGCCCTCCCGCAGTGTGAGCAGCTCCAGGCTGCAGAGGGCCGGGCGCAGCTGTGCCAGCCCTGCAGGGCTGGGACACAATGGGGTGCCATAACAACTGCAGCATTTCGGCAGTCCAGGGAAAGATGTGGTTACATGTGGAGTAACATCAGCCCAGCTGACAGGGTGGAACCTCCTGCATCTGGCTGGGCACTGAGGGAAAGGCATCTTGTAAATCTGTCCTGCGGTGTGACAGGTTTGCAGCATCCAGAAGAGCAGAAAAGCAAGCTGTCCTTGAAGTAATTAAGTGTTCTGCAAATAGTGAGGAATCCCCTGGAACATTTCACCTCATCTGTCCCTTGGAGCTTGCATTGAATCCTACAGAGTTGCTGTCTCTAAGAGTAATTTCTTTCTGTTCCTAAATGCTCCTGTTTCTGAAGAGCCTTTCTGTCCCCATGTGTGCCAAAGCAATGCTGTTGTTGTTCCTTCAACTTGTTGTATAGTTTCCCTAATCTTAATGCAGAAACCTGTGAGCCTGTCAAGTTATTGAAAGCACTGGAAACATGTTTGAGTCATCCAGAAACTCAGGTAATGGAGTTGAAGAATTTCATGTTTTTCTTTCCAGAAGATGTGCAAGGAGTTGGTTTGTGCCTATGCGTGATGCAGTACCCTTGGGAGATAAGCCCATCAATACAGTACTTTGTGCACAAGTTTTGTCTGCTTTTAGAACTGTTTGACTTTTAGAGAAGGAGGATGCAATTGCTCTGCATTTTTCCCCTTTATAGGTACAAAATTCATTATGGTAATTAAAAATTTTCAGTGGTTGTGCTTGGGTGAAATGTACATGAAAGGATAATTTTATGACATTACAAAAATGTATATATTTTATAGCCACCATGCATCTTTGCACATAAATTGGATTTTCCACAGGATAGGTACAGGGGTTCGGGTAGGCTCATGGGAACAGCTACACCAATGTCAGTCTGTAATAGTCTTTTTCAACACTTTTAGAACAAATAGTGAGACAAAGGTGCAGAAGATTCAGTAACAAAACTGTTTTCCTGTGAAGTTCATGTCTACCGTTATTTAATGACAATTTATAGAACTACGAAGATTAATCTTGTATATAAATTACAGCTTTTACTTCCCTTCCAATATTTATGTCTTTTGGCAAAATCTTAACCATACAGAACTGGAGTGCCTCTTCTCTTGTGCTGTATATGTAGTGCTCATGATCAGCGTGCACTCTGCAGGGGCAGGGGGATTCTTTTTTGCTTTTGCAGCAAAGTTGTCTTCAAACTGCACTTGCAGACCACAAGTTGCTCTCTTTCATTACTCGCTTCAGCCCCACAAAGTTGCAGTTGAAAGTCAAGGTTTATTTTTTTTTTCACACTTTGGTGGAAATGTTACAATGTCAGAACAAATTATGGATGCACTGTCATTCTCTTCCCTGTGCCCCACTGCAGAAGCTGAAGCAACTGTTTATGGCAAGTCTGGGTGTAATCACTCAAACTGAGCATGCAGAACTGGAGGCTCCCAGAAACCTGAGAGCTTCCACTAAGTATGGAAAGCTTGGCTCAACACAGAATTTCCAAATGGGCAAAAGCTCTTCCATGTGTTCTTAGGAAAGAGATGTAAATAGCATCCTGAAAAAGTTAATGATGCGCTAGCCTAGCATATAAAGTTTGTGAAGTTGCCTTTAAATATGCTAAAGATATTATGGCTTGAGAAAGAAATTAGTGTCTTGCAAATTATATGTTTGCATGTAAAGAACAATGGTGTCTTAAAACAGAATGTGTACTTAAGGGACAAGGCAGGCTGTGCATATTTGTGTGCTGCAAATGCTGTGATGAGGGCAGGAGGAAAATGCCTCAGAGAATTTCTGGAAATTTCAATGGAAATAGTAGGAATAAATGCTGAGGGTGATAGTGCATAGGAGAACAGTGTAGAGCATTAAGGAGACTTAAAGCAACCAAAGAAATATAAAGATCTATGGTCAGCTTGTATCACAATTGTTTTCTTTTTGGCGTTGAACGTAATTTGCGCCATCATCTCAGAGCAGTGTGACTCTGAAATTGCCACTAACCCAAGTTTTGGAATAGCATTCTGGACAAATTTTAGTATTTCATCTCTTACATTCAGATATGGAATCTTGCAGCAACCAAAGAGGAATGCTTTCCTTGGTCAAGAAAAATTTTCCTGGAACTGAGGAGAGTGGAGGCATCAGTCCAGTTTCCAGCAGAATCTGTCATTTTCATTGGCATTTTCTGTCTTATTTTGGGCATGAAATATTCCAAGAAGCAATTGAACAAACATTAAAAATTGAAAATGAAACACCTGATTTTGGTGCTAGGATCTGATTAAGTTGTTGGTCTTATAATAAAGTTTGCTGTTTGAGAGACACTATTAAAGGTAAAGTTGAATTTTCACTGCAAAGTTTATATGATCATGTTTATTAATGTTGCATTCTCTAGAGTCACTTATATTTTAAGTAAAATATATAAGAAGTTAAATGCTGGTCTGGCTAGATTAAGGCAGTTATGTGTTAGAGTCCTTTCCTCTCCTCAGCTGTGTTTTTATGAAGATGAAAAGTTCCTGTATTGGAGTGAAGGCCTAAGTTAAGGAAAACTTCATTGTCATATCAAAATAGAATGAAAATGGAATAGTTTTACCACTCTTTAGTATAAGCAATGCTTTCAGAATGCTCTGCAGCATGAATGTCAATAACAGAATTTGAAGAATTTGGAAGTATAAATATTGAGATCCAGATTAAAACACGTTTACATTGGCGTTGGATGGCTCCTGTGCAAGTACATAAAATTTGAAAATCTTATTAAATACTTCTATATAATTTTAGGTTATCACACAAAGCTTGAGTCTGAATTATTTGAAGATATAGCATATAAAGCAACACAATGTCTAAATTTTGAGCTGTTGATAAGTTTGTGAGCTTCTCCTTCTAAGTCCCCGTCTTTTGTTCTTAAAAAAAAAATTAGCTCTCTCAACCTTGAACTCTTGATTCCTCTATATTTTCCATCTTTAATATAATATGACTTGTTAAAAAAATCTTTTGATGCTAACAACTAAAACTCTAAGCATGCCTCTTTAAAGATGTTATTTTAATAAGAATAGAGCTGACTGGAACTGCTGTGTATCGCCATCTCTTACTGCTAAGAAGTAGGCAGAAGAGTCAAACTCCAAGAGCTTGCATGGCTTTGTGTGGAGTGTTTTGGTTAGATCCAGCTTTTGATTTTGAATGCAGCACTTCAGGTCACACACCTTTTGGCTTTGTTTTTCTTCTTTTTTTTGTCTGACAAAGAAAATGTTTTCCAGACTGAGAGTGTTTTAGGGTAGCTTTCTTCCCATTTTTATTTTTTTTTTTCATTTTTCATTCATTTAAAACTGGTTCATAATTTGACTCAAGCCACTCCAGAGTTTGTAGTGCTGTTAAAAATATTTACTGTGTAAGCTGGGGAAGCATTTGCTTTTTTCTTCAATAATTTTGTTTCTTCAATCTGTTATGTACTGTTTCCTTCCTGAATGTGCAAAGGTGATGGAGGCTATAAAAAGCCTATTAGAGTGTGAAGAAGGGGGAATATAAAGCAGCAGTACAGATCTCCTTTTGGATCAGAGGGATGGCTAAGGATGGAGAGGTAACATGTTTCCCTGAATTGTGAATTAGTTAGTCTCTGCGAGCCCAACCTGGGTTCAGAGAAGAATGAAATTTATAAATGCTAAAAAGAGGACAGGATTTTGCATGAGGTAGGAGAAACTACCTCAGAAATTGCGGGAGTGCATGAGAGAGGCTTGATGACCTACCTGCTGCACAAAGAAAGAAAAAGAGATGTGTCTGTGGTAAGACTACAGCAGTAACAATGGCATTCAGTGTCTGTAGCCCTCAAAAGAAATGAGACAGTGCTGTTTACTATTCCACAATCCATCCCCAGCCAGGAACTAAAGGTATGGTAAGCATCTCACATACATATTCTGAAGCAGAGGTCTTAGTGGTGCCATGAAAAGCGAGGAATATTGTGGAAAACTCTATAGAAGATTAAGACAATAGGCAAGAACTGCTTAATATGAGATCTTTCAGAAGATGTACTGGAGAAGAAGGGATGGTCATAGAGAAGAAGGGATGGAAATCAAAAGGTACTAAGCTGAGTTTTATTAATAAGCACACCATTAGGGTACTCTCTTGCACAGGAATTTAAACTGGGTGGTCAAAGTGGACAACAATCTTTCAGAACTGCCAGAAGAAGTAGCATGAAGCTCAAAAGATGAAACTAGTCAAATGAAGCAAGCCATGATAAACAGACTAAATTGGAAACTATTTATAAATAGCCATGCAGAATAAAGATGACCATGCCTTAAACTAAAGGGGTGAAGGTAAAGGAAAAGTGTGACTCAGAGATGAGAGGGAACTTACCAGTATTGATTTCTTTTTTTCTGGAATTAATGACGGGTAAACTTGTGATGTTCTTCCCTGAGGTAGATATAGATATATGCTAGATCCTTTTGCATTTATACTTCTGGTTCATTGGCAGTGATCTTGGCTGTCACAGGTAGGACTGCATGGGTTGTAACCACCCTTGCAACTGAGCAGGGCCAACCTACAGGATGGGGCTAGCCAGCTTCTGCCTGCTCTGCTAGGCAGCTGAATGTCTGTGCAGGCTGGCCACCACAACTCTTAAAATCATGGTGGAGAAGCTTTTCTTCTGAAGGTTTGCATGAGAAAAAAATGAGGATTCAGTAAAGCTACTTTTTTTTTTTTTTTTTTTTTTTTTTTAACTGCAGGTAAGTTGATTAATATTTTTATGCTCAATATACCTCCTCTGACAGCAGCATAGGTTTTCTCAGTGTACAGCTGTTCTTTGAGTGTTGGTTATACTGCAGTTGTAAGCCCACCCAGGGTGATTTGCCTCACTGATAATTTATTATACAAATCATAAATGGCAGTGGGTTTTGGTTTTTTTCCCCACATTGCAGCAGTATCCCCCTTACTACAGATATTGTGTATCTAGTAATTCAGACTGAGCATTCAAATATATTTGTAATTCCTGTCCTGATACTGTCATGAATGTCTTTGTTCCTGCTTAGTTCACTTCCCTGTTTCCTAATGCTCTTGCTGTTCCCTGCAGGTGTTTATTACACTTAAAAACATGTAATAAAGTTGTCAGATGATACCTCTTCCTTTTCAAATAGCCTAAGGGAACCTAGCTCTTAGCTTGTTTATATGCCTCTTCATTGTTCCTGAAGTGCAGCAGACTATTTTAGAAACAGCAATAGTGTTGGAAAAAATGTATTATATATATGAAAACTGAACTCCAGTGAACTCTCTGCATTATGTCTTTTGTTTTGCTGCTTTTTCATTAAGTTGCTTTCTTACCTTCTTCCTGTAACCAAACCCTTTAAAAACACCTTGGTGGAGTTTCCTTGTTTTATTAATTACAGATCCTCTGTGTTCTTAGCATTACTGTTAAAATAATGTTTTTGATAGAGTTGCTCGTTGTTGCAAAGATGACCTTTCTGCACTGGCAAAATTAGGGCAGTCTGGAAGGTCAGCAGGAACAATTCACTGAAGCTTCACTTCAAGTTGACTTCTTCCTTCCTGGGATTAAAGCATTTCTGCAGGCGTGTACTCCCTGGCTCTCAGCACACCTTCAGCTGCTTATGCTGCTTTACTAGCAATCCAGCTCTAATCCAAAGCAGCACTCACAGCTGTGAAGCAGAAAAAGCTGCTTGCTGCTGCACTTGGGTCCTGCTTAGGGCTGCTTGGTGTTGTAACTACATGTGAATAAAGGACCCAGTGACAGAAGAATACTGAAGGAAGCATTTATCATGCTTTGGCTGGACACTGTTTGGTGTGTGCAGTACAGATCACTTCAAGCCACAGAATGGCCTGGGAGCCTTTCCCTGGTGTTCTGGGCCCTGCAGGGGTGTGTCATTAATGCAGCTCAGGTGTGTGCATGAGGGGAGAGATGCTGAAGGGGGAAAATACATTTCACTGCATGGTTATCTGTAAACTGTGCACAAACACTGAGGATCACTCTTCCTTCCCACACTGGTACCCTGTTCCTTTTCCCTTAGGAGGCAACAGCAGCTTTTGCTGCTTCATTCACTGAAAAATAATTGCTTTATCCACATCGGGTATTCCCAGGGTGGTATTTCTGTGCATGAGCTACCTGTGTGAGCCTGCTCCTCAGCTTCTGTTGTCTCTCATGCCCTGAAGAGGGGATATATTTCTTTTGTATTATGTTTTTTATCTCTGACAAAAACAAGCAATAACTTTTAGACACTGATAGTATTAAACCTTGTATTTTCTTGCCATATACCTACTATGGTTCTGTTTACTCATCTTGAGATTTGGATAGGTAGGAAAGTATTCTCCTTTTTTCCTTGACTAGGTTTTAATAGAAGCATTGGCAAATACCAATGATTTTCTGGATGTTTTTGTCCTGCAGGACCTTCTGGGGAAATTATATTTTTTTTTAATCACCAGAAATCATGTATAATACTTCAGGTGGTCAGACATAGATCACAGCTCTTCACTATGAGTTTTTACAGGTGGTATTTGGCTGAAATGTAAAAAAAAAAATGTTGAGAAAACTCTGTCAAACTTTGCAAAACTCAAAATTTACTTGTAGTAATGCTAGCTTGAGCCATTGCCCAGTGTATGGGAGCTGGGAAGGTTGTTTTCAAAATTTCAAGAATTAGAATTATTCTCATGGTTCTCTGAACTGCAGGAAGGCAGTTATCACAGAATCATTTAGAATGATCTCTGTGATCATCAGATCTTATCAGGGAGTTATAGAGAGATTTGTAGAGTGTTACGGTATTAGCAAGCTGAGGGGTTTGCTTATGCACTGCACCCACCAGTCTTTTGAGTTAAATTGTTGTTCCCATGTGTGTTACCTGGGTCTACCTTTGCAAGGCTGTTGACAGAGAATGCTCACCTCCTGTATGTTTTTTCTTTCCCTTATATTCAGACATGTTTATTTGGAAGCCTAATATTTACACGCTTAAGCAATTGGCCGCACATTAATTTTTTTCAGTCCTTAGTGCCAGATTGCCTGTTTACAACTTAACCTTTTCTTGACCTGGTTCACAGCTTACTTTCTTGACTTATGGCCCTCACCAGTTTTTCACCACCATTTGGCTCCAGCTGTTCTTATAAAAGGAGGCATTTAGTTGCACCTTCCAGTCAGCCTTAGGGCTTGAAAACACTCATCAGTTTCAATCATGTTTGCAGTACTCTATATGGAAGAGACAGCGGCTCTTAACGCTTTGCAGTATAATGTGTTTTCAGTCCTGTATTTATTGGAAGTGCTTATACGGCGTTCTTACAGGATTTAAAAATCCACATGGGAGAGGAAGGAGTGAGATTTTAAATGCTGATGGAGCTGGATAAGAACTGTAAGCATTATGAATATGATAGGAGGTGATTTCTGCAAATGCTGCTCTCCTCCAGCTACAGATCATTGCCCTCTCGTGTCTGTCTGGTTTGAGCCTGTCAGTGGTTATTTTGATTTCTATCATCTGTTCTCTAGTGTAAGAAAGTAAGTGAGGTATAGTTTTATAATGCCTCTTGTGACTGTACGGTTCTCTATCATATTCTTTTTGTATTGTCTCTTCTTCTGACTGAAGACTGTTTGTCATTCAAAAGCTCTTTTCTTTGCTTGTCCTCAATGTCCTCCTCTGAACTGCTTCTGCTTATACTAAAGTGTTTTGAGAGAAGAGGACCAGGACTGCATGCAGAACTCTTCCTCTGTGGTGATGATTGCTCTTTTCCTGTTCTTTATTCCTTTATGAGAGTTTTGATTTTGCCCTTCTTTGTTTGTTTGTTCGAGACTAGGTGTACTTGGAACTATGTGTAACTTTCTGTTGCAGTCCCAAAATCTTACTTGCTGATAGTACTGGTCAGCTCAAACTGTTTCACTTTATGTAGAAAATTACCTATTTTTGTGTGCATGACTGAAAGTTTATCCAGATGAACTTTATTCATACATAGATTAAATTATTTGACAATGTAATGTCCAATAAGAGAGTGCAATTAAGACTTTTCTGCAGTCATCCAGAGGAAGCCCTCATCTTCACCTCCTTGAATAGTTTAATCTATCAACCATCATACTTACTGTTTTCCTATTAAACACATTGTCTAGATTACATGTGAGCCTATCAAACTGTCTGGATCCCTCCCTGAATGACAAGTGACTTGTAACTCCTACTTTGTTTCCTGCTCTCAAAAATAAGGAGTTCACCTTTGAGACCTTCCCACTTGTTTTGGCTGCAGGGTTTCTTTCAAGACCTCCAATGCAGACATTAATTGAGTATCTTCTGGAAATATGAGTGAGCTATAGTCACCAGATCTTCCTCTGTTCTTTGGTATTTTTTCTTTTTGATTGAGACTGCTGCTTGCAGTGGTTTTGTTTGCCAGCTAACAAGTAACCTTAGGTTTTTCCATATTTTGGCCCTCTGTTATGAGCTCTCTAAGTGTGCAGTGCTGAGCTATGTAATAGGGTTTAGAGGCCTTCTGACTAAAAGGCCAAGTTATACAGCTCAGTAATTGGATGGCTTCTCTTCTTCATCTGTATCTGGTGGAATTTGGGTAAATTCCCCTCTCCAGCTGGATAGCTTAAAACCTGCAGAAGGAGATGCTGGTATCCACACTTTGCAGTCCAGCAGGATTGTTTAAAGCAGTATCAGTGGGAATAATTCCAGGTTAGTCTGCAGCACAAAAGACCTACTGTGAGCCAGATCTGTATCCAAGATGTATTCGCATTATGCAAGTATTTCCTGTTCAAGATGACTATTAATCAAACCAGACAACTCTTTTGCAGCAAAAAATAAATATAAAATTCATATTTAGGACATGGCATAAACTTACTCTGGAAAAATGGCTGTCAATGGTTTAAAACAACAACAACAGAAATTTAAAAAAAAAAATTTGAGAGAAAAAGTCTGCTTCTGGAAATCAGAATTGCATTTTGCTCTTCCATGAGCTCATATTTATGCTTTTTATGATTAATTAATAGAATGAGTCTTAGGAGTGGCTGAGGCAGCTGGGGATGTTTAGCCTGGAGAAAAGGAGTCTTATTGTTCTCTTATTCTCTTATTGCTCTCTATGACTGCCTGAAAGGAGGTTGTAGCCAGGTGGAGATCGGTCTCTTCTCTCAAGCAACCAGTGAATGGACAAGAGGAAATGGTCTGAAATTGCACCAGGGGAGGTTTAGAAAAATTTTCCTCATCAAAAGGGTTGTCAGGAACTGGAACAGGCTGCGGAGGGAAGTGGAGTCTCCATCCCTGGAGGATTTAAAAGACATGTAGATGTGGTACTTGGAGACACAGTTTAGTAGTGGACTTGACAGTGTTAGGTTTGTGCTTGAACTTGATGATCCAAGAGGTCTTCTCCAACCTAAATGGTTCTGTGCTTCTATACTACTTCATATTTCTGCCTAGAGAAAACTGTGTTCATTTAACCTTAAAGCAGGTTCTACAAGGGAAACCTGTGATTTTTTTTCAGAGCTTTTTTTAAAAGCTCCATTCAGAGCTTGTTTTTATTGTTGAGTGTGTAATACATCCTGCAACATGAAAGATAACCTCCTATTGTAACTTTTTATGTGCCAGTGAGTCCCATTAAAAGATCCCTTCTAATCATATCTGGATATGGAAGCTGTGTTGGGGAGTGTTAGTGACTTTGGCTTATAAATGGAAAAATGTACTTTCAGCTTGCAAATGCCTGGTGCTTCTGCTTTCTGCACTGAAACATTGAACTTCAGTTAATAAAAGTCACCTAAAGGTGTGGATGCCTGGTACCTGGAGAGAAGAACAACCACTGAGCTTTAGTCAATGTGTTTTTGCTGTCAGAGAGTTAAGAATCCCTAGTTTAAAAAATGCATTTCACTTCTGAAGAATCTTGTGGTCATCTTTGCTGAACAAAACAACAGCCTCTTTCCTGGAAGATTTTTCTGTGCTGTCCTTCTGTGCTGTAGTGGTTGTTGGTTGTGCAATGACTCTGCCCTTCTGCATCCTTCCTTGCACCTGCCAGCCCTCTATTCTCTTCTGTTGACAGTTCTGCAACACTTGTTTCAAAAATATCTTCCTTTTCATTTTTTTTTTAATTATTTTTCAAGATGAAGTTCAATTACCCTAGATCTATCCCATCCTTATCTCTCATACGGACCTATATGGTTTCACATTTGAAGGAACTGGAGGATTTCCCCTACCTGGGGCATTTCTTACAACAGAACAGTTTCAGTGCTACTCACAGTGGGGAGGTGTGTGCCTGAGGAAAGGAGGAGCTACATCACATGCCCCTTTCCTTTCCCTACTTCTGCTGTGGTTTTCCAGGCAAGAAAACTTTCTTTTCCATTATTTCAAAGGTTCAGTCTGGGTGTTGCCTTTGGTAGCAGAGGGCATGTGTTGCAAATTCTGGAGAGGAAGGAAGAACGGAGGTCCTCAGGGTAATAGCTGCCTGGTTGCAGGTCACAGGAGAGTTCAGGTTTAAGATTCTTGTTGGAGTTACAGGAATGACAGAGCTGATATGTGGGATCATTTTTCTGAAACAGTTAAAGGCAGTCCATCTATGCTTGGTACTTGACACCTCTCTGGGAAGCTCTGTCAAACAGCCAAGTATGCTCACCTGCAGAGCTCAAATGTGTCTTGTGTTGGCAGTATTAATTCTGAATAGAGCACTATTACAAAGACGTATTTTAGTCTTTTGGAAGATATAGTTTAATCCATTTTCCAGAGATAGCATGGTGGTCTTCAAGCCCCAGCAGTGGGTTTTTACTTTCCATCTCATCTGAACAGACTGCAGAAGGGCCAATCCAATGTTCAAACCCTACCCTGCTCTAGTGTGCAGTGGCAGTGAGGTACTTACTATCTGATGTATACTGTGATTTTTGAATTATTTTTTTAAAGCCAAGCCACCTCAACTTTATAATTAATTTTATAGATGTATAAAAGCAAAAACTTTATCTATTCCTCCAGACAATTCCCTTGCCTAACTTTCATTTGAATTGAAGCAAGGCTTGATCTCCACCTCCAGCTCCTCCCCCCATCCAATGGTTATAGCAGAGATTTCCTCTCATTAAGTGAACTTCAGATGGAGCCCACCCTCAAATAAAAATCCAAACATTTTGCTTTGTTTTGGGCAAAGGAGGCAGGGAGGCATGTAAAAAACAGGAGAAAGACAAATAGCCTTTCTAAACAAACAAAGGATAATTGCTCCCATAAATGTGGGTCCTCATAATTTAAGAGCAATAGTTTATATACTTGGTAAGCCTTATAAACAGAGCGAGGAGACAAGGGCCAGAGTTGTGTTCAATAAAAGGTCCAACTCAACAAGGCCCTTGATTTTTAAGTTGTGTATTTTGTGAGCCTCTGCCAAGTATCCTTGCTAGCAGGGCTGTGCAAGCTCTGGGAGTTCCTCTGCAGTGTCATGGGAGTGGGACAGTGCCATAACCGAGAGCAGTAGAGGCAAAACCACAACCATGGTGGGCAACATGATATTTTGGGGTTGGCAGGTAGAAGGTTCATGTAGAAAGCCTAAATCTAGAGTGTGCTTATAATACAGTATGTAGAAAATCTAAGTGTCTTATGTATTGGCCAGATGGTAGAAACCAGTAATAAAGGCTTTAACCT
Source organism: Aegithalos caudatus (assembly GCA_013389925.1). Taxonomy (NCBI): domain Eukaryota; kingdom Metazoa; phylum Chordata; class Aves; order Passeriformes; family Aegithalidae; genus Aegithalos; species Aegithalos caudatus. The sequence goes on along the minus strand of WEIU01012596.1, from coordinate 614,492 downwards.
CACCACTGCCTCTAACAATGGTTGACTCCATGACTCCATGGCTTAAGGAGGGCTGGTTAATTTACCTGCNTTTTTAATTACATTTGTTCAAAGATTTCAAAACAGTTAATGAGTGAATGTGAAACAGTATTGCTGTTAAACAGACTTTTGTTGTGATTATTGACTTACTAGGAGAATACTCACAGCATGTCTCAGCTTGGATATATTCTGTCATACAGTTAAACAAAACTTGAACTGAAAATTTAAACTGTTTCAAATAATGAACCTTAACGTTGCCACGTTTTTCACAGTTGCATGCAAGAATCTGGTGATTCCACACTGTGCATGATGTTGTGTTCAAAGAGTTGTATTTCAAGTCTGCTACCACCTCTAACTTCAGGTGTTAATGAAGTTTTTGTTGTATGATGCATTAGCCTCTTTCCTGAGCACCTGTAATCTGCTTGCTTTTGCTTTACTTTTTTCCCATTAAAATAGAACACTTTGTGTATTCAGATTTTATCTGCTGCAACTACTGTCTGTGATGGTGGAGAAGTTACACCTGGCTCTGTCTGCATGGGCTTTAATACTGGTACTGGGAAACAAACAAGTTGCATTTCAGCAACTGTATCTGAATGCTCAGAGTAGTAGAGGAACCTCAGGGCAAATAAGGATGCATGGCTGAGTGAGCACAAGTATTAGATGTGTTGCAGAATGTCATATTCTGCATGATCTTCATGGGATGCCTAACACAGGTTGGTGGCACTATGTGGTCAAGCCAATGTGTAATATTCCTGTGGAAAAAGAAATTTTTCTGCCTTTCTGTGAGCTTCACTTGGCTTTAATGTCCTGATACCAGAACGTGCAATTGCAAGGAAGCAGACCTGTTCTGTGAGCAGAGTGAGCCTGCTCTCAGGTTGCTAAATGACTCCTGCTGACTAATTAGATGTGATAGAAGTAAGCTGCCAGTGCTTTGGTGAGAAGCACAAGGGAGAGGTAATACTGCAGCATGCTCACAGGTGACTGATGTAGCTTATGTGCCTGTCAGCTGCTTTGAGAGCATGGGTGTCTCAAAGTGCCCTGAGGCTCCTTTGGAACTCCATCCATGTCACCAGGAAACCTCAGTGCCAGCTACAGAGGGGGCTGCTCAGCCCTGCTGCACGCCTGGCTGGCCCATGCTGAAGCTGGAGAGCTTGGAGGGTACTGATGGGGAGCATGAAGCCAAGTGGCTGAGGTCTCCTGTTCAGCTGTCAAAAGACAGGCAAATTACTCTCTCCCAGTGGTGAATCTGTCAGATGCAGCAGTGTCAGGTCTATTGCTTGAGCTTCTCAAGCACCCTGACTCATAAGATTTGCCAAGATGTCAAAACATGTGCTGAGCAAAGTCTCAACAATACATTTGATGCAGTGTTTCTTTTGGATACAGTCTTTTAAAAGAAGCAGAATATGAATTTACATCAAGGTTGCCAAGACATCCAACAGCTTCTGAATTCCTTGTATGTTAGTGCAATGGTTATTACGGCTTATTTTAAAATACACAATTAAATATAAACTGAATTTCCTAATCCAGTTTATATTGGTTACAACATAAGAATAAACGTCTGGTTTCATCCTCTGGCTCCACTCGTCATTATCTGTATGACATTTTTGACATCATATTGTGTAGTGAAGTTATGGGTTTTAACAGAGGGTGCAAAAAAGGGAAGAGTGTAACAGCAGCACTTTTTACACCATCATAGCTGACAATAGCTCAGTGTTCATATCCTCTGAAACTGTGGTGCTTCCCATTACATGGGAAAGGGTCCCATTTCCCCAGCATGTCTCTCACAGCTGCAGCTGTCCCCAGCTCTGGGCCATGCTCCATGTTTTCCACAGTCAGGAGTTCTGGTCCTGTGTTGGAGCATCCCCAGGATGCATCATCTCATGAGCTGCACTCGAGCTCACCTGAAGACCTGGTACAACCCAAAGTCATTCTCGTGGTCTGTCGTGTCTATTCTTTTGCCACTCTGCTGAAAGGGGAGGAAAAGTATTAATAAGGGAGAAATTGTTTTAAAAAGTGGTACAACTCTGAAAAAAAAACGTAGTACTGCAGTTGTGGTTCTCTTAAGTTACTACAGTCAAAGTAGCATTACTCCGAGAAAAGTGAGAAGGGCTATTGCTGGGTTGAGTTCCAAGGATGTGCTGACCACACACTAAAAGTTGTTTTCCTTTCAGTGTAAACTTAACTTAAAGTTACAATATCTTGGAAGTTTGTCTTAAAGTTTACAGCTCCATCCAACAGTGTCCATCTGTTTTCTGAGCAGTGCTATCATGAAGTGTCTACATTTTAAACAAAGCAGATGAAGCCTCTTCAAGTACCTCTTACTGTAAAGCTATATTCTGTGGCTTGCCTAATTAATTTTTAATTAATTTTAACATAAAAAGCTAAATTTAACCCAAAATTCAAAATAGTCCTTACCACTGTGCCACTGGGTGTTTGGCTTTATTTCATACTCCTCCACTGTAATATGCCAATTCCTGATCTTACATACTTTAACACAAAAAAGAAGAAAAGAGAGAACGTTAATAGGGTAGAGTCATTATGGTTTAATTGTATGATTAGAATATTACTCATAAGGAATTTGATAACTTTTCCTAGAAAAAAGATTTTAAATTATTTAATTGCCTTTAATTTGGTTCCCTAATTATATTAGGTACATATTATTAAGTTTTCCTTGGCACACACTTTTATAAATGAAAGGTGAGCTTTTTATTCAGTCATAGCACTTCTGTGGTTTCCATTATTTTCCATACTTAGTAAGAAAATTCAAAGCTGCTGTTTCATTTCTGGCCATCTGTAATTATAGTAAACTGCCTATAGGTACAGCCAAATATATGGAAATAATGCACATATATGTATGGAGAGATAATTAGATTATACCAAGGTTGTGATTCCCTGCAGGAGAAACCAGAGTCTGAATCAGCTGCAGTTCTTGCCAAGGCAGAACATGATCCCTCATTGCAGGTGTTCAGCATCTCCCTGTTGTTCCACTATGCAGCGCTACCAGTGCTCCACAAATCCACAGTGATATCGAGGTTGCTTTTGGAGTTTGTCCACACCTTTTCAATGCAATGGCTTGTTGCAGCTGATTAAACAACACTCTTTAATCCCTAGCTTTATTTTGAAATTCTTGTCAACACCTGATATAAATCAGTTTTCTCATCCTTAAAAGTATAAGAGAAACAAACAGCACCGAATGATGAATCACATGTGCTGCAGTGGAGTGCTATTCAGCTCACACAGCTTAAACTAAAATTAGGATCAAAGCAGTTTAATAGTGGCATGAATTTAATCAGTAGTCAATGAACTGTTCATTTGGGATCAGTACCAGTAATGCCACAGATAAATTACAACCCTGAACACTGAATTAATGTTAATAAGCACTTACAGAAAACAGATTTAACTAATCCCCAAGAGTTATAGACTCTCTTCCACAAGTACACTCGCCTACTCTACCAGCATGTGTGGGTTACAATCTCTCTCCTTTCCCTGTCTGAAGTGCACCCGTGTCCTGCAGGTGATGTGGGTGCTCCCATCTCCTGGGACCCAATGCTGCTCCCTGCAGCTGGTGAGGCAGCACCCACCAGCGTGGGTGTGCTCCATGAGCTGTGAGTCTTTGCCTGCAGCAGCCTGCCTGAAAGCAGGCAGCTCCTGGCCTCTGACTAGGAAGCTGCTCTGTCTGGTGATGATGATTTTGTTCATTGTTAAGGTGACTGGTTAAAGATGACAGTTTTCATGCATTTTAACATGATCAGTATTAAGAAGCACATGCTGACTTTATGTGCTTCTTACACCTGCATTCCACCAATGATTCACTCACATTTCTGTCTTAAAAGGTGGTGTCCCAGACCATTTACCCAGGTTGGGCCATGCCATCACCATCTCTTCCTAGATCTCACTTTGTTATCATCAGTAATCTGCTGCATTGGCAGGGCATAGAAGCACACCCTCCACCCCTACCTTTGTCTACAGCAAGGCTGCTAAATGCAGTTCAAAAGTGACAAGATTGTTTTCTGCTCTTGGAGTTTTTCTATAAACAAAAATCTGAATTCCCTTGAAGGAGCAAATATCTGTTCAGAGAAAGGCTGGCAAGCTTGCTGCAATGAACTGCAGCCAGATGAGGATTTGTTGTGTTACAAGGCAACTTGCCTAAGGGGCAGGCTCTGCCAGCTGTAGTCTCAGCTAAAATAACTTACTCTGCCTGAACTGTTCCCCAGATATGGCTTCACTTGCATGAAATTCATTATAGTCATTAAAGAAGACGTAGTAGAGTCACTGGTGAGTGCTGTAGATATAGAAAGTAAGGAAGAGAAGTGACTGCTTCACTGAGGTGTGCAGGAACCATGGTTCAGTCCCAAGGCAGGCATCCCACCTGTGTTTTGGAGCAAGGAAGAGCTGGATGGCCATGCCTAATGGTCAGCCCTTGTGGCTAGAGGCATTGTGGCCTCTCTGAAGCCTTTTCTTTTTGGGGTGTTCAAATGGTTTCTGGCTGGTTTATAACATAGAAGATCACTTGGGAATGTATTGTCGCCTTCCAGAGCTTATGAAATACAAATTGCTTAGTCAACAGAGGCCATTCAACATAAAAGCCTTGCAAGTCAAATATCACATCAGCAGCAAATGTTTGTTACATCATTTCAGTAAACTCAAAGCTTTGTAAGGCCTTTCCTTAAAAAGGTGGGATGGTGAAGGCCAGTTTTTCAATGAGAGAGGATGCTCCATGTGAACTGTACAGTCTGTCCTTGCACTCTGCTCTTCAGCCCTTGTTGACAGACACCTTTTTTCCGTGAGGTGTGTGCCAGGTATACTTTTGTGCCAGGATTTGATGGGTTAAATCACAGCCTGACTGCAGTGGCAGAATTCAAGTACTGCCAAAAGTCACATGAGAAGTAGGTTGGTAGAGAGTTTGTCTTCCATCTCCAGGTTGATGTACAGACATCCCATTTCATCAGGTAGTGAACGAAAGACCCATTTCATGTGTTATGGAGATGGTCCTAGGGAGGATTTTAGTTCCTGAGATAAAAATGGAAGGACTTCAATGCCCTTGCTTAGAGATACTTCTGTAGACATAAGCAGCCACATACACTTGTATCATTGAAAATGTTCTACTTCAGTGCTTTTACCACTTCTGTTTCCTTCCTTGTATCATGTCAAAACAGTCCAAACTGAACAAGAGGGATGTCCTGTGATAGACACCTATTCCCACAAACTACAAGGTGATCAGGAATTGGCAACAGATTTTGATGTCTCCCAGACTGGATAAGATATTAAACACTGAAAACTTCAACATTTTGTACTAGTTTTTGAATCACCCTCAGGGGGTACAGAAGTATTTTCCTGAATTGTGTTTAATACCAGTAGTATCAGTGCCTTACACACAGTTCATACATTCTGTAAATGGAATTAAGATGATGGAGCAAGTAAATGTATAACTGGATTATAGCAGATTAATGGTCCGGTATTTGTAATCTCATCTCACTTCTTACTTTAGCATTTTTCATAGTGACACTTTTGCAGTGTCATGTTCCTATACATGGTTCATGCTATATAAATAGTAATGACTACAGCATGAGTGGAGTGTAACTTAGTGTGATGAAATGAGGGCAGTACTTTCCAGCCAATTACTGATGTTATAAAAGTCTCTTTGCCACAAATAGAAAAGTGAACTAACCTGGCGGTGTTTCAGATTTAGTGTGTAGTGAGAGGAGTTGTGGTCCTGTGAGGTGCTGGCTGCTCTGAACTTACAGTAGCTGCTGGTACTCTGCACATCCTAGGAACAACTACAGCATCAGCCTCTTCGCTTGTAAATTCAGTGAGCTGGAAAATGTGAAGTCACTATATGCTTCTAAATGTTTCCTAATAAAAATTCTTTTTACCTTCTCATTAAAGGCTTTTAAATGTGACTTTGTGATCTCTCTCTATTGGCTGTGTTCCATATTTCCAAATTATACTGAAGAATGCTAGGAATACATTTTTATAATTTTTTTTTTTTTGTTTGCATTAGTGTTCTGCTTGAAGTCTTGTGCCATTAGGAGGGAGACAATGAAGTAAGTTATTATTATAATTTCTTCACCTGAAGCCTCAGCACCTAGTGGAACTATAGCACAGTGTTAAATGTCTTTCCTAGAACCAGAGCCTCATTACATCTATCTAAATTTACATCACACATCATGTAAACACAATGTTGTCATCACTCCTTATATATAGTGGTAGTACAGCAGTTGGACATTGCTTTTCTCTCTCTGAAAGACTATAACTTTACCCTGTGCTTTGAGTCCATCAGCCTCACTTCTGAAGCAGGTGTTATAAGGATAAGCATCAGTTTAACTGGAAGTGTGGTCTGAGGGTGGATTCACTAGGATTTCAGTACCAGTTTAGCAATTTTGGTAGTCCTTGTCTCCAAGCTTAGAATAGTGCATCCACCAAGAAGTCTGTAGCCTCAACTCTTTAAAAAGGAGAGCACATGCTAATTTTTCTACAGCGAAGAGAAGGACTGGCAGTGGAGTGTGCTGCTCAGGAGTCTCAGAACTGAGGCCAGTGAATGCTGAGTCTCAAACTCAAGTTGTAAGTTACAAGGATCTTTGGTATATTCATTGTATTGTGAGGAAAAAATTCTTGAGGAATTTCACTGAAGTTCAGGACACTTATTAGTAGTCCACATGAGTAGGGTTCAGTATGCTCCTGTGGGTTGTGTGCATTGCAGTTAACTTCATCCTCTTTCCTCTCAAAATGGAGAATGGTCTGTGTTTTCTGAATAGAGCACAAAATCTGTAAAAGTGTGTACTGAAACAACTTTGAAAATACTGTAATAAGGGAATTGCTTCTCAGCCCCAAATGTGTATCCACGCCTATGATGAAAATAAGCATCAGTTACTCCTTCATTTTTTTTCAACCTCCTGATAAATTCTTCCAGTAAGAGTTTTACTTCTCTGTTTTAGAAAGACCAGGATGGCAAACAAACCAGGGCTGGCTGATGATAAAAGGTGGGAAAGTTCTTGGGTCATCCTGTGTAAACAACACCTTAAAGCTGAATTTTCTTCACAGATTAATTCCTCTATTGCTGTGGTAGGTTTTATTTGGTTTTTTTTTGTTTGTTTGTTTGTTTTTTTGTTTTTTTTTTTTTTTTTTTTTTTTTTTTTTTTTTTGTTTTGTTTTTTTTTTTTTTTTTTTTTTGTTTTTTTGTTTTTGTTTGGTTGGTTGGTTGGTTGGTTTTTTGTTTGTTTGTTTTGGTT
>WEIU01012596.1:538859-603549 GCA_013389925.1 Aegithalos caudatus | reverse complement strand
TTTGTATCATGACAAAATGGAATGTTTATCAGTCAAAGACAGAGTAGGATCTGTTTGTCCCGTCTCTGTGTTATTCTGGCCATGTATGTGTAGCTTGAGAGCTGCTATCAAGCAGTGTGGTCATCTTCTCTACATTTATGTAAACTGGTATTAAATAAAAAATAAAGAACAATAGATTTAAAAATTGGAACACAGTAATGTACATGTTGTCCAGTCAAGTGGAAAAATGTTTTAGCTGTCAAAATTTTGACCACGAAGCATATTAAAGTCACTCAAAGTAAAGGCAGGTTATAGTAATTTCACTGAAACAAGTCATTCTCTGGATAAATTGGGAGGTTGTTTTGGTTTGGTTTTTTTTTTTTGTATTCACCAGGATCGTGTTCCTGGGATAATTAAGGCTGTCAAACTTATCAGGAGAGAGATGATGGCAGGATTTGCAATTAAGCAAAGTTCCTATCTTTTTGTTAACTTATTTAAACTTTTATATAGAAGTATGTTAAAGATGCTTATTTATAAGCATTTTGCAAAATTATTATTTTCATTTTAACTACATTTGGTTTGCACATTTCAGAGTAGTGCATTGAACAGCATGGATCCCCGTAGCTGTGATAACGCTGAAAATGAGGGGTGATGAAATGCAATGTGTCTGGTCCATTGATAATCCAGCCCTGACAAAATCCATCAGGGCCCAGAATGCTTCTCCTCAATGTGGTATGGAATAGGTTGGGAGATGATAACGCATGATTTGGAGGAGGTAGACAGGGACCTCTTCTGATGAGTGGATTTAGTATGTTTTCTACATTAGCATTTTTGTTCATGTCTAGAGCTCACTTTGAAATACCTCTCCTTATTACTCTGTTTTAGTAAGCACCACACGGTATATGAACCCAGTTAGACTCAGGCAAAACTAAAGAAAAAAATATGTTTTGGCAATACACCTAAAGCACCAAAGGCAACCCCTACTGAGCATTCAGGGTTGGGGATTAAATTAAATATTGGCAAAAAATAACACCCACTTCACAGGCCTGTGGATGTTGGGTTTTCAGCAATATTAGTTTTGCTCCACAGAACGCCTCTTTCTGGGCTGCACTCCTTGCTAATGTAAATATAAGCTAGCTCAGCTGAAGGAACTCCCTGGCATACCATAAAGAGTTGGGAGAGCATCTGACCTGAAGGATTTAAATAGAGCTTGTACTTAAGCATGTGTGGAATTCATTTTGGGATACGTATTAACTGAACATGGAAAAATGCACCTTCCAATCCATCTCTGTAATTCCCCACAATGATGCACTGTGAAACCCTTTCTTCAAAGCTGATATGCTAATATCATCAGTGGTACTGAAGGCTAAATTAAGATGCTTTGACTTCCTAAACTAAGAGTGAATTACTTTTTTACTTTTTCCCCCCCTCAGTCTTTGTATTTTTAGCTTGGTTCAAAAATATGGGGATAAAATTAATTCCTGCCAAGTGTCGGGGACAAAGTCAATAGGGGGGAAATTAGTTCCAGCTTTTGACAGATACATTGTAAGGAAGAATTATTTGCTTAATAAAACTGTAATGATTACTTCACTTGCAATGCTGTTTGACTTTAAGCATCTATTGTGAGTATGCCAGGAATGCAAGATCAGGTCTCCAAATGTATGTAAGGAGTTTATAGGCTAAAGAAAACTGGAGATCAACATCACAGGGAAGTTACACCAGTATAATCCAAGGTGTAAAGTGTCACACAAATTACTGTGAAATGGCTACAGATTTTAGTTAACATAGCCCTCTTCCACAATGCCTCTAGTCTTATACAATAGGTACAGTTTCTTTTTACATTTTAAAGGAGGTTTTTAAAAACCATAAAAGATTATTTCAAGTTCTGTGGAACTGTTCCTTCCAAGACCATGTGGATGTGATTATTTTGTGAGCTCCAAGGTTGCTTATTCTTACACTGACAAATCAAGCTCTGCCACAGCTCTTTGCTCTCAAAATGAGAATTGCATGACTGGCAAGATCTTACAGTTAAAAAATTATTTTTCATCTTTGCCAAAGTGTTTTTGTTTCTTTGACCTCAGTTTTCCATGTAATTTTCTGTTTTAGCAAAAATAAATTTTCTGGTGAGAAGGAAGCAGTAGTTGTAACGTCTCAGGTTTATTTGGATTTTTGCATGTGTGTATTGGAAACAAGCTGGTGAAATACAGAGTAAACAAAATCATGATAAGGTGGACACTGAAGGAGAATAGTATTTTGTGTAGTTATCACTCTGAGGATTTGGCAGCTGTGATGATGTTTCAGGATGAGCCTTTTGGAAATCACAGAAAATGCTGATTTGGATGGGACCCACAAGAACCATTGAGTCCAGCTCTTGAGTGAATGGCCCATAGAGGGATTAAACCCACAACCTTAGTGTTATCAGCACCATGCTCTGACCAGCTGAGCTGGTCTCATCTGCAGTGGCTTTCCATATTTGTCAGCAGGTTGCCAGACTTTCCCTTTCTCTCCAAGAACCATCTTTTCAAATTGAATTGAGACACAAAATTAGCAATATCTAGAGAAGTGAGTTAAAATTTGTGGCCCTGGAGCTACAATGTATGTGGAAAACTGAAAACTAACAACACACTTTGAGAAGGTTGCTTAGTACTCAAAATACTCTTGAAAAAGTAGATTAAGGAGAGAGAAAACATAGCATTCTCTAAGGAGACAGGTGTCGGGAAGATAAATGGATTCTATAAACACAGATGAGGAAAATAAATTTTTAGGTGCTGTGTGGCGCATGGGAATTCCAGCATTATCTTGAATCACATAGTGAAAATACATCAGCCTTCTGAGACTGTTGAAATCTGGAAGGTTGCAAATGTGGTTTTCATGAAATATGGGTGCAAAGGACTCTACTTTCACCACTGCTGGTGAGGTTGGGTGGGGCGTGGTGCTCAGTTCAGAGCTTTGCGCTTTAAGAGAAATACAAACAGATAGGAGAAAATGTAAAGGAAAATATAGAAGAAATTGGGAATATTAGTAACATGACTAATAAAAAGAAAGGCAAATGCATGTAAGAAATCCTTATAGGGAGAGTGAAGACCTTGTATTCTTCACAAGCACAAGGAGAGGGCCAAGAAACAGCTTCTTATATGAGCCAAATAAGAAGAAAAACTTAGAAACTTGATATGGTGACAACACTGGAGCAGGCATCTCAGCTGAGTAATAACTGCACCCTATCAGTTAAAAACAGGGCAGCCATGCATATCAGAGATGGTTTAGGTGTACTTAGTGTTTTTGGAGAGAGAGAAGAGAGCTCATCCAACTCGTTCTTTATGTTCTTCATTGTATAAGGCTGCAAAATCACGTAGGTAAATCCACTGGGCAGCCCTTTTCTTTCTGGCATTCTTGAATGCTGCAGCCCCACACAAGTTCACATGTGAGTTTTATTCCAGCTGCCTCTTTGCTATCTCAGACTCTCCAGTTCCTCCCAGCCTCCTGGGACTGGGAAGGAACTAAGGTCAGTAGCGTAACTTATCCTGAGAGAAATGCCTGAGGATGTTTGTTTGCGATGTGGAAGAAGCTCTTTTTTTTTTTCTTTTTGGTATTGCTGTTTCTGGAACTTTGTCCGTACCCAGGGCCTTGGAAAGGAATGGAAAGGTTAATGGCTGTGTTGTAGCCTGCTGTCCTAGCTAACTCCTTTTCCTTCTCTCATCTAAGGGCACAGAGCCATATTTGAAATCTGTCAATTCACAAGGCTCTCCTTCAATCAGCATACATTATATCTCCTGTAGAAGCCTCTGTTCCCCTTTGCACCGTAGATTGCAGCTGCTACAACCATTAAGTTCCCATTTTCCCCAGTCTCTGGAAAAGGAGCACTTACTTGGCATGCATGAGGTTGATGGTACTGTGGCACAAGTGTGAAGTCTATACCCACATTGCACTTAGTAAAATATGTAGTATCTACACAACACTTATTGAAGAGATGTTACTAAGGTTTTGGTGCTCTGTGTAAATGCTTCTTGTGCACATTACTCTGCAGCTAATGTTTACAAAAATGACAACTGATTTTTATTTTTCTCAGCTGTACTGACTTTTTCAGAGCTTGAACACAGTTTGGTTTATTTCTTGACTTTGTTTTGCTAAAAATGTCAGTGGTGACAGGAGATCAACATGGAGGATCCTTTTCAGTTGTCAGATAAGAATCTGAAGTTTGACTGATATTTGCAAAATTTTCATTTTAATTTTGTTATCTTGAAGAACTCAGTATAGTGTTCATTTCAAAAAAGACTCATTCACAATACCATGTGAAGGTGTGAATGAATGGAATCATGCCTTAAGCATGGAAAATGATTCAATCTTAAAAAGTCCATACTGGGATCTGGACATCGAGTGTCCAATGTTAGTGTGCATTGCTGAAGTAATGGAAATACAACATTGTTTTCTCTCTCTGGTTCTGAAATCAGAGACTGCATATTATTGTCAATGCCAGAATGAATGGAGACTAGATCTTGCCTTAAATCTTATATATTTAAAGGTTTTTTGTTCCCAGATATATGTATTAATTGGGAAACAGACTGGGGTGAAAGAATCCTTTGAAATATACCAGAATCCTAGTGGAATAAGAAAACTCCCTCTAGTGCATTTTCTCCCTTTGTGTCAGCTTTTATGGTTCTGTTTCTGGCATGCATCTTTTGAGATTTCTTTAAAGATTGTTAAGAAATTTTGTCTTACATCAACAAACAACTTTCAGAGCTTGATCAAAGCTTTAATAAAAGGCATCTTAAAGATTGAAGGCACAGGGGCGAAGGAGGTTGTAGGGAGGGAAGTGCAGGGCTGCTTTCTAATTGGCTTTTACTTTCTAAGATCACCAAAATTAAACTTGCATTTCTGGCTTGTAAACAATTGAGTTGACAAGAGAAATGCTTGCATAGGGCATGTGTGTGTATGAAGACGTATATTGAGAACTGTAATGAGCAAATTCATTTGCCCTTTTGCAGGGTTGTGTTTATTAATGTTACACTGTTGTAAAATTGCTCTTTCTTAGACTGCCCCCAGCCTGTTGGCTAGCACTCGGTAAATGGTGAAGAACAAAATTTGGAGGAAACTGCTAGGGGCTGAGATAGTGCTATAGGAAACTCCTCCCAACAACATTAGAAAAGTCTGGAAAATGTACAGTAGACCAAGTGTTTTGCTAAAGTTTTAAATGCTAGCAAAAAGCTTTCCAAGTTTTTCCTGGCAACAAGGCTCCTAGACTCACCTGCTTTTTTCTTTTTTATTTTTTTTTTGTTTCCCCTTAGGGGTGTGCAGCGAACAGTGAGCAGGAATACCTCTGTGTAGAGTTCAGCTGAGCTACCAGCAAAATTCCTGTCTGAGAGCATATTGCATTATGGGCTCAGCAGAGCAGTAATATGCTTGCAACCCCCTTTTTTAAACACAGAGACAACACTACAGTCTTTTTCCACAGCACTTTGTGGAGGGGAGACAGGGTGCATGTGTATGTGTCTGTCTGGAAGTCCATGCCCCAAGGATGGAGGGAGCAAGTTTCACATGATGCACCTTTAGGACTGAAGGGAAAGGAAATACAGGATGCACATCTGGAACTGCTATACTAATGAGAGAATTAAGAGAGCGCAAAGCATGGAGCATACACGTAAAACAGAAGGTCAGACCTTTCTTAGCTCAAAGTCTAAGTTAAAAAACACATATTAGTGATTCATTACACACCCAGAATGTCTAAGGTATTGATTATTCACGGTGCCCAGGAGTGATGAAGGAATGCCACTTCTGGTCCAAAAGCAGTGGAGATTAGCCGTATTAGCTTGGAGCATTGCTCACCGGGGAAGGGGGGGAGAATCATGAAGTATGAAGAGCTTTTTTATACTTAAGTAGAAATGGAAAGTAATACAGACTGTAACCCTACAGAAATTTTAAGGTGTTTTTAGCGATAACTGACTAAAAATGTATGTTTTCCTAATATGCTGTGTCTTACAGAAGATGCTCATTCCCACAGGACTAAAAAATTGTTTAAACCTGATGTTAATAATTTAAACTTTTTGGATTTGATTGTAATTCTCTTTTGTGGAATAGAAACAAGTATTTGTTCTGTGGTTTTTATTTATTATTTTTGTTCTGGTTTGTGTAAAACAAGCAATCAACAATCAACCAAAGAAAGGCCCGAAACAAATGAAAAAGTAAAAAGAAAGGAATTGACAATATCAAACACATGTAATAGTAGAAGATACATACAGCACTTGGAAAAAAAGTGTATACTCTTTTATATTGGAAGCATTCTTTTATTAAAATCTCAAAAAAGGAGCAAAAAGTAAAGGCTTTGCCACATATTCTGCACATGTTTAGCTTCAGGCACTGTCACTGGTTTTGGTGATAATGTGAGGGAGGTCAAACATATGGTAAGTCCTTGCAAAAATTAATCTTGGGGACTATTGCCTAAGAGGCCTGTGGAGTCAGTGCTTGTCTGCAGGAGCCTGGCTGCTGCTGGTTGGATTTTTCTCTCCAGCTGTAAATCTCATTTTTAAAATACCAGCATATACCAGATGCTTACAAATAACACTCCTCGATGCAATTATTTCCAATAGCTGCCAGGGGGGTATTAGGAGGTCTCAAAGGGAGCAGGGTATCTGCAAAACCCACTCAGCATGAAGATACTGTTCTTGCTCATAAATACACAAATCCCTATGTTAGGACCACATAGCCATAGCACGGACTCAGAAGCCTTGGGGAAAATGTTCTTTCATTTGCTGAAACAGTGAGTTTCTAAGTGAAACAAGATGTAGAAGAGGAAGAGGGAAGGAGCTGGGTAGTATAGGCTTTTCCTGCATGGTGTGAGAAGATGATTTTGATCTTTCTGCAACTCAGCTAGGTGATCTTGAGCAAGCCAATGGACTTTGTGTCTTGGGTTCTTCAGCTAAATATTTGTCCCTCTTTCCCTTGCAGATACACTGTGAAAATACAGGCCTGTGGTTGCTGTTGTTGTAGGTAGTGAGATCAGAGCAGGCCTATTCTGGGCTAAGTAAATGTTTGATGAGGAAGTTTATGTGATCAAATGCACCAAAAATGTACCTAATTAAAAAACTCTGCCCAAATCCAGGTGTGGACATGTTTGTTAAATGCATTTCTGGCTGTACCTTGCTTAGCCCTTATCTGTGCTGTCACAGTCACACAGCTGTATCATCAGTGTTACTTAAGGGGCTGCCTTTGTACACTTTCCTGAAAAGCCTGAACATTGATGTGGAGAAAAGCTTGGTCCTCTAAAAACATTCTCTGTGAAACTTGTTATTCTAACCACTGAATTGTGGTTACTGTATTCATTTCTGGGTGGTGCTTTCCTTTATTTAGAATTTCTCTCGAGATCAGTACTGAGGTGGAGGGAATGTGCTCAGCAGCACCATTCATCTCTCATACCATGGTTGTATCTTGTGTAGCATACTGCCAAAATATCCTCAGAGTCTCTAAATATATTGCCCATGGCATTTGCTTGAGTATCGAAGTTGTATATTCGTTGTCTTCCAGTCTTTTACTTGGTTTGCTTGGAGAAACTGGGAGCAGGAGTGGAAATTACTTGTAGGCAATGTCAGCACACAGGGAAAACAGTTCAAATAATCTTACAGCAAAGGTAACCTTTCTTAGTAGCAAAATATCTCAATTTTTGTGCCTGATTTTTGCCACTGAAATTAACTAAAAAAAGCTTGGGTAAAAAAGTACCAAATTGTTTGGGAAAGGGCAGTTGAGTTGACTGCTTCCAGTGTGACAAATAGCCCTAGCAATAAGTGTGTAAATATTGTATAACCATTCTCCAATGAATTTCCAGGCATGCTGTTTCTTCATCGGTTACTTTTCTGGGCCTTTTTTTTTTTTGGTTTTTTTTTTTGTTTTCCCAATCCAACTGAAGGTCACTTTAGTCCATTGGGAGGGAGTGTTTTCTGTGTGCACATGAAGAACTAGTCACTGGGCTCCTGGTTGAACTTTGGAGTTTCAGTTTGCATGACTAAAAAATTAAATTCTCTGATGACACATTGAAAATAAGTGTATGGAGTTGAGCTTTTCCCATCTGCCCAGATCCAGTGAAGGAAGCAGTGTTTGTCTTGTGAGCTCTTTTTTGGCCTTCTCATGAATGGCTGAAGGAGCTGAGAGGTAAAGGACCACCACAGCATTCTGTGCCCCTGAGAGCTCACAACTGTGCCAAAGTTATGGACAGTTACTTTCTGATCAAAAAGAGGCTGCGACTCAAACATAATAATTCCTTACAGTGTTAATTAAGAGTATAAAGAATTAAAATCCTTGGATTTTAAAAAATCCTTCCTCTGCTGTCTCCTTGTCAGTACTCAGAACTGCATCATCTCCTTTACTTACAAGGCTTTTGAAATATGTTTTCTCACTCTGACTGGCAGAAGCAACTGCTTAACCCCCAGCAAACCACTGAAGTCCATCCAGTCTATTAGCAAATGGGCTAGCAGTGTGCTGTGCTGTGCAGAGGGCTCTGTGTCCATCCAGTGCTCATTGAAATTGTGTGTTCTATCTTCCAGATTCCGACCTGAGCATGCGCACGCTCAGCACACCCAGTCCAGCATTAATATTTCCGCCGAATTCCCCCGGGTTCCAAAATGGCAGAGGTTCGTCGACGTCTTCATCCTCAGTCACTGGGGAAACCGTGGCCATGGTCCATTCGCCGCCTCCAACCCGTCTCACCCACCCTCTCATCCGGCTGGCATCCAAGCACCAGAAGGAGCAGGCCAACATAGACCGGCTGCCCGACCACTCCATGATCCAGATCTTCTCCTTCCTGCCCACCAACCAGCTGTGCCGCTGTGCCCGCGTGTGCCGCCGCTGGTACAACCTGGCCTGGGACCCGCGCCTTTGGAGGACGATTCGCCTGACTGGCGAGACAATCAACGTAGACAGGGCTCTCAAAGTGCTGACCCGGAGGCTTTGTCAGGATACTCCCAACGTATGTCTCATGTTGGAGACGGTAATTGTTAGTGGCTGCAGGCGGCTCACAGACAGAGGACTCTACACCATTGCCCAGTGCTGTCCAGAACTGCGGAGGCTGGAGGTGTCTGGCTGTTACAACATCTCCAATGAGGCAGTCTTTGATGTCGTGTCACTGTGCCCAAACCTGGAACACCTGGATGTGTCAGGTAACAGGGAATGTTCCAATACATCAGGTGCTTCTGATGTTTGTCAAACTCCATAACTGCATGCTTATCCTTTCTGTGTTGTCTTTCAAAGTAGGAATGCCTGTCTCGTAGCAGAGCACCTGTGAGACAGGCACCGCTAAAATCTTAGTGCCCCTAATGCCAGCAGCACCTCTGGAGTGGCCAGGCCTATTCCAAAGAAAGTGAGAAGCAGAGATGGCCTGTTCAAATGGCACAAGGAGTTATTACAGATTTTTGCACAAAGCACCCATAGAAGGGCCCATGCTGCGGTCAGTGCTGCATCATGTGATGAAGCCTAGTTACTTCAGCAAAATTTGTTTTATCTTTTTCTCACACATGTATATGTAGATTGTATATAGATAATGAATACATCTGTAGTCTGGTAAGTGACTTGAGGAAGAGCTCAACATAAGTGCTAGGCTTTTTTTCTGGGTATTAATATCAGTTATCATTCCTAGCTAAACTTCAAGGTCCCTTTGTTTCCATTGCTATTTTAACAAGACTTAGCCAGCTTGAACTTTTTTCTTCCTTTTTATTTTTTTTTTCTTTTAAAGCTGCCATTGCAGCTGTTTAGATCAGCAGAAATATTTTAGACAATTTTCTTCAAGCCTGCTCTGGGGAAACAAGATGTTTTTTTCCCAAGGTCAGCTGCATAGAATTTCCTCTCTGCAAATAGGTTGGCACTTAATGGAAAGGATGCAGCCAAGCAGAGCACTGAAGTAAATTTGCTGCTCAACATTTACTTTGTGATCTCATCTGTTATCAGTCTAATGCCATCATAAATCAGCCAAACCAAATTTGTCATTGGTACCAGTGGCAACAAGCAGGATGAAGACAGGGGATTAAACAATAGTGGATCTAAGGTGATGCTATCGAGTCACTGGTACCAGATGCTTTTTCCAAGGCTACCTATCTGGTGTACACTGATTTGGATTCTTTTCCCTGACTTTTTTTTTTTTTTTTTTTTTTAAGCTGATTTATCCAACTCTCTCAGCCCATTCCTAGGATGGCAGAATATCATGAAAGGCATCAAAAGCTATCAATAAATCAGAATTATGCCCTTTTTGTGGCTGCTTTCTGAAACCACAAGGTAATAAAGAGTCTATGGAACTCCACAGGAGTCTATTCACGGTGACCTTGTATATTAATTACTTTTTGTTGGTACACACTGACGTCAGTTCTGGATTGCTAATCACACATTCAGGTTGAAGCATCTCCAGTGCCAGGAGAAAATGTAGGTGCCTGTGTGATTTAGACCTAGAGCTTTGAAGCTCGCACCCTGAGTGTACCTGGGGGCTTGTAGGTGGTTGAAAATGGTTTGGTCCACAATTCTTATTTGTGGATGTGCTATAGAACAAAGGTGACTTTTTCAAAGGCGGGAAAAAGGAAAAGATGATACCAGGTCTTGAAATAGGTTCTTTTGGAGTCTGT
Source organism: Aegithalos caudatus (assembly GCA_013389925.1). NCBI lineage: Eukaryota > Metazoa > Chordata > Aves > Passeriformes > Aegithalidae > Aegithalos > Aegithalos caudatus. Next base: position 592,981 of record WEIU01012596.1, on the reverse strand, counting down.
CTTAATTTGTGATTTTCCCAACCTTCTTACTGTCAGACCCAGAAGGGTCTGTCCCTAAGAGCTCATCAGTTTTGTATAAAGTGTGCAGGGGGCAAATAAAATTCAGGTTTTCCTTCAATTTTGTCTCATCAATGAGATAGGAAAGTAATTTTAATTTCTTATTTTCATAAGTTGTTCTTTCTATTTGTAGCATGTGAGGGAGATATCCTGCTTTTGAGCATGCTCAGAAGTCAGGGTGTTTGGGTTCGGATATCACTTTTGCTGCATGTGCCATATATGAATTGAGGATAATCAGTCTCTGGGCTCTTGGTTTGAGTCCACTTTTTAAATTCTGATGTGGGTAATTTTGGAGCATGTTTTGGAAAGGGGATTCCATTTTCCCCTGTTTCTCTCTGTAGTTATGAGGACAAAGCTTGCACCTACGTGCTCAAAGAATTCTCAGGACTGAGGTGTTTGGTTTGCTTCCATACTGGGCAAGAGGACATGAGGGTTTGTATTGATGGCTGATGCTAGTTGCTAGTTAATTAAACCCCAGTTCACATTTGTACATCTAGTTGAATCCTTTTTCCCCTTGGATGGTTACTTGGCAGCAAAAACTTACCAAAATCTTTAATGTCAAAACCAGATGTTTGTATTAACTTCAGGAGCTTTCCACAATGTAAGTTCTGTCACTGTCAGCATCCGTTCTGTGGGCAGGTCTGAGGTATTGCTGGAAGTTGGTTGAGCTTGACTGAAAATTATTATCTAACACTCTAGCCAATATGTTTTTCAGTCTATTTGGACATTTCTCCTCCCTTTTAGAAATCAGTTATACTTACTTTATGGAAAATCCTGTTACAAGAACTTTATTTTTACATTTTGTATTATTTAGGACAGAAAAATTATTGCGGACCCAGAAACCTGTCATTTTGCCTAAAAAACAGTCAGTTCTATATCAGCGTGGACTCTTTTCTGGAGAAACAGTTTTGAATATCCTTCCTGTGAAATGTTTTACAGTGTAGCCAAAGTAACTAGACATGGCAATGCTGAGCTTGACAAAACACTGATCACACAACTGATATACATGACTCCAGCCCTGCTGTGAGACTTCAGACCCATTCACTTTCTAATTATGGTCATTAAGCCTTCTTGGACTCTCAGCAGACAGAAAGTTCTCCTTGGCCTTGTGGATGCATCATTCTCACTAAGCTGGATTTAAAATTGAATTGTGGTCAGAATATAAAAAATCCAGACTGACTTCTTAATCCAGCAACCTCCTCAGCCAAATGCAACAGCAGCAGCTACATCAGGTGCAGCAGAACTCTGCCTTGGTGCCGGCTTCTTCTGTGAAAGTCCTTTCCTGCATTTTGTGTCACCTATTTAAAGGAATGTACTGGAGGTGGACTTTTTACACCATTAGTATTGTACTGCTTCCCTTTATAAAAATCCTTTGTGTTACTGAGTGTGTATATAGTACATAGCTGAAGGCAGAAGTATATCCAGAGATTGCTCCAGAGCATAGGCAGATCTGAAACAGTCTGAAGAGAAAATAGCACTCAGTTTTAAGATGTTTGTTGAACAATGTTGTAGTTCAAGGTCTTGCTTCTGCATGACCTGTGGGTAATTTGCCCATTTAATTGTGTGAGGTCTAAGGTAAACTTTGCATCTGTTTAACTAAATTTGAAACCCAAATTAAAGATCCAGCATAAATTTAAATGGTGAATGTAGAAATCTAGGTGCTGGTGGCAAAGTGTTTCAAGTCCATATCCCACGCTTCTTACAGCATTGTGTGAGTCCACATGGTTATCTCAAGTGATTTTTTTTCCTTTTTGCTTTTAAGAACTGAAGTGTATTCATACCTTCCACTAAGCCTGTGAATGACAACTTCTAAGAGCAAGCGATATAGCTTTGGGTCATGTAAATTTTTGAGGCAGTCTCCTTACATCATCATGCTCTTTAATTCCACACTACGGTATTCCTGCAGGGTTTCTGATACATGGAGCTCTAAGGTCATTGTTTTTTATAAGTAATTTCATACTTCTTAGCCAGTGTTCCAGCAGTACATAAAAGGTCTTTTTATTTCTACCTGGGGGCATAACCTGGAGAATTTCTCTGAGTAGCCATTTATGGCTAAAACTGTTGGGCCTTAATCACTAATGGGTAAACTCTCCCTTCTTGCAGCTGTTTCTAGCTGTGCTAATACTAAGTGCCTAGCTAAACTTGGCACAGCTTAAGAATTTCCCTAAGAAGCCTAGGACTGCCAGTTTGCAGTGCAGCAGAAACCACACTTTCCAAAAAAAGCTTTCACTCGCCACTGTGCAATGAGTGGAGGTTAAAAGTGGGGAAAGTCTGTGTGTGTTTTTCCCTTAAATCTAGTTCTTTGTCTTTCCTTGCAAGGTCTGGTGTTTCTCCTCTAGTCTAGTTACCTCCATTCATGGCCAGACTTTCTCATTGGACACAATCCTTTTCTTTGTCTGTCCATGTCCTCGCATGCCCTTACCAGTCTGTTGGCTCCTACTGATTCTCCCCATTCTCCTTGGGTTATCCAAAACTCCACCCTTCTGCAAGGACACAGTTGTGCCATAGTTTTGCATCCTTCCCACATTGCAGGCTTGGGGCTGGATTCACATCTGTTCTCCACATGCTTGAGGCAGGGGAAGGGGGGGAAAGGGAGCGGGGTTGTGTTTTCTATAATGAGTTTGGATGGTGAAAGAGCCTCTGATGTTGGTTTGCAAATTCAGCCAGTCAGCGATGAGACTGATCAAAAAACTGCATTATTTGTCACGTAGTATCATTTTCTCTAACTGCCACTGGGTTTGTATTGCGGTAACAGTTCATAGCCTGTCCCCAGATAGACCCAGGGCCACCATTTTACATTTGGGGTACCAACAAAATCAGTCCACTGCTTTCAGGGCTCACAATCTCAAAGCAACCTCACTGACTCCAGTGAAGTTTCTTGTTTCCTCTGATGTGGGGACTCAGCTCAGAAAATCAGAGCAGTCGGTCAGGGCGATTCCATTCCTGCAACATGAGGACGCCTTCATCATGTCCAGCACACCCGCCTTTCTGGTCCTGCTGTGTGATTTGTTTTTTTACTGCTTCCTTAACCTCACTTGTCTCTTCCCACTTAGGCTGCTCCAAAGTAACGTGCATCAGTTTGACTCGCGAAGCCTCCATCAAGCTGTCTCCCTTGCACGGGAAGCAAATCTCCATCCGCTACTTGGACATGACAGACTGCTTCGTCCTGGAGGACGAGGGACTGCACACCATTGCCGCCCACTGCACTCAGCTGACCCACCTGTACCTGCGCCGCTGCGTGCGCATCACCGACGAGGGCCTGCGCTACCTGATGATTTACTGCACATCCATCAAGGAACTGAGCGTCAGCGACTGCCGCTTCGTCAGCGACTTTGGCATGCGGGAGATCGCCAAGCTGGAGTCGCGCCTCCGATACCTGAGCATCGCTCACTGCGGCCGCATCACGGACGTGGGCATCCGATACATCGCCAAGTACTGCAGCAAGCTGCGCTACCTCAACGCGCGGGGCTGCGAGGGCATCACGGACCACGGCGTGGAGTACCTCGCCAAAAATTGCACAAAACTCAAATCGCTAGACATCGGCAAGTGCCCTCTGGTCTCAGACACCGGCCTGGAGTTTCTAGCCCTCAACTGCTTCAACCTAAAGCGCCTGAGCTTGAAATCCTGCGAGAGCATCACTGGGCAGGGCCTGCAGATTGTAGCTGCCAATTGTTTTGACCTGCAGATGTTGAACGTGCAGGACTGCGAAGTCTCTGTGGATGCTCTGCGATTTGTTAAACGACATTGCAAGCGCTGTATTATAGAGCATACCAACCCTGCTTTCTTCTGAAGGGGCACCCCACACCTGTCATTTCAATGCAGTATTAAAAACACTGATGTATAAACACACGCTCCCATAATCAGTAATGCTGTCTTTTCTGTCGCTCACGGGAGTCAGTTTTTCTTGTACCTTATGGGCAAAGGGGGTTTCTAGAGGACTATTTTGTTTGCTTTTTGTATGATCACTTTTTAAGGTGCCGTGGGTCTCTATGGAGAGGCTGCCTTAATGCAAAAGCAATGAGTGCTCAGCATCCCCGGTAGGGTGTCATTTCCATAAAAGCCATGATCTTGTCCCAGGCTATAGTAACTGCCTCCAAAGGAAATAGCACATGGTCCCTCCTTTGGAAATGCTACTAAGCTATGTCAAATACATCTGAATTCTAGCTGTGCTCATGAAGCTCACTATGCAATATCGTGTCTGTGTTCCCCTACTTTTTCCAATATGGCTGATAAAGCATCCTCTTGTCTCCAAGTAGTTTCTTTTTGGTAGTCATCCATTTTAACCCCTCAGGAAACACTGGGCAATGTTCTTAAACATACTCATTTGAGGCAGAGTAAGACCTGCTGGCCACTGCTGAGCACTTCTGTGGAGTGAATCTGGAGATTGTGCCCATGCATGGATTCTCTTGGGAAGCCCACCTCCAGGTCACTTGTGTATCATCTCTACTTGCCTTCATTTCTAAATTTGTCCTCTCCTGCATGTGTAGTACCACTCTCTGGTAGTGGTTAGGGATTTCTGGCTCTGATAAGCAGAGGTATGTATCAGATATGTGTTTACCTGAGGGAAGGAGAGCAAATGAGATATTGGTGGCCTGGCAAAAGGAAAAGGCAGAAAACCAGCCTGAGAAGCTGCTGTAATTCTGCAACAAACTGAGGTAGTACTGTAGGACAGCAGAGAGGCTCTGAGGCGTTGTGAAGCAGCTTGCACAGGGCAGTCCCAATTGCTGTGCTGTGCAGCTGTCACTGCAGAAAGTCTGGCTTTGTCCCTTTGCTGAACCATTTCAGTAGCTGTGGCACCATGGCAGAGGATGCTCCCTGGGCAAACCAGGCACTTGTGTTGAGGTAAAGTTAGTATGTGCCTTAATACACTTGGAAACCGGACCCTTTTCTGTGGCCTTCCAGTTCAAAGGATAGATGGCTGATCTCAAGGCTTCAAAGACATTGGCCTGATAACACCCCTGGGGACAGAGGGGCTTGGAGTGTTACATTAGATTTAGATTTTTTTGAGACTTTGGCTGTGTGTGTTCTCTTAAGCTGGAGATACAGCTGTGTTCAACAAAGAATTAAACAGCAGTTGTCCTGTGACACTGGGAGCTCCTGATACTCTCATGGTCACTCTTGCTCTTGCATAAACAGGAGTGTTTTGGAAGCCCCTCATCTCGTTGGCTCCTTCCCCAGAGTGTGTGGTTGATTCATGGTTACTTTCTTCACAAATTTTTGGCAGCTGTTCCTATGCATTTTCACATGTAATGCTCAGATCTGAAAGCCAGACACGTGAGGGGTGATGATATTTTCAGGCAGGCCCCCTGTGCCTGACTGACAGGTGAATTCATATGTTCAGCTCAAATGCTATGTCTCATAAGAAGGGAAGCGCTGTGTCTGGTTTTCATAAGCAGTAGTTCCATCATCTCCAGACACTAATAAAATCAATGGTATGAAGTGAAAATCAATATGCTCAAGGAAAACATGTAACTGTTGAGGAAATATTTACAACAATACTCTCTCAAATTGAAAAAAAAAACCAAAAAGGGGAAAAAAAAAAAAAAAAGCAATGGCTTGGACATATCCCTGGAGAGGGAGCTTGTCCTACTGCTGAAAGAGTTCCTGTAACTTATATATGTTCCTCCAATTTTTGGATTTTTTTTGTATACAGGATGGCATCAGCTCTGAATTATAAATTAAGCTATACTAGAGCAAAGAGGGCCATGGAAAATGAATTTGTCATTGCTACTGTTACTGGTGAGTGACTAATATGAAGTAATACCATCCCTTGGACAGTTAATTTCTTTTTGGTTTTTCTTTCCATATTTCTAAAATAAGAGATTCTTCTCCAGCAAGCAGTACAGTATATTTTATCCGAACCAGCTATACTCTCTGTTTATCCTTTATCTAATAATGGCCTCAAGGAATTTAAATGTTGAGCCCTGAGGATGGTGGGATTTTGAGCCATTTGCACTCATGAAATACAAGGCCTCACTAGTAACATTTCTTTATTAAAAAAAAAAAAAAAGCTACTTCCCTGGCTATATTAAATTGAGTGAATAGTGCTACATGGTTTTTAAAGTTTCTAATGTTTAAATTGGCCTGTACTGTACAAATCTCACTATAAAGCCTTAATTTGCTACCAAGAAATAAAGCAATATATTGGTAACTGATGAGCATGCAGTGTCATTTGCACTAACTGATTAACTGCTAGTAAAAAAGAAAAGATTAAATACTTTTAAAATTCAGAAAGTAGGTGGGTGATTGAGCATATCAACCCATCAGGTAGGTGAATGACTATTAAAAGAGGGGAAAAATATTATGGATTATGACCTCACCTGTCTCTCTCTTTAAAATGTGGTTTTCCTCATGTGGTTCTTCTTGACCCTGAAACATAATCAGAAACTGGAAGTGTAAGTATAAGAAAAAAACCCACAACATATTAAAAAAACAACTAATATAAAAATTTCAGGAGGGCCTCTGCATTGGTTTAAAGGCATGTCAACATATTTGATGAGAAAAGTGAAATGGAATGACTGAGAGGGTAGAGCACTAACTGGAGCAGTGTTGCCTTTTGAATGTTCTAGAAACCCTTCTCTGGGGGGCACTGGTGGAAAGTTAATAAAGGTGATTTTTCTAAGCCAAATTTTTTTAAGTACATAGTCTTACATTAGCTGAGTTGGTACCCTGAGACTGCTCCTTATTTCAAGAAAATTTGTACTTAACTTATTGTAGCTTGCCTGATTTGACTTTTAACCTTTTTCCCATGTCTACTTCCAAAATGACAGAATCAGAAAATACTGGAAAAAACTGCACTGGAAAAAACTGAAGTAAGTGCATGTGGAGCTGAGTTTGCTGGAAAGGTTGCAGTGTGTGACTGATGTGTCTTCTAGTTTAGGGTTAACAAAGACTATAAATTTCCTGAGTGAAAACATAGGTGATTCTTGAACCATAAAATTCAGGCTCAGACACTGAGGGTTCTTCTGCTCTGCAATAGCATATGGTGATCTCATCAAAGAAAGGCAGCAATGAATCACATCAGTCAGGCTGGCATGGTGTTTACATCTTTGGAATCATTTGTGTCCTCTGGAGAGGGGTCTCTTAGAAAAGGCACATCTAAACTACCATGCACTGTGATTATATCCAAAACTCTGTGTCTAGGTATTCATCCTTCCCTTGGCTTTTGTAAAAAGTAGAATTCTATTTTTCCTATTCGCAGCATGAAACTGATGAGAAGTGCAACACTTTTGCCTCTTTGAGCTGTGCTCATCTGGCTTCCCTACAGAATGCAAAACAGCTTCTGTTGGATGTCTTGAACTCAGAACCGTTGTCCAGACGGAAACCTTCAGTAGTGGCTTATGCGGTTTCTCAAAACATCTAGACTTTGAACTGAAAAATTAAAAAGCTAGTAAAATACCTAATTTTAGCACTAGGCTTGGAGCTGGTCCAACTTCTTATTAAAAAGAAACACAGTGATTATTTGGACTGCAGGCTGGCTGCCCCTCAGCTCCCAGTGTTAGTTTCGAGGGGAAAAGTTCTCTGACAGAATTGGTGCATGGCTCCTCTTCCCCCAGCATTCCCCAGGAAAGTAACCTACCCTCAGTTTTTTGTAATTTTGTCAGTTTAGCTATTCATGCTGAAACTTCCCATGCTAGGCTTTGAAAATGTTAGTTGAAATGGTTCATCTGGTTCTGTAAATAAAGCTGGAGGAAATGTCATTTTGCTCATGTTAAACTCCAGGTGACCTTTCCTTTGAAAATGGTCCATTGCTCTTCATCTCCTCTAACGCCTTCAGAGTGGAAGTGTGAGCCTTGCCAGGAGGTCAGTGTTGGGACTTCCTGATCTCCCAGTAAGTTTCACCTAAATTTAGCTGCATTACATGTCTTTGAACATCTCCAACTTTGTAACCAGGGAGAAAAGGGACATGCTCAGATCTTTTGGAGCTTGTAGTCTGGCAAGGCCGAGATTTGGCAAAACTAAGAGGCATTTATTACTCTGGCAGTGTGAAGGAGGAAATGACCTGAATTACATGGAAGCTGCCTGGAAAGTCAGGGAAGGGTTGAAAGACGGGGTTTTGAGAACTGGGACAAGAAGGATGAAGGAGATTTCCTGGGCAAGGGGGACTGGGACTAAGATGACAGGACATTGAATGATTTTCAGCAAAGAAACTGGGACTGGGGTTAAGAGAGGTGGGTTTGTATGACTGGTTGAACAGGGAGATTTGGGCCAGAGGAAACAAACAGTGTAAAGTGAAGTTTGGGGTAGGAAAAGAAACATAAAGAAAATTAGTTAAACTTCATTTAAATGCAGTACACTCCCTTGGCACAGGCTCTGAGAAAAGCTTACAAACCTTTTCAGTGAGGATGCCTCAAGTTCAAAACCAAAAATAAAGCAATAATTTTGCATCTACNTATATATATATACATATATATATAGGCCAGGAAGTGTATAGCTTTACCCCAGTATATGAATGCCTGAAAGATTGTTAGCCTGTGTCTTTTTTCCTGCCTTTACACCTTTGTGTGAAGTAGCCTGGTCAGAAGAACAAGGAAGGCAGGTTTGTGAGGTCTGTTCTTCTTTAGAGCTGCATTTCAGCAAAACCAGCTGCTCAGCTTTGCTAAGGTGCTGCAACCAGTGTGGATCCACTCATACCATTTTTGAGGACTGTTCAAGAGCATTATGATCATGGGTTCAAGTTACTGCCAGGCAGTAGACATCAGAATTCAAACTTAGCCTAACAAAAATAGATTTGACTGAACAGTGTTACTGCATGCTATTAAACAGATTAAATCAAATTTTTTTCCATAAAATAGCTGAGAGATTTTTCATTATTTTCATACACTCTGCTTCACAGATTCAGAGCAGGTTTTTCCTCCATCTTTGTCTTCTGGGAAAACTGGATAGAAACATCAGGTCATTTTTTCCTTGTCTTATGGATGATCATGTAGGCACAACTGAGATTTAAACTGCTCAATAGAAATCTTTTCCAAGCAGGCTCTGCTAATGCAAATTTTAAAATACTATGAGTGTGATAATCCAGTTGGACATAGATATGTCAGATTAAGCCAATATAAAAGTTACTAAACAGGCATCGGAGGAAGAACCAGAGGAAGCAGAAGTTTTAAAATAAATCACCCCCCAAGCTTTTGTAAATGACTGTGCTACTTTTAATGCAGAACAGAAATCTTAGCCATTCCTTCTAGCACTGAAGCTACTGTGTTCTTTGGGTTAGAATAGATTAGTTTTACTTTGTTTTTTGTTTGTTTTTTTTTTTTTAAAGAAACATTGCATGCTGTAGCCTCAAGCTCACACAAATGGTAGAAATGGAAAAAGTCATCTTGCAAAGTGGAGAAAGAATGCAGAGAGGGATCTATGCCAAAAGGAATTAATGTTTTTAACAGTTTCATGTTTCATTGTCTATCTTTGATGGCTCTTAAAATACGTTTTTTAAAACAAGTAAATGGCCATTCTTGAGATGTTTTATTACTACTTCAATATTCCATTCACACAGTTGCCTCAGCAGACAGACATCAGACCTTTGGAAAAAAATGAATTTCTAGCTATGAAAAATAAATGTAGCTAATGTATGGTTTATCATTTAATTCAATCTTAGCCTTATCAAGTTTTTTCACATCTAAATCACTTGTCCTATAAAGGATATATCCCAAGCCTTTATCAGGACAATGGCAAAAATATTTCTAAATATTTAGAACAAATTCTATTTTTCTGACACCCCAAATTTGCCCTAGTTGTCTGTTCCTGGTTCGTTGTATGCTGTGAAAATACTTTCAAGAACAGGACATATTTCTGGACCTGAATTACATTGCTTGATCGCTTTATGGTCATGTATCTCATGTGGTGTTACAATTGTTGATGTGTCTTTTGTGACATGACACTGCCTAGTGACTGCCTGGATTTCAGCATGGAAGTAGAATGGACTAACGTGAAGTATGTGACATAGCAGTTGTCAGAGCCTGCACCACCTGGGTGGTGGCTGCTGTGGGTCTTAAAATGCCCACCCTAGCACTACTTTTGGTGTGATTTATTCCTTAACTGCATGAAGTATCTTCTGTTTTATTTGGCATCAGTGACAGGACCAAACTCTAACTACAACACCTGCTTTGGACAAGGTAGTAGAGTCATGACCTTTCCTCCATGCTGTCTTTTCCTTTTTTCTTCTGCCCTCATAGAGTTACGTAAATTCTTTCTGGCACTGTATTCCTGTACCTGAACAGCAGAGAAACCACCCAGACTTTCTGTATCTGTGCCCCAAGTGACTGTGAACTTTTGGTGTTTTGCTTTTTAAGCTCCAACAACCTTCTGTCCTCCCTCTCTCTCTCAGCAGCTGATGTGCTGGGGAGCCATCCAAATGGCCACCTCTTAGTGGGAACTGGCCATGAGTATCATCTCTGCTGCTGCCACCTCCCCAGTTGGGCTGACAGCTTCTCAGTGTTGAAACCCTGCTGTTTGTTCTGAAGTGTGGTTGCCTCTCCTTTTTCCTTTCCTTGAGATTTGCTCACCACAAATAGCTCTCCCTTCACACAGGCAGGAGAGCAGTGGTGCCACCATGGTGGGATCTGCTGCATTTTCCAGAGGACCAGAAGGAAAGGAAATTTCAAGCAAGCAAGCAAGTAAACAAGTGCCTGGCAGTAATCATAGAGCCATGCAGGATCACTTGATCTCTCAAGACAGAGAAGAATACCCCAGAAATACATCTGCCTGAAACAGCCTGGCATGCAATGGAAAACCTGGCAAATGTTTAGCAGCAGTACAATCTTGTTGCTGGGGCATTCACAGCATTTGCAGGGTTGTGGGTGCAGGGGCACCTGCAGTCTTAAAGCACCAACCCGAATGTCAACATCCCACCAGAGAAAAGGAAAAAGAAATGCCATCCTTACCTGTGGATCCAGGCTGGAAAGGTTTGGAAGTTCTGGCCAGTTAGGAGGAACTCTGGAGGGCCCTGAGGCATTCCCAACCTCATTTCAGGTATTTGGCACATGGGTCACCCCAATGCCATTCCTGAAAGGCTGGAGTTACAAGAGGAAAGTCTGCTTGGTGGGGTATCCATATTTCAGGGGCTGTTGAAACCCTGTCATAAACCCAGGACAGAAACCAGAGAAAGCAGTCAGGTGATCCTTCTAGAAATGTGCATTTGGCAGAAGGGGCTTTCCTGGCATCCAACCTGGACAGATTTTTAAACTCCAAAGAGTTTACACAGAGCAGAGACTGCTGAGAAGTAGCAAAGGGAGCTGTGACAAGGCTGAGGTGACCATGTCCTGATAAGCAAAGGGGAGTTGTTGAAGATGCAACACAGAGATATGTTAACTGACCCTCCAGGCTGTTAAATTTAAAATGTAAAATGGGAAAGGAAGGGTGGGGGTTTTTTTGTTGGTTTGAGTTTTTTTAAGTAGTGGCCTTTTAGATTTGCTTGGTATTTACCCTTTGTAGGGGGACCTCATCCAAAAACACTGAGACTGGCTTATCTTCAGATCAGAGGGGTATCTGATTTCTTAACGTTGGTCTATTCTTTTTGTGAGGCGAATTGATGAAGACAGAGGATGGCTTTGCAGTCCGAACTTTGGAGTTCATAAATCTCTGGCAGTTTAGATTTGAGAGCATGACAAAGCAACCACTTTCCCTGCCAAAAAATAAGAAAAATCAAGGAATAATTGCCTCAAAATTCCCAATAAAGAGAGCAAAGGAATTCAAGGCTAAAAGCTGAACTGCAAGTGGTAATGTGTAATCTCTTGCTTAAAAGATATTTTCTCCTGTGGGACTCAGATGTGGTACTGGAAAGCTGAAGGGTAAATTGAAATTATCATAAAGATTACATGACGTGAGCACATGGATAAAGGAGACTGTGGGAAAGAACCAACACAGCTTTTCTACAAGAAATCCAAAGGGTTAGTAAATACAAGGGGGACCTGTCAGGCTGTAGAGCTGGGGGCACCATAAAATTTTTGAGAATAGTTTCTGTGTCTGGCATCATAGTGTGGGCTAGAATACTTTGTCTAGAAAGGAGTTAATTATGGCAAGGTGTGACACACATGACAAGGGTGATGTAATCATGGATGGCTGAATGGATGAAGGAACTGAATATTTACCATGAATAATAGTGAGGAAAAAAAGAAGTTTGGGGCATCAAGTGAAACCAGTAGGTAAGAGAGCCATAGCAAATTAGATTAGTTCTTTGTTTGCCATTTATTGAAGCCTTAGAACCCTGCCATGGAGTGTTGTGGATGCTAAATGTTCACATCATTTAAGAAGAGACTGTACGAGTTTGTGGAGGAAAAGTGTGTGTGCAGCTATTAAATACAACAGACAACCTCTGGCTCAGGAAATGCCTGAGGCACCAAGTCTTGGAGCCTGGCAGGCTACACTGGGAAAATATGCTTGCTCTATTCTTGTGCTTCTCCAGGCATCTGCTTTTGGCTACAGTCAGGCAGACTGTGCAGCTACATGGACCTTTTTGTCAGCAGCTGTTTTCATATTTTGGTATCTGTCTCAGAAGATCAGTGACACAGAGCACATACTCATTGTTTGCAATGCCCTTATTCAGAGTTGCTCAAGGTTCTCCAAATCAAGTATTTTCATCACCATCTTTTCTGAAATCTTTGTGCTTCGGACTGGAAAACCCAATCCACTCAGGAGCTAAGATTCTCATCTCTTGACTCTCATGGAAGTATGCACTTGAAATTTTGCTGAGGTACTCTGCATGTTTAAGCCCTTTTGCTGCAGGCTGCAATGAGAGAACACTTGTATTTCGAAGAGAGAGCAGGGGAAGGAAAGCATTTTGTGCTATTTCCACTTCCTGCCATTTGGGAAGCTGGTCACAGAGACACAGATTTTCCAGGTCTCTCTCACTCCTTTCATCTACAGGAAGAATTCTGGAAATCAAGGAACCTCTTGATTTCTGTAAGACTGCATCTTTGTAATCAAGACCAGAATTTGCCCAGAGCCTCTGCTCAGTCAAAGAAATTTAAGCATTTCTGCTTCCCTTTATTAATTTTTAGCAAGACCTTTATTAATTTTTAGCCAGACACAAGCAGCTATATCAGGGCAGTTGATCACTCAGTCAGGTCAAACTGGCTGTGAGATTTGGCATCAGAATTAAATCTCCCTTAGATGCCTAGAAGGCAGGACACAACCGATGAATATACACTTGACAGAAACTGTACTGTCAGCAAGTGCCAGCTCATATGTTTCCCAGACTCATCTGGAGGAGGCAGGAATTATCTCCAAATCAGCAACACAGAGTCCCTTCTCTGCTCCTTCAAACCCTTTGCCTGCTTCTGGCCCTGGGCCAACACAAATACCCAAACACAGCAAGGAATATAAATTTGCAAGGGTCTCAGCTTTCATAATATGACTAAGTTGTTTTGATTTAAGTGTGCTCGTCTTGCCAAGATTGGAAAAAATTAGTGCATTCTCCTCATGGCTGAATGTCAAGGTACACTAAGATTTTCAGACAAATGCCCCAAATGTACCCATGTAAATGCACAACTGAACCAAGACCTGAATGTTGGAGAACATAACTCTTTCTTTAATAAAGCTTTGGGGAAACATGGAGAAAAATAGGAAACTATGGCAGTATGAGAGGATCAAGTTCTTGCTTTGAACAAGGTCTGAAGTCACCCATGGTATACCAAGAAAATGAAAAAAAAGTGCATACAGAATCACTGTGCTGACCTTGGAGTACTGACACACTATTTGAAACACTCTGGGCTTCATTTGATTTTCTCCATAGATTTTGCCTACAGGGTGTCAATACTTCATGTGCTTACAAACTTTGCTTAATTTGCCCATTTAATGCATGAAGAAAAGGTAGAAAAAATTCCACTAATATTTAACTATATTCTGATTCTTCTCTAGGGTCATCGATAGCTACTTCTTGTTGTATAATATCAGCCTGCCTTTCTTTTTTTAATGAGGTGTTCTGCCAGTAATACCCTTACAGATTAATGTAAATGTAGGCTCATACTGGGGAAAATTGTATCAGTGCAGAGCAGCTGTTTGCAGGGAGACTTGTCACTGTGAAGCAATCTACACATTTCTGAATCTGTGACACATTTGCAGGTTTACATTAATTCCCTATTTGCATTAATGAAGGCCAGAGATTTGGGAAAGTGTTATGCTAAAGGTTTAATTTAGTTGACAAAACAGAGGTACTGGATGCCATTAGAGGTGTACAAGGGTATCTGAGACATCCATGGAAGGCTGGTTGGGATGACAATCCCTGAGGAAGATTTGTGCCCTTTTGCACTGGCAGAGGGAGGCCAGGTGTCTCAAATGCCTTTAGTTCCCCTTGGTTGGGCAAAGATTCTTTCAAAACTTATCAGGAAAATGTTTGTGGTTAAGGTCAGACAGGGTGGGCCACAAACACACAAAAAATAAACCACAAATGACTGACTATGCAGGGATGCGTAGAAATTACTGTCATGTGAGGATACAATCACTTCGTATTGCTGCCTGCCACAATTTTTGTGCAAATATTTATCCTTGAAGAAATGACTGTTTGGGCTTCCTTTTCAAAACCAAAATGTTTCTGATGTTTCAAAGTAAAAGAAAAAATTGAGACATCTTAGCTCTTATTGACTGGGCTTTGCTGAAGGTCTCTGGGATTTGAAAGGTGAAGTCATCTCAAGCTCTGGCACTGGTTTCACCCCCAGCTGAAGGAGCAGGGATGTAGAGTCAGATTCTAGAAATCACTGAGAACGTCCTAATAGCTAAAATAGTTGTGAAGATATAACCCTGCTCTTCTTTTGGTTCTGCCCTTCCGCCGCTGGAGAGACAGCCGCTCATGTAGTGCCCGAGGGCTGCGGGAAGCAGCGCGGAGCCAGCCGCGCTTGGTGCCGCGCCGGGCTCCCCGCAGCCCCGGGCCGGGATGGTGCGCTGCTCGGTGTGCACGGCTGCCGGGAGGGATGGGGTCAGGAAACACCCGCAGGCCTTGTCCCAGAGCCTGGGTGCGACAGCCCCACCTCATCCCTAGTTGGGGACGTCCACACGGCGAACTGCGGGAGGTCTTCGTGTCCCCTTCTTCCTCTCTTTCCTCTTCTGCACATCCCAGGTGAGTGGCGATCAGAGGGAGGGAGGGAAGGATGAAAACCTGAAGTCCCGCTGAGTTTTTGAAGTAGGGACTGCAGCGCAGGTTCCAGCAGCTGCATAACATCTGTTGGCAGCACGCTCGGACATATGCTTACCTTTAAGTGTTTGCAAGTGTTATCCTGGGTTTCTATTCCTGCATGATGTTCTACCAGGTCATGGCAATTTACACTACTGCCTGTTTTGCAGTACTAAATAACTTGCTATTAAATCGTCTCTTTGTTCTGTCTGTTGTTTGTTCCCGAGTTGTTGTTGTTTTTTGGGGTTTTTTTGCTTTGTTCATTTGTTTTCCTACCTCATTTTCCATGCTTCTGTGGTGGCTTTTACACCCTACCTGCTTCGTTTTGATTTAAATTTTTCTCTCCACCTGAGAGATGCTCTGAAGGCCTCTCAGAAATCTTTTTTTTTTTTTTTTTTGACTCAAGAGGCCTAACTAGGAAGACTTTAATATAAAGCATTAACTGCATATACAAAAGAGGAGTTAAGTTAGAGTCTTGCTTTTCATGATTTCAGACTATTAAATGCTGAAAGCTATCCCCCAAATGTTATCCCCTAAATAATTTTTTTCTGGTAGCTAAAACAGTTGATAGATCCTTTGCAAGTAAAGGCTGGTTTGTGTGGAAAAATCTGGCCACTGATGACAGCATGAACTTAATTTACTTTTGTGCATGA
The DNA here is from genome assembly GCA_013389925.1 of Aegithalos caudatus. Taxonomy (NCBI): domain Eukaryota; kingdom Metazoa; phylum Chordata; class Aves; order Passeriformes; family Aegithalidae; genus Aegithalos; species Aegithalos caudatus. Next base: position 577,168 of record WEIU01012596.1, on the reverse strand, counting down.
ATGTTTTACTGCAGAAGAGTCATCCTGGATCATTACCCAAGTTGAACGATTCATGTGAAAATGATAAATGTTTCTGCTGACTTGCAGTGTTTGGGATACTCGTTGAAGGCAGTATCAGCTCTTGTTGCTAACCAGCACTGCCTATTAAAATACGAGGTAGGGATGCCTTTGTTATCTTCATACCATGCAGAAAGATTATCCTGGTTTATTTTGTAAGAAGAAGGTGTTAATGGATTTATTCTGCAGAGAAAATTTCACATCTTTCCTTCTCCATCCTTTCTAATAAGATTAAGTTCTCTTCATGAACAATGTAATTAAATTTATATTTTACTTAAGTGATAGATATTACCCTACATAAAGCTACATATTGTCACAATAGTGTTAGGTTAAAAGTCATGGTACATACAAGAGTCCATTCTCATAAATCACTAGGAAAAAATATTATCAACTATGAAAATATAATTTCTGTTTAAAATACTGGATTTTACAATTGCCAAATAGCAAATATTATAGATATAGTAAGTATTCTGGTTGCATGACACCTAAGTGTTCATGGCCATTTTGATGGTTAGACTCTTCATATTTCTTTTATCTTGCAAAATTGGTCTGAGGACCTTTTGCTGCCTGTGTCTTGCTGAGAAAAGCAGTGCCTTTGAGGGCAAGGAAGACGAAGACTTCTTCAAAAGACCTGCTCTCTGGAGACAGTGGTCCTTGAGCAGATCCTTACAGTCTGAACAACTTTCCTCTGCTGCAGAGGGCATACAGTGGTTCACTGGAATTCCTTGGCTTTTCAAGAAAAGGATTACCTGTTTTTTTCAGATTCACTCAAGACAAGGTTTGAGTGAGAACCTGGGAGGCTCAGTTCCAAATTGATGAAGTTTGTGGTTCTGTAACATAAATAATTAAACATTTTGAAGTGTCATATAAAGTTTTACAGTTGTGAGGGCTTGTACTTCATTGCTCACCCAGTGTGAGAGCAGTGCATTCAGTACATGCATCTAACCTCATCATGTTCTCTGAGTAGTGACATTTCTAATGTCACCACTCTGGATTTCCCTGGAATGATCTCATAGCCTGATGAGATTCAGAATACTGAGGACTCTCTTGTACTGAGACATGTAGTTACTTCTTGGCCTACTATTATGGATAACATCTGTCTCAGTACTATAATCTATTTCTCTGCTGCACTGGCAGCCAAGAGATGTGGTGTTTTGGGATCAAAAATATTGCTGGATTTGTTCTTGATTTTTTTTTTTCAGATGAAACTATTTAATTCCCTGTGAATTATGAAATTAGATCAGTTTCACTGACATAGAACCAAAATATTTTCAAAACTTTTTTTTTAAATGCTGAAGTTTTCATTTTGGCTTGGATAAAATCTGTGTTATGTTCCCTTCCTTCCAAGTCTGACCTGTCTCCTGACCAGCCTGACCAGCTTCCCTCCAAAAAATGTCTCCATTCACTCTTCGAACAAAAACCACTTAAAAACAATTCAACGAAAGATATCAGCTTCCAAATAAAACATTTGGAGTTCATCAGCATGAATCACTTTACTGGGTTTAGTGTGATTAATTTGGATGTATAGCTCTATTCTGTGAGCACTTTTAAAAATTGTTTTTTCCTAATTGAAGATAAAACAAAATTTGAAATCTGTAGTGTTTTAGGGAAAAATTCATTTGCAGATCCGTGCTGGCATTTTCCAGGAATCACTGCTTGCTGGGCTCAACCACTTGGTTTTCCCTCTTGCGTGAATGGCATACACACCCCACTCCTCTCACCTGGGCAAGTACAGAGTTATCCATAAATGAGTCATGCAGGATGGATAGGGGCTAATTATGGGCAACAGTAGCAAAAAGAATCAAACCACCATCAAATTTTACAAATTCGTGCAGAATAGAATTTTTTTCTGGGAAAGAAAAAAAACAAATAAACAAAAAAACCCAACAAACAGTTACTTGACAACTCCGCTTTCATATTTCTTTTCAATTCCCCGCCTGTGATCCTGATCCCCTGTTAGGCTAGTATTGAGCTGCCCTCTCTACAGTTTCCCACCATCCTGGCTTCTCCTGGAACTGGCTTATAAAACCAGCTCATTTAATACAATCGTCCCCGAGTGAAAATAAAATCCCAGTCGGATAAAACCGAGAGAAGGAGCAGCTGAAACTCGCCTGTGCTGCAGCCCGGAATTCCCCGGGCAGGGGCTCAGCCGAGGAGCTGAGGCTGCTCGCTGGGGCAAGGGCTCCATCTGCGGGAAAGGACCCGCATCCATCCCTGCCCAGGGGATCTTACCTTCTGGGAGAAAGAGGAAAGCCCTCAGGCTTTCTCCTTCTGCTAATGCACTGTGAATTACTATTGGGCTAAGACGTATTACCTACAAATCCCACATAGCAGAACTAACTCTGAGTTCATGTTCCAGTAGTGAGCAGAGCAAGTCTGACTGTAGCAGTGATACTGGTGGGGTAAGGATTTTCTTTTCTGTGATAAGTAACCACATCTTTAGGGCTTGCCTGGAACCAGTACTTATGCAGGTTACCTGAGCATTTCATGTGTGAGAGTAAACTAAGAATGTTTCTGTTCTTTTTCTTCCTTTCCATCTGCATTCTCACCCTTCTTTTNGTTTTGGTTTTTGTTTGTTTGTTTGTTTGTTTGTTTTTTGTTTTGTTTTGTTTTGTTTTGTTTTTAAGTTTGCTGTTGTCATATAGGCAAAGCACAGGTATTTGGTGTCATACCTGTGCGAAGGACCATGCTTGCTGTACTTGACCCCTGCCATGGCTGAATCTGTTCCAATTCCACTTAGCAAAGGTGGCAGCTGGTATTTCTAGGTAGTTTTACAATGGGAGAGCAGCTGAATGTTGATGCTCCTGGAAATGCCTAGCAGGATGAACATTTTCTCACAGCAATTCTTCATAACAATCCAGCAGGCAGTTCCCTGTTACTGTTTTTTTGCTTTTTTTACTACCTCATGCCATTTTTCTGTGAGCTGTCATCTTCTGAGTTAACATATGGCTAAGTGCAAACCCTCTGTTCAGAAAAGGAGAAATGTAGCTCACTGGTAGCTGGGGTTCCTTCTGCCATTATGAAAACAATGTTGGTTTATTTCTGGGGACAGAGGCTTCCATTCCATAGCTGTTATCTGTTATTTCGCTCATCAGCTAATGAAGGGTCCAATCCATTACCCTTGTTGTTGCATGGTCCTAACGGGATTTAATTTTTTCTGTAGAAGATCAAAGCTCAGTTCCTTGTTGCAAAAAGAGAGAACATTTTGTTAAAGGTCCCCACACATGTTCTGCATTTTGCAGTCTAGGCTTTACAGGATACACACCTGGCTTGTGAAAATGATTCCTTTGGGCCTTAGAGACTGGGAGTCCAGTGATTTCTTCACATGGAAATCCTCCTATAGCTGGGCAAATGGTTTAGTAGGAGCCCAAGGCCCACTGACCCTGGGTGAAACATGAAGCAGCCCTGTAATTCGCTCTGTCTCAGCCTGTGTAACTTTTTTGTCAGGAAAACCACAAATTATCAGGTCGTAGTCCACACAGCCACAGGCAAAAATCCAGAGCTAGCACAACTGCTTACAAAAGTGTCCAGTTTTCAAACCACATCCTCTCCTAGCAGTGCTGTGCCAGCTGAGTAGAGCCAGCCCTCAAACACTCAGGCAGACTCCCTGCCCCTGCCCCGTTCTAGAAAGCCATGCTGCTCCTCCTTCTCATCAGTTCTTGGGGTAGGGTTCCACATGTACATGGAGGGACCAAGCCAGGGGTTGCTCTGGGGGCTGTGTGAAGGGCTGCAGAACATCTTGAGTTTCCACCCAGATATTTTCTCTGAGCACATTTGGTGACGTACTCAAGAGATGGATATTGGAGAGAGGATTTCCAGGCCTTTGTTTCAACAGGATTTTTATTCCTTAAAATAGATAATGTATTTCTACCAAAAATAAAAATTAAATCCTGGTAAGCAGCCATAGTCGATGTAAAATACCTGAAGTATTAGAAGGAATTTCTTGTGTCTTAACAGCAGTCCTTTTAACCCCATGGATTATTGCATCAGAAAAAAAGGTGTCTCCTAATTATTAACCACATGCAATTCACTCTGACTGTAATAGGAGAAGGCCTTCCCTCACTAGAGCAGGTCAGTTTCTGAATTACACTGTGTGTTCTTTTCTGGTATAAGTTTTCTTATGAGACCCATCACAGAGAAGGTAGGAAATCCTTTTGCTGCTGTCCCTCTGTAGAGATAACTGCTGGCTTCCCTTGTAAGACCTCATCACCATCAGCAGCGTCACTGCACCATTTCCCTCTCAGCATTACTGAAGTAAACATTTCCATAATAGGTATCCCAAAAGCTCTCTAGGGAAGAAAAGTATGTATTGCAACGTGGGAAGGTTTCCTCTGCTTGCTTTCAGCACTCTTAATGGGCATGTCCTTGCTGTGCTCTGATTAATTACCCTGCTTTTATCGTGATTAGCACATTTAGCATTAGGCTGGCCAGCTGTCAAGCTAAACTCAGTCATAGCAGACAAGCACTCACTGCCTTTGTGATTTTTCATCTCTTAACTGATCATCCCAAGAAAATATAAAGCCCAAGTCTTCCAGCTCTGCTTATTCAGGGCACAAAATATCTCATTCCCATGCAACTAATGGTACCAGCTTAATTAACCTAATGTGAAGAGGGCATTGCACAACAGCAGAATTCAATTTTTCTTTTTTTTTAAGAACAAACTGAAAGTGATTTAGATAGTGGGCTTTCTTATGCATCCAAATTCCTTTATGTCCAGCTCTAGAGGAGAAAACACCTACTGGAAAAATAGGATATTGTTTTGCGTACTTCTGAAATGCAACAGAAGTTAGGAATGCAGGGGAGAGGGGAGCATTTTACATGTCTTTGCATCATTATTTATTGCTTCATTCTCATAGTGGAGAGAGCAGACACTGCTGCCATCCAGAAACATCACCTGAGAAAAAAAATAAAACTTATCCTTCTCTCTTCCTGATTATGGGGAAATAATTCTGTATCTTAACTGAGACAATCCTGCTGTGATTTGAGGAAGTCTAAATCTACATTAGTTCCAGCCCCTGTATTATGCAGCAAGTTAGCACACGTATGCCTTCCTTTACTTTATGGACCACCTCACCTGGTGCTGCTTCTTTATGCTGCTTCTATGGTTTTTGTCACTGCCAATAATGATAGAATTCTTTTCAGACAAAATGGCTGTGGCATGTGTAAGATATTATGGCTTATTGAGGTTAGTTTCTTTTTCAGATTTCAGGGATTAACAAATGTGGGCATGTACACTGGGAACCCAGTCCAAATTTCATGAGGAACCCCTTAGTCATCAGGTAACCTGATCTGCTTGCAGACTGCAAAGCTTGAGCTTTGATTCAGAAATAACATTACTGAATAGAGCTCCTTTGTGCTCCTGTCATTCTCCTGTCATGAGTAGCAAAATTCCTCTCTGCACTACCTGGAGTTCACAGATCTGTTTGAAACGGCTCATGGCAACAGGGAAGGAAGGACACAGCACATCTCTTATCACATTGTCATCCATTGCTGCCTGCTAGTTTGTCTCTTCCTCTAGTGCAATGTGAGCTCCATCAGGATGAATCAGTCTCTGACCACTGTGCATGAAAAAAGAATAAACTTTCAGTACCAGAACAGCAATTACAATCTATGTCTAATAATGTTAACTTCTAGAGATTTAATGTAGGTGAGTTCAAACAACCCAAAAAGCATAGCAGAGTTGATGTAGCACAAGTATTTCACTGTCCCAATGCAGCTGGGATATAAGTATATAGGTGTATATACTGGTTGGATTTTGGCAATTGTTGCTTGGTAAATGTTAAGATCCAAGTTTCCAAGTTCATTGCAGCAAGGTCAACCGATGCTCTCTCTGAAATTTACTTCTTTTTTTTTTTTTTTTTAAGTAAGCCTCACAGGAGCCTTGTCTGGGTTAAATAAGCCAGAGTTTTACCCTGGCTGTCACTACTGAAATTCACTTTTTCCCTTTTTGGCACATGCCGCTATTTAGGTTTTTCAATTTTTTAGCTTCCTTCAAAACAATAGCCAGCTGGTGGAACTGCAGGATGCACACAGGGAAATTTTCATGACATGCTTTTGTTCTTCTTTTCTCATAATCACGGTCTGGCTCTGAGCTCAGGGTCCTAGTGGTGGGTTTCTGTATTTATTTTTCCAGATACTATCAAGGCTGACTTATCTAACTTGGATTCCCCAGGAAAAAACGTGGATTCCCCATCCCTGGGAGTGTTCAAGGCCAAGTTGGATGGGGCTCTGAGCAACCCAGTAAAAGGTGTCCCTGTCCGTGGCACTGGGATTGGAACTACATGACCTTTAAGGTCCCTTCCAGCCCAAGCTAGTCCATATTTTTTTTAATACGAGTGGAAAAAATAGGTAATCATGGCATTCATTTTCTGTGTGTGCTGTATCATTCTCAGTGTTCTGACTTAAATAGCATTATTGATTGCTTTTGTATAGCAGCAGCATCTCTGGCTTTAACTTTGCAGAGGAAACTCCTCCATCACTGCTGATGCTGAGACAGTAGGTGCAAGGTACAACATTAGCCCAAGACTGATAGCCCAGAGCAAGTGTGACTTCAGAGAAACCAAAGCAGAGGAAGAAAGGTTGCATAGAGGAGCCAAAGTGCTAATCTTTCTATGACTAATAATCACCTCCTGCCTGTTCCACTTTACCAAATGCTACTGAAAATAATGATGTACCTTCAGCATAATGCATTTCCCCCAGCTCATCTGAAAATCTCTTCATCTGTATTTGGATATTTTGGCTGTCTTCCACTTTGGCTGAGTAGACTGTTCTGTCATTGTGAAACCACTTGAGAATTTGAATTGAATAGGACAAAAGAAAAAAAATCAAAATCAGAAAGAGCAAATGGCAGCTCAGTTTGAAAAAGACATCATGTAAGCAGAGAAGCCTAAGCTAGCCAAAGCTAAAATGCTACAGGGTCTAAAGTTTCTTTGTAAGATCAGGATAATAATTTTTTTTTTTTTTAGAAATATGCCTTACTTTTATAAAGAAAAGCTCTATAAAAATATTTGGGGTTTTCTCCTTACTAAATCAAGTTCCTGTTTGCTTTTGTCCCTTTCCATCAATAACTTGGTTTTTTTCTGTGCTACCTCGGCCACTTACCAACTCAACTGAAGAGCCTTTGTTCTTTATCTGTGATTTCTTCAACCCAATAATTCACACTGTCAACTTGCTAGCCTGTGCATGGAGGGAGTGAGGGAATGTTTGGGCATCCTTAGGCTTGAAGTCACTAATGGGGTAGGAAAGCAGTCTGTCCACTGCCAGAGAACTCAGTATGTCCTTCCTTTGCAGAGCATGCCTGTCTCTGGCTGGTGGCAGTGGCTCAGTCAGATCCAGGCACACCTGGAGGACTGGCCTTTTCATGCAGTCCCTCTCCTGAGGGGAGGGCTGGTTTTGGGTTCACAGAGTGCAGCAGTGAAAGGATGCAGCCCCTCAGCCTTCACAGCTCCTCACTGCTGCTGCTGTGGCTGGAGGGCAGCACAAGGCACTGGGCCTGGCAAAAGGAGAGGAAAGCTTCTATCTCCAAGAAATCTGGTCACAGGTAATTTTCCTTTTTCCTTCCAGTGGAGCCTCTACATTTGTCCATGCCCAGGGCAAGGTGATGAGAAGGTAAATGCAGAACAGAGAGACCTAGCAAAAGAATAAAGCCTGTTCAGCTAAATTGTGCAGTGTGTGGTTGTGTTTTCAGTGCACATGAGGGGACAGCTCCTGGCTTCTGATGGCTTTTGTAGAGCACGATGTGTCTCAGCTCTTGAGGTTGCTGTGGCATGAGTTGAGTTCATGCCAGCTGGGGAAGCAGGCAAACACTGATACACAGCTCCCTAACTACAGCATTAACCCACCCAAGGGGGGTGCTTGGGCAGAGACTGACCCCTACAACTTCCACTGACAGGGTGACAGAGCAGAGCTGAATGCTAGTTTGACCTAAAGGTGATTTTAGGTCTGTCCTGTCATGTGAAGAATACACCTTTCAGTGTGTGAGCCATGAGGTGTCTGGGGCTTTGCTTGAGTGACAGGGTATAAACTGTTGCAGAAAGCATGAGAGTTTGGGAAGAGGACAGGAAAACTAATTTATCCTTATGAATGGCTGGAAATGGTGGATAGGTCATTAGGGGCTGTTACTTACAGAGACTGTATTTGTATTTTTTTTTTTTTTAAGTCTTTTAATTGATAAACAAAATGAAGTACACTTTCCTCTGCTGGAGTAAATGGGGGGGTTTATTAAATATGTAATACCCAAATTAATATCCTACAAAAGTGATAAACACTCGATGTGAGGATAAATATTGAACAGGCCTCTCAGATACTCTTGTTTCATGGACAAATGCCAAGTTGTCATCAGCGGCAAAGTGGGATGTGGATAAATTAATCCACAGTCTGGGAGTGAGTGATAGCCCAGATGTGATTAGTGGGAACAAATGTCCCACCCCGGTGTGCACTGAATGTAGCTTGAAATGTATTGCTAATGTCAGGCCATGTACTGAAGACCTTCCATTTCAAAGTGTAAAAACTGATTCTGAAGTTCATGAATACAAGCTGAATCTGCCTAGGACTAGAGACAGCAAAGTCTAACAAGTAACATAACCTAGATGGAGCCAGTCTGTGCCTGGATGATAGATGTCCTTGTCCAGTAGATCAGGGGCATATTGCACAAAACATATTCTGCTAAAATTATTTGTGCCTTTTCTGGATTTAATTGCCTTCTTTATTAGAGATCTGGAAGAGCTTTATTCAGGGAAGCTTCTGGACAGGAGAAATGCAGTTGACACTGAATTTCTGTCCCTGAACCACACTCAAGCTACTCTTTGTTTTGACCAGTGGCATTAAAAAACAAATCCAAGTGTGTCTGTGCACCTACACAGAGGAGTTTGTATGTTTTGCCCGATGGAAAAAATGTCTTTCTTACTGGGGTTCCTGTGTGGTATCTGGGCTTTTACATGCTATATTACTACAGACAATAACAACCAAAAGGCCTACATACCTGCTTTTCATTGCAACCAAATTTTTCTAAAATAAACACGTATAGATATATATATATTTATAAACACTGAGCACTCAGTGTCATGTCACACTAATCTGCCCCAAGGGATCTATTAATAAGAACTTGAGTTACTCTCACCTTCTAGTAGCAGGTTGTGACAGTGGAGAAATACTCTTTCCTTGAGAACTAGTGCTGATCAGGCCTAAAAACCAGGACCTTTGGATAAATTATTCAACATAATTTTTTGCTTTCGGAAGTTTGGCAGCTCCTTTTCCAGCTTCACATGTAAGACAAAGTGAGATTTTGGGCTAGGAAGGAGCAGTGGACGCTGAAGAAAGCTTTTTGGGTAACTATGCCATCGTTGCCCAAGTCCCTTTCATTCACCTTAACCCTTCCTCCTCTGATGACCTTGGTACCATTTCTGGTCTCTGCCCATGACTGATTCCAAATTCTGGCATTCAGATGAACTCACAAGCAAGGATCAAGTTCAGTGCAGTTTGCTTGGTCTGGTGTTAAAACAAGTTCTGTGGTTGGCTCCAGCCAGCTGCTTCCTGCTGAAAATATAATTTTATGAGGCTTTTATGAGTTTTTGGCCAGCTGAGAGGTCTTCTGTTGTTCAGAGGACAGGCCCTCAAGCCCACTGCGTCTAAAGTAAGGGAGCAAACAGTGACATGTCAGGGTCAAATTCAGCTAGAGTTTGTATATGAGGAGGCTCCAGGGAAAAAGACAGCTTTGGTTTGTCAGGAGAGAACTCATTAAGCAAGAGGATGCTCATGGGTTTCTGCAAGCCTGCAGGAAAGCTGACTGGCCACAGCAGGAGGAACTTATGCTAATGATTGGTTTCTTCCTGTTATCTGCAGGTGATCTTTGAAAGGCATTATGCTTCTCAGAGGCCTGTTTCCTAGTGGTTTTTGTTTGTTTGGTTGGTTGGTTGGTTTGTTTTTTTTTTCCATGTGACTGCTTTTAATGTAGGCATCACCTTTAACAGAGACTGTGGCTGCACTCTACAGTGCATTCTAAATATCTCTTCTGAAATCTAGGGGGAATGTTAGTAGCCTGACAAATTTCTAAAAGTGTAAAGAACCCAAACCTCTTTTTTATTTTAATAAATAAAATCCAAACATTACTGTTTTTTAAATATATTTTGGTGTCCTCTTTAAAGTAATCAATTCAGTACTGAAAACTACTTTATCTCCTCTTATACAACGGGTATTTCTAGGAACTGATAACTAACTAGGGTTTCTTAAAAGTGTTGTGAGGATTATTAATATTATTTTTTTTTACTTAAGGCAAACAAGAAAGATGAAATGTTTTAAAGAGTATCTTCATTTCTTTCCACAAAACCTGCTAACAGTTAATATTTTTCAATCATTAGAAAATGTTCATATTTCTTGGTACATAATTTACAGACTTTCAGATCTGAGAGATAATCAATTTTTTTCAAATTCAATCCACTAGAAATTTTCAGTTCTTTTTAAAACACCAGCAAAGTTTTTAGAGGGAGAACTATGCTTTGCAGTATGGTAGCTTCCACTTGTATTGTCCTATACTCTGCTGTACATAGACTGGAGTTAGATTTCAGTACTGGTAATCATTCCATTGATATGTCATTTACAGAATAGAAATGCAATAAACTAAGATATTCAGTAGTTAAAAAAACACCCAAGTATTATGAAGAAACTAGTAACTACAAAATCAGATATACCCTTTCTTCAAAGTTTCTGTTGCAGTGGAGTCCAAGTTGCAAATTAATTCCTGAGGAGCCATCAACAGTTTGCTTTGCATTCATGATGGATTCCATGGTACCTCATGAATGGAGTAAAAAATTCCTGTCAAACCACTGTGGCTTTGGCTGGAGTATCAACAGAGTGGCAGAGCTCTGTTAACGGCCTGCCTATATCTTTGCAGTGCTGCTTGAATTACTGAATTTGATTTACACACCAGAGCAGGTTAATACTAATGATGCCCAGCTGCCAGAGGAAAATATGTGGAAATTTTTGCTTTAAATATTACATGATTTGTTTTAACAATAATTTGAATTTTAAATTTAAATAAGTTGAATTTTAAATAAGTTGAATTTTAAATTTAATTCCAAAGGAAAGGTATGAGAATCTGTTTTGCTGTCTGAGGAGCTGTTTTGCAGAGCTCCCATAATATTATCTTTCTGTGGTCAAGAAACTCTTTATGATGGGTATGTTTAGTTTCTATTGGTTTTCTTATTAATATTCAAAAGAATTATTGAGTCTTTCCAGTCCAATGAGTGGTGCTCAGTTTGACTCCCTGAATTATATGCCTCTAATAGTGATCTATTTGTTATAGGCTGGGTTGTTTGGGTGTTTTCACTTTAAAGGTTTTTAAACCTTATGTATACAGAAGTAAGTGGAAATAGCTTTTCCTTGAGAGCCTTGTTGTGTTTCACCACTACACTTTTGGGATAGTGATCTTCAATTTAAGAGCCAACATTTCTATTCTTGAGTGAGCAGAATCTGATTCTTCCTTGCTTTCAAAGTCACATGAATGTGAGGGCTGTTCCCTGCACAATTCTTGCTATTTCTACTGTGTCCCAAAAGAGAAACTCAAAAGTTGACCTTATGCTGGTTATAGTTAAGTTGTTTTACAGTCAGTGGTGATTACTGCAAGGAAAATGGAAAAAAATGTGACTTCCCAGAGGTGGTGGTGAAAATGTTTAGCTTGTGCATCACCTTGATCATCACCTTGATTCTCTCTCACTGTGGTTTTAATATCCAGACAGGATGGTGATGAAATGCAGGTTTGACATGTGGTCTGACTTCCAGTGTTTTTCCTCTGTCTGGAACTGCACGCAAGACCTCACCATATAGTATATCTGGTCTTAGGGTTTAAGTAAATGGTATTTTTCCTGATGTCCATTAAATGTCTCTCACTTAACTAGAGTAAAAAAGTTTAATAGTTTGTAGGAGACATGAAATTCTTCAGAAGAGGAGATGCATGTTTTATGTTTCCATAGAAATAAGCACAGAGGGGGAAGGTGTTGTGGATTAGGAATGGTTCTCCCAGTTCACTGCCCTTGCTGGGACTCTCCAAACCATGCACTACTCTGGAGAGGACAATAGGTAAAGATTACATGTTGAGATCACAACAATTTACTGGAAACAGCAATGAGATAAGAAACAAACAGTAACAGCTACAATACTAAAGACAGAGGGTACAGGAAAAGGAATGATTCACACACAACCCCCTCCCAACAATAGACAATACCACACATCTCCCTCAACGAGGCTTAGTTGACCAGGAGGAATCACTCCTTCCTGGAAGAGAGAGGAAGCTGGGGTGGTACAGAATAACCTACAGGTCCTGGCTATGCCTCTCCCAATATGCAAAAATCAGCCCTGTCCTGGTCAGAACCAGGACAGAAGGATACTAATCCCAGTCTTCTGCCACTAGAAATGACATGTCAATTGCCTTCATAAAGTCATCAAACCCCTCTGATTCAGGCTGAATTTTTGTCACTGTTTTTCTTGAAGGCTCTTCCAGTAATTTACTGTGGCACCCAGGAAAGACAAGAAAAGTCAGGCAGGGAGGATAAGAAGGAGGGATGCCCAAGAGGGATGCTCAAGGCTTACAGGAGCAGGTGGGATGTGTGGAGATTTCCTGTGGGATAGCAGAGGGTCTGGTGAGAGCACGCGAGTCAGAACTGAGTGAAGAGAAGGAAGGGCAGCAGCATGGGGGGCTCACGTTACTGACCATGGGGTCAGACTGAGAGAGGGGACTTACTTAAAACCTTTGAGGGAGTCTGGGGAGGGCAGAGCCTGGTGTTCCTTGGGGCCATGAACCTCCCTGCCACTGCTGGAGGGGCAGCATGTCAGGACACAGGCAAAAGTATGTTTCTGGATAGTGTCAGGGACAACTTCCTGATACAGGGCCTGGTTGGGCCATCCCGTGGGATCACACTGATGGATCTGCTGTCCCTTTCAAGGTGACACCAGCGGCAGAGGTGGTGACCCATGGCAGCCTTAGCTATGGTGAGTGTGAAAGAGAGGAGATGAAGATCCTGAGGGGAGGTAGAGAGGAGAATGGCAGAGCCCAAATGTGGGGCATCAGGTGAGCATCTTGTCCATGACGTAGGAAGCTGAGATCACACAGGAGCAGCTCTGAAGAGTGAAAGAGTTGAGAGGAACTGCCATGGCCTTACGGACCACATGAGATACCTGGGAAAACAAGTAGGTGTGTCAGCAGCCCCGCTGGCCTTAGCCAAGAACTCATGAGAGAACTCCTCTGGAAAATGACCACAAAAAGGAGGCAGAAACAGGGCCAGGCTACAGAGGAGGGCTTTAGAATATCAGCCAGGCTTTCAAGGGTGGGGTTAGGAAAGCCAAGCTCACCTGGAACTGGAATGGATGTCAAGGGCAAGACAAAGATCTTCATACTCTGTGTGAGCAGTATAAGGCCAAACAAAGAGCTGTGTGCTCACTGCTCAGTGGGGAGAGTGATTTTGTGGCAGCAGGCACAGAGAAGACCAATGTTCCTAATGCCTTCTTTGTCTTTCTGTTCACCACCAAGTTCTTTCATCTTCTAATGCTTTGCAGAGCCCTGAGCCCAACAGCAGCTGTCCAGGACCCAGTGAGGGGTTATCAAGAAGGCAGAGCCACCCACTTCCCAGTGGGGCTTTATGGGAGAATGAGAGACAGTGGGTGTAAGCTGTAACAGGACAAAATATGGGATAGAAGGCAGTACTACTCTGGGAACAATCAAGAGCTGGCGCTAGTTACCCATAGAGGCTGTGCAATTTCCATCCTTGAAGATTTTTAAGACATGGCGGCTTAAATCCCTGAGAAACCCAGTTTGACCTCAGAGCTGACTCTACCACTTGGATTAGATGTTCTCCCGTGGGTCCTTTCCAGCTTGAATTGTTGTCTGTGATTCATTTAATGAATATTTTAAAACTACCTTGAACTTCTCGCTAAATTTATTTCTGATCTATTTATGTCCTTGAATTCTTTTGCTGTCTTAGGCTTGTCCTTTGCCTAAAATAAATTTTATACTGCAATGTATTAACTGGGAACAATAACATTCACTCTCGACTTTTGTTTAGCAGAACAAGCCAGGCTCGTCTAATTCTGTGCACACCCCTCCTCCCCTCCCTGTAGTGACTGGAATAGAGTCTCTGCTCCTTTCTCATCCTAATATCCTCTCTATGCACCTGTTTTCATTTTAATTCATCTTCTGGCATGTAGGTGATTACAGTATTGCAAATACTGCACAAATCCAAATACAAGGTCAATGAAAAATCTTTGTATCCAGTACTAGGCACTCTTATTACTGAAAATATTTTGCAGGACAACAGAATTCCATTATTTTTTAACAACTGCATCCTGCCTATACTAATCCTGTTGCTGTTTATATGTTAATATGCTGTAAATATATCCATTTCCTGATGTCGTTTTCTACATATGGAAATACATAAATGCAGTCATGCAAAATTATTGTGCCATAGATATGAATGTTGAGTTCTCCTGCCATTAAAGAGGCTTTTGTGATATTTGCCGTAAACATTTCTCTTACAAGCAATTTTCATTAATTTTAGTTGGACCATTTTTTCACTCAGAAGTTGTAAAGTGTTCTAGACCTAGGTGTCTTTCAAACATTTGTGCACAAAAATCTTGTCCTTTCTTAAATTACATCTATTGATTTCTTTCTGGTGAGTGTTGTTTTTTCCCAGCACCTTATGCATTTGGATAAAAATCCAAAAGATTTCTTTACAATAACATGTTTTCATGTAGTTCTTTATTTTGTTTTTAGGATTCTTTAAAATACCACTTAAATATTCTTTAAATCACAGAGATCACAAGTATCTAAAAGGTGTGAAACATAATATATTGATCACAGCATACTTTATTATGCTGGTATTGCAAGCGCTTTTTGAGATGCTAACTGTGATCTCAATTTGGTCAAGTGGAGCTGTGGTCCTTCTGGGAAAGCAGCCTTCATTTAATTAAGAGCAAATATTTCCCAGTGATAGAGCAGATTTCCCATGTCATAGGTTCATCTTTTAGTCTCCTCAAATTCCTCCTTTGGAAAATTGTTTAAAGATAACCTAGAAGTCAATTCTCATAGTTTGTCAGGGAGATTACATGTTGTATGCTGGTAATTTGCCATGCAGGAGATAAATTGGGGTTTTTGAGATAGCATTTCATTGTTCATGGCTTATGTGCTGCTTTTCACATGAATTTGATAGAGAGCAGTAAGGCATCTGTAGATTTAGTAAATGTAACTTTGAGCTTGTGAGACTGTAACACAGAATGCTGGCCCCTGTGTAGAGTTCATTGGATAAATGTTTATGAATATACAAGGAGCTTTTAAGCACCAGCGCTTAAATTATTTCTATCTCCCTTCCAAATGTAGTTACAGAGGCCTCATGTGTCTGGTCTTGGCACGTAAACCTGTTATAAAAGGAAGGCATGCACTGAGTTCAGCACCACCCTCTTGATTTGTGAGAGGGAATTTTCCTCAGCACTCCATCTCCTGCACAAAACAAAAATTTTCAGCCACTCAATAAACTTATTTTGAAACAGAAAAATGTTTATCTGTATACTGGGTACAGATGCCCAGGGGCAGGTGGGGATGGGAGCTGCAGAGGTGACCTCTGGCAGGAGAGGCTGGGACTGCCCCATGCTAAACATGGTCCATCCCAAGCAGAGATTGCCCTGTGACCCTGGAGAGGTCCTGGTGGAGCAGGTACTTCCCTGTAAACCCTGGAGAGACCATGGTGCAGCAAACATCCACACTGCAGCCCCTGGCAGACATGTCTCAAAGGAACTGTAGCCCATGGAGAGTGCACTCTGGAGCAGGTTTATACTGAGAGACTGAAATTCATGGAAAAGCCCAAGACTGGAGCAGAGAAGTGTGAGGAGGAGAAAGGAGCAGCAGACAGGAACTGTTATAGACTGACTGCAGACCCCCATTTCTCATCCCCCTGCGCTGCCCAGTGGGGAGAAGGTAAAAGAGTTGGGAATGAAGGGTTGAAGCTGAGCCTGAGGAGGGGTAGGTGTATGGAAGGTGGTTTACGTTTTATCTTTGTTTCTCAACACCCAACGTGATTTTAATTGGGAATAAATTAATTTTCCCTGTCCTGTCTCTTCTTTTGCTTGAGCCAGCAGCTGGTTAATGATGCCCTTGTCGTTGTCTTAACCCACAAGATTTTTCATATTGTTTTCCCTCTCTCTTCTGTTGAGAAGGGTGATAGAGAATCTGGGTGGGGATCTGACAGTCACACAAGTTCAACCCAACACTCCATCCTTGACCCAATTCTCTTCAACATCTTCATTCGTGGCTTGGAAACAGGACACAAAGGAACACTAAATATTTTGCTGATGACACTAAATTGGGAGGAGCTGTTGACCCCCTTGGGGGTAGGGGCACCCTGCAGAGAGACTTCAACAAATTAGAGAGGTGGTCAATCCTCCACCATATGAAATTCAACATGATCGACTACTGGATTCTGCACTTTAGATGGGGCAACCCTGGATGTGTATATAGACTGGGAATGAAGTGTTGGAAAGCAGTGCTATGGAAAGGGCCCTGGGGGTCCTGGTCAGTGGCAAGTTGAAGATGAGTCAGCAGTGCCCTGGCAGCCAGGAGGGACAACCCTGTCCTGGGGATCAGGCACAGCATGGCCAGCTGGGCAAGGGAGGGGATTGTCCTGCACTGCTCTGAGCTGGGGCAGCCTCACCTTGAGTGCTGGGAGCAGGTTTGGGTGCCACAATATAAAAAAGACATTAAACCATTTGGGGGTGTCCAAAGAGGCCCAAAGGAGGGCCACAAGGATGGAGAAGGGTCTTTAGGGGAAGTTGTGTGACGAGCAACTGAGCTCACTTGGTCTGTTCAGCCTGGGGAAGAGACTGAGGGGAGACCTCACTTCTGTCTTTAACATCCTCATGAGGGGAAGCAGAGGGGAAGTGTGTTGGTTAAAGTGGTGGTACTGCAATTGCATTGAATAGTGGGGCACCTGGCATGATGTAAATGATATGGAATAAGGGGTGGAATGTGCTGGGTTTGGCTGGAGTAGAATTAAATATCTTCTCAGTGGCTGGTACAGACTGTGTTTAGGATTTGTGCTGAGGACAGGGTTGATAATACATGTTCAGAGAGATGTTTTGTGATGGCTGAGCAGGGCTCACACAGAGCCAAGACCTCTTCTGCTCTCTATACTGACCTGCTGGTGAGGAGGGTGAGGATTGTTGGGAGTCTGGGAGGAGGCACAGCTGGAACAGATGACTCAAATTGCCCAAAGAGAGATTCCAAACCATGTGACATCATGTGCAGTATATAAAGTGGGGGGAGGATAAAAGGGTGGGATGTTTGGAGTGAGGACTTTTGTCTTTCCAATTAACCACTATGTATGCTCTCCTGGAGATGGATGAACACTTGCCTGCCCATGAGAAGTGGTGAATAAATTCCCTGTCTTAATTTGTGTGTGTGGCTTTTGCTTTCCCTTGTAAACTGTCTTTATCTCAACCCATGAGTCTTCTGGCTTTTACCCTTCTGATTTTCTCCCTTGTCCCACTGGTGGGGGACTGAGTGAGTGGCTGCCTGGTGCTTGGCTGCTGTCTGGAGTGAAACCACGACAGGCAGGTACTGCTTCACTCTCATGACCAGTAAGAGGATTCGAGGAAATGCCCTGAAGCTGAGTCAGGAGAGGTTTGGACTGAGCATTGGGAAAAGATTTTTCACCAGAGGTGAACCAAGCACTGGAACAGGCTCCCTGGGAAAGTGGTCACAGCACTTAGCCTGACAGAGTTCAAGAAGTGTTTGGACAATGCTCCCAGGCACATGGTGTGACTCTTGGGGTGTTCTGTGTAGGGCCTTTCCAAATCAGCATATTCTATGATTCTGCAAAATTGTTTTGAGTAAACTAGTGCTCTCAGAGTCATTTCAGCCTTACTTTTCTATCTCATACTTCAACAGGCTTATTATTATCAAGTTGAAAATTATTTCCATTTCCAAAAATTCCATGTTTGATTAAATTCTGCTAGAATTTTTGCCATGAAAAAGAAACAAGAGAAACAAACTTCACAGCATTGATCTATCTATTGCTGATTTGTTCCCTGGCAAAATTAAGGTTCTGTATTATTTATACTTCAGTTTCTATCAGGATTTATTACTCCAGAAGTTGCAATACACATTTTTTGGGTTTTTTTGACATTTTTTTTTAGAAAAAAAGGGATGTCAATGACCTATGATTTGAATTGTGCTAAAAATTCACGTTGCTAATTCCAGCAGCACTGCTCAGAAGGTAATGTTACTTCTGTGCACAGGCACAGCACTAGCACTTTGCAGATCTTAAGAAACTCAAGAAGCAGTGCAAGTCTCTTCCCCTGTCTGTGTCATACTCGTGTCTGATATCTTGCATGGACATCTGGGAGAGCTAAAAGAAAAGACTTCCCATCTTCCTTTAGGTTTCGTAGAACACCCACTGGACTTCCTGCTTAAATGCAAAGGACAATACATCCCCAAGTAAGTACTTTCACACACCTGGACTGATCTTCAAACAACAGCAAAATAAAGACAGAAAAGGAAGAATATTTGATTTATATCAACATTCTTATTCTTTTTGCAAGAATGTTGTCCCGTTTAATCCTCATGAAAGTGGAAAAAAATAACAGTAGTGGATTAAAGCCAGAGTTTAAGAAAATACATTTAAATATATCTTTTTACTTAAAAATGAGTTTCCTCATCATTCAAAGACTTAAGAGTTAAGCTATGTTACATACACCTCAGGTACAAATTGAGAAAAGATTCAATAAATCAGACTATATAAAAAGCAAGAGACTTTTTTCCCCAGAAAAATGTATTTGTGTTTTATCTGATCATATAAAAACCATTAAATTTAAAAAAAAGACGTGTATATATATTTTTCAAGTGTTAATGGTTTCACCATTCATCTTAACTACATTCCAAAGTCCTGTAACACCAGGGCACGTTACCCTTATCTGTGTAGCACAGTGAGCACAATCTTTACACTGAGGTCACTCTCATCACTACTTCCCCAGAGCAGTTATCCTCTGCTGAATCCTCCTGAGGTCTCATGCGGTTGAACAGGTGTAACAACACATAGCCACACTGAAATCTCGGTGAGGTTAACTGTGTTGGATGAACTAAACTTCTGTTTCTAAATGCAGTCAGTGGCAGCCACAATGTCCTCCCTGCTGAGGATTCTCCTCGATTGCTCTCTTCTATGTCCATGGCTTTATCATAATTTAACACATCCCAGTGTAGATTCACAGCCCTCCAGCGCTTAAACACTCGATAAACAGATGCACCTTCATGGACTATCAGTCCTGAAAGCAAGAGGGAAAAAAATGTTTATACAAAATGTCAATGGATACCATTTTGAGAGCAAATAGAGATTTAATGTATTTTAATGACTCTGGCAATTTCCAGATGCAATTAAATTACTCATAACATTAATAATTTAAAAAACCCTGTACATATGCAATTTAACTGGTTATTCATTTATTTGGGAGGCAGGAACATGCAGGGGATATAAAGCTGGTCTGAATGAAAGCTCAGCATAACCAATGCTGGCATAATCTGAGCATGCCTAATTAACTAAATTATTCAGATTTAAGTAAACCAATGCAAAACTGGCAGATTTGGATATTGACTGTTTATGCTAGTGCTGCCCTTGTTCATGGTAAGTACTATTTATTTACTGAGATATGTACTGGTTTAAGTAGATCTTTAAGTAGGTTACACCTTCTGTTATGAACAGGATAGTCCTAAATTTAAGAGTGTTTTTAGAATTCAGTATAGATACAGACAAATTTAACTGCTTTCATATTTCCAGTTCAACTTTAGAGCACAGAAGATTTATGAAACAGCTGTAACCATAATGACTTTCCTATCTTTCTTTCTTTCTTTAGAACAAGAAGAAATTAAATGTTATTTTTAACTACAATGAGCATGGTAAGGATGATACGCTTTCTTCTTTCACTTCAGTATTCAGTAGGAAAAAGTTGCAATTTATCTTTTTCTTGAGATCCAGAAATCTTTTAAAAGGTTCTTCTAGGAAAATACAGATTTTCTGGAGTCCTCAAGAGACCAATCTGTTTAAGAATTTCCATGTAGCTAATATTAATGCCTATTGTATGCATTCAAGCAACTTATTTGAAGAAATTAAGCTCCTTTTTGTATGTGTGTATATGTTTATACTCACACTCTTTATATGTGAGTATTTCAAATATGGATCTACTGGAGAGACACAGGGGGCTTCTGCCCTCTTATGTGTTTTTTCTTCAGCCAGCCTGGTTGAGGACACTTACATGGCTCTGAGCAACACCATCTGTTTTGTCTGGCTCCCTACTTTGGGAAGAGAGCAATCTGCCTAGCCAAAAACATTTATCAATCTTTTGTCCAGCGTACTCCTTGCCTAAAATTTTCCTATACGTGGCCACACCTATAATATTATCTGTGGAGTCCTTTAGCCCAAGAGATTGTACATTTATACATTTGTTTCTACAAAAGAAAATTGTAATTTAAGTGTCTGAGCTCCTTTAGCACAATTAACTGATACAGGAAAGGAGATGCTCACTGAAAGATGACACAAGCAGAAAGGGTGGTAAAAATATTTGCATGAACAGCACACTTCACATTCAAGTGCAAAGATAGCAACCCCTACTCTAATGCATTTTTAAAGATCATTACAATGAAAGATGGAGAAACACAAAGATTTCTTTCAGAAGGCCATGACAGTGAATGCAGCATCTCTGTAAGGCTTTGAAGTTGCTTAGAATTCATTGAAGCATCCAATACAGCAAAAGTAGCACAGAACAAACTTAATTAAATAGTAAATATTCTAAATGTATTTTGAAACAGCAAAGCATTTTAGTGGAATTTTTTCTTGATTGCACGATTTCTATCTTTATTTTCTCAGATACAGATAAAGTAACCTGTCTTTAAAATTTAGCATAATAATAATAATTTAGTCAATAGACAAATGTACCTTCAAGACTGCTTTGATTGTATAAAAAAGAATAAATGTATTTTATCCCATACAGAATCTACAAATCAAATTAGTCATGGTTTTACTGCTGTGACAAAGATTCATCCTTTCGTGTTCTTTTGGATTTCCTATAAAGTTGATAAAGGAGATGAGAATAATCTTCCTCAACCTGTTCCTGGAATACAGCATTATTTGGTCCAACTTCTCTCAAGCCTGTGATGAAGCAAAGTTAAAAGAACCTATTTACTCCAAAGTAAAGATACTTGTCTGCACTCCAATAAAACCTGAATGACATATTTCATAATAGAGAAGGAAGTATTTGAGATTAAACAGTCAAAATATCTTTACAAAATTGTAACAGAATAAGTTGTAGGATGACTTCTTTTAGGGAGCTCTCTTTTACTGTCTTGGGGTTTTCAGGATTTATTGAAATTATGTTTTCAAAGTTTTTAAACATTGGCAAAGATGAGAAATTTTCTTTATAGTGGAAGCTGTCAGTCTCATATACTTTAAAAGAGCTACAAAATAAAGGATCAAATATTGCAAGCCTTGGCATAAAGGTGTCAGATTTGGCAGTGCTGAAGGAGAAAAGAAGCACTTTCATAATTCCTCTCATAAAAAGTTTAGCTCCCTTCTTGATAGATCTATAGATTGAAAAATACCTACATAGAAGAGGCAAAATAACCGGGGGAGGAGTGGGGCAGTTCTTGCCACCAACAGTTCCAAGACCACAAACAAGAGGAACTCTAGGTAAGTTTTAAATGCTAGAGATTTTCCAGGTCCAGAGGTGTTCCGATGCTCAGAATACAAGTAGTTAGTCACTGGAGCTGTAAGAAAATGACGAGTAATTGCCTTTTTCTTAAGGGTTCCACAGCAATGAATGTAGCTATGAGAGAGAAAACAAGAGCAAATCCCTGAAGAATATGGATTTGTTCTAAACACCATGAATTCAACAGCACAGAGGACACAGCTGAACGCTTGTAGGGGAAAAATATTTCTTTGACTCAGATGATCCTAAGAAGTATTACAATTCACTAGTGTTAGCTGTTCAGGTGTTCTGTCCAATTAATATTTACAAGGAACAGAGTTTTTGGATGATGGATCCATCTAAATGTCATATGGTCCTAAGAAGACTTTACCTTTTGGTTTTATCTCTAAGATGGAGTGATTGCAGTTGGATCCTGCCAATAGGATTATGAAGAATCTTAATTTTATTTTCTTATTTTTTCCAAGTACTATTCTATTCTTTCACTGTGTTCAAAGGTTTACCTGACCCTGACTCACAAGATAGTTGAAATTTTTTACTACTGAATGTCTCTACAAGCAGTCAACTTGTCTTATATCATTCATATTTGGTGGTGTTAAGTTACAACTTTATCTTATTTATTACACTAATTTATATATAATAATTTAGGAATGGTCCTCCCAGAAACATCACAAGATTTTATCCAGGGGTAAAAGATCATTTCAGAAACAGACTTTACCTCTGGACAAAATGTCATGTATTAAAACTATACTAGGGCACACAGATACAAAAAAAAAAAGGCAATCAATTGCTCACAGCATTAAAGTGAAAGATATCCATGCTAAAAATAGTAATATAATTCCTTATAAACTGTTTTGAATTAGATCTAGCATGGGAGGAAAAAAGCCTTTCTGAGTAAAGACAAATAAGGTGCAGCTAGATGTGCTCACTGTAACTTCAGCCTGTTCCTTTTTACAGCCAAGGAGTTACAGGACTGTTGCAAGGCATCAAGTTCCTTAGCAGGGAAGAAAGAGGCTTTCAGAGGGAAATTCACACCTCTCACTGCCTCCCATCTCTTACTCCCTTGCCGCAGTACTACTGGCACCAGCCATGTGTCAAGTGCAATGTAACAGCTGCTTTTCACTGCTGGAAAAGGAGCAGCACTGTTGTTCTGGGATTGCAAGTCAGCTGTTATTATTTCTGAGAGGTTTTGCTCATGTTAGTACCATTTATGACCAGTAGTTATAACTATTTTAAAGTGAAAAATATATAAAATTCTACAACTTTTAGGCAAAATAATTGCTAAGTTTAGAAAGTAGAATGGCAAAAGCTTTATAGGCAGTCCTTCAGTGAGTAGATAAGTGATTTATATTATTAATTCCTTTCATGAACTCACTCCCTTTGGTAATCCCTACGTGGATGGTCTGATCCTAGCACTATCACTGGAATAGCTCTCAGTTTCACAGGCTGTAGTTCTGCTTGATCAGGATGTTTAAGGTTTGCTTTAGAAAAACTTCTACCAATAGCAAATNAACTTCTACCAATAGCAAATTTCAAAGAGAACAGCTTTGTGCTCAGCTTGGATGCAGAAAAGTACAAAGTACTGATTTATAGGGTTAAAACCAACACTGATAAGTAAAAACAATCCTATTTGTCAGGAAGAATTCTGGAAAAATTCAGACAAGAAAGAGAACAATGGATATCAATAAAACATGTACACTAGAATTAACAGAATATATTATTCTGGTGATCTGTAATTTGGGATTTTTCTTCTGTTGAAAAGTAAAAACAAAGAAGTAAAATACAAGTTAGGTGTAATTTACTTAATAAGAAAGTGACTGGTGTGCTACATATGATATATAAGTCAATCATTGAGTAAACTATTATGTACACATTTTCTAAGATGTCATAAAAATATGTCAGTACCTTTAGGTAAACTGCTTTTAAAAACTATAGCAAAACATTTCAAAAAGTGCTTCATACTTTTTGTGTGAAGATATCTACTCTTCACAAATGGCCAAAAGTATTTGTATTTTTTCTGCAAAGCTGTAGGTAGGCATAACTGAAGGCCTGAAGATTGAATAAATCCTGGTCATACCACCAGTATCTCAAGCATTGTCTTGAAATATGTAGTGCACAGGAAAACCTGTACGTCTGCATAAATTTTTCATTGAAATAGAGATTACTGTGGGAGTAGAGGTATTCACTCACTGTAAATCCCATTGAAAACTAAGGGAATAGCACAGATGACTAAATACAAATGAAAGGAGAGAAGATCCTAAATGAGAGCTGTAGCTGGTTGTAAACATTACAAGCTTTATGATACAAGAGATTATACATAATAATGGTAAAATCTTAAGTTAATGCCTTGGGAAGTCCTCAGCATAATGGAAAGTGTTTGGAGTTTTAAATGTAATTTATAAGTAATAATTACATATATTTATTAGTGAATTTTGTTTGAAATTTTAAAGTTAAAATTATCAATCTAACCCCCCTCACTTTATCATGAAAAAAAAAAAAAGAAATTGAATGACTGACTATATTAATGAATATTTTTAAGAGCTACAAGAAGTCCTGATCTTACAAGCTAACAGAATGCTTATTGCTTATAAATTATATGCAGAATGAGTGGGTTTGAATGAACCTAGATTATCAAAATTTCTCAATTGCCAAACCTCCTCTATACAGCTTTCTGAATTTCCAGATACAGTCTAGCAAACTCCTAAGTCATATCTTCAGTGAATTTTGTAACTACAAACTAGTGTCCAAATATATTTTAGTCACATTTACATTTAAATTTTCATACATCATTTATGATAGTTCTATAAAATATGTATTTATTAAATGACAGGCAAGTCAGTTTATCTGTGTGTTTGCTTTGCTCCTGCAGGGTGTAGTTGAGCCAGAAGCTCCATCTGTGTCTTTTTTCAGCAGCTTCTACTTCAGTGGTGGTTTGAGCCTAGCTGGCTTGAGAGGCAGCTAAAGAACTGCATGTACCAATCTATGAAATGTCACATTCCAAATATTTACTTCTATGGATAAATACACTAGTATTTCTGATCACCCATAGATGTTCTTGGCTGATTTTGAGTTTAATCTGGTTTAGGTGTTTTAACAGTAAAACAGATGGGAAAAATGAAAATCATTTGAAGTAACTGGTTATTTGGTTAGTATGGTAGCTGATTCCTACCAAGGTAATTTTTTTTTTTTTTCCTGGAGAAAAAAACCCAAACAAACCATATAAATGAAATGCTTGGAATGGCTGAAGCACATTTTATCTTTCTTTATTGTATTTTTAAACAAAAACAAAGCTCTCAATATTGAGTGTTTAGCTGGAGGAGGTGATATTGAGAAATTAGCATCTAAGAGGATGTGTAGCTGAATCCTTTTATTCATTTAAAAGATGAGCACTTGTCCAAAGTATGAGATTCTTCTCACTTTCCTGTCTGAGATTTGGGCTAACAGAAGAAAGCCTTTGTTACAAAATATTCCAGGCTGTTTTAACAAAAATTACAAAATGAACAGAACTGCTGATGTAGCTGAAATATAAATACTTTTACAGTAATGGGATGGTTTCAATAGATGATGTTGCTTTACAGTTGAAGCGAAACCCTTGATATTAGGAATCACGCTGTTTCTTCATTCCTTACATGGCACCTAATTCCTGTATATAAGATTCAGATAACATTTATCTCTCAGAAATGTCAATGCAAACATCAGATGGCATTTAACTTCTGGATTTTCTTGCAATTAAAATTCTGAAAATGTGGTTTAATTTAAATCATTATTACTAATTATGTAAATGTAATTATCAAATTTATGTAATTATGTAATATTTAATGTAAATTTTCTCTCCAAATAATCATAAATATTCTAACAATCTACTAAGGGTATTTCTATTCAAATATTCCTGAGTCAGTGTATTTTCAGAAATTTCAAAAGTGGTCAATACAGTATTGCAATAAAATGTATTTTCTTTTACAAGATATCAGCTAAATGACTTGGGACTTTTTAATAGTAAAGCAAGTTACTATAGTTAGCACTGTGTGAGTGTTTCATAATTGTTTATGATGTGCAAAGAACTCATGCCTGCCTTCTCTCTTCTCCATTTCTAGCACAGTGACCTATATAAATCTGTGCAAAACTAATTTTGGGTGTGCAGTTTGATGACATCTTCAAGGGCTTCTTCTGTGCTTCATGATGGTAATTCTAGTTCAAACTGGCAGTGTATAATTTTACTAATTATTTTAATAATGTCTTTCATATTTTCATCTATTTAAGTCCCTGAACTTTGCTAATTGTTTTTTCAAGATATTTAAACTGATCCTGTTCCCACCAATAAGATTTTGGCAATACACTGATGAATCTGAGAGTAAAGCTTCTTTGATTCTTTTCTCTCTGTGATATTTGCAACACTGTAAAAAGAAGCACTTGTCAAAGGTATCAGCTGAGAATAAATCTGCAAAGAACTGGAGCGATCAATTAGAGTGACCAATTAGAAAAATAGAAATAGTCACAGTCTTAAACCACAGTCTGTGCTGTTTAAAGATTTTGAGCTTACCTATGCATACTAGATCCATAAAACCATACATTCCATAGCAGATTTGAAAAAGGATGTCCTTTCTTTGCCATACTGCATAAGGGCTGAAGGCTGACCATAGAAGCCAAGTCACACTTGCTACTAAGAACAGAGATCCTAGGATTACAGCAACCATCTGCACTTTCTCAACCAGTGTTATAGTAATGCTTTGCCACTAAAAGAGAAACAAAGTTGTATAAGATAAAAATGTCATTGTTCATGGTTGCACATTCAACTCCACCTTTTTTCCTGAAATCAGAAATTATTTTAATATTTACATATATCTTCATAAGTATTTACTAATATCCTTGATACTGACATTTTATATCTTTTTTCCTATTTCACTTTTAAAGTGAAGCTAACAGTTGCTTCCCCATTTCCTCCAGTGTCACTATCAATACGATCTAGCTGTGAACTTCTGACGAGTTAAATCGTTTTACTTCTGTTTTGTATATATAGGCAAAAAAAATACTAAGTCTTTGGAATGGAACTCAGTCTTTCATCTTTGGAGGGCAATGAATATAACAAAAAAGGAAGAAGACTTCTTCAAATATGTGTTATGATAGTGTGACAGGTTTCTTTTCCATCCCTCCCTTCTGAAGTGTGAAGCCATATTCCACCTTCAGACTTCTCGTCAAAGAAACTCCAGACATACCAAGGGAGTTGTCTTTCTCTGTATAAACCAGTGTTAACAGCACAAAAAGACTCCTGCAACCTAGTGTGGAAGCAACATGAAAACTCAGGAGGAACCCTGAATATGGACAGCACAAACAATTCTTTTCAGTGCACCCCGATTATGTCCGTCTCTTCAGGGAAGGCTGTATCTTCCATATGTGAGGTGACTCCGGTTTTACGGTGTGACAAGATTTAAATATAGGAGTGTGTGTGTACTGACTTTGGTCAAGATAAGAGAAATACAATTCTGTTACAAGAGTCACAAAAACAAAACACAGCCTAAGGAACTAAGTATTCGAGATTACTCTTAACATATATGGCTTTTCCTGGACGTAATTATCTAAATTACTTAGGAAGACTTCCCACTCCAACCCCATCACTTCTTCCAGGGTTGGTGTAAAGACTCTCTAGACAGCCATCTTTCCTGTTCCTAATTTTTGCATGTACCTGCCACCTTCTCTAGTTGCAATAGGGAACAAGTGGAGGAAGCTATTGCAATAAGGGTTTTCTTGCCTCTTTTCCCATCTGGCAAATTTTTTTCCTTCTTCCTATTACTTTACTAAAGCCTTCTCTTTTTTACAGCTCTTGGGTACCCAGTACCACATAATCATAGGAAAAAATAATAATTCAGGTTGCAAGGGGCTGTGGGAGCCCTCCTGCTCAAAACATGATCAGTGATGAGATCAGACCAGGTTGCTCAGGGGTTTATTCTGTAACACCTTGAAAACCTCCAAGTATGGAGGCTGTTCAGCCTCTCTGTTCAACCTGCTCCATTTCTTGACTGTATTCAGGATGAAAAAAAATGTTTTTCTTCAAAAACATTTTTTCTTATATTCATTCTGATCCTGTTTTGTCCCACTTACACTTTTCTTCCCATCAAGTACCACTGTGAAGAGCCTGGGTGAGCAATGGGTCCTCTGTCCCTTTCTTCTCTTTCAGTTTTTCCCATTAACTTTTCTACTGTAGCCTAATATGCACAATTGGTGCTGCATTCATTCCCTTCTTGTAACCTTCTGAATATAACAGTACAAAAGGATAAATGCATAACAATTTGTAAATTGTCTATCTTGAAATACTGTCCTTTTATAATGAACTGATTAAATGCCTATGACCTTTTCAATGGAACTTGAGGGTTTGGAATGGGGCTATTCATCCTAAATACTACCTTTTTATGGTAAAACAACAATGGATACTTATTTCCTTTGTCAAGTCTTTTTATAAAGGTCAAAGAAGGTCATTAACAAGTGATACATGACGGGAACGGTGTGAGCTTTTCATGACTCAGTATACAGGATTGGAAGTTCAGGACGGAAATTCATCCAACACCCTTTAGACTGCATATGGTAATGTTAAACAAAATTATTTTTCATTTCTCAGCTGAAGCTACATTTTTGGCAGAAAACCGTCAAAAATGCTGTTGGTTATGTATGTCTATCTTCTTTCTTTATCAGTGTGAGACAGACCTGTATTAAATTTCTTTGGAATGCCTGAAATCGAAGTCCATTTACATGAAGTAAAGCTTTAACTGTCACAAAGTATTACACTGTCAAATTCACAGAGGAAGCTCACAATAAATTGAAAAGACATATAAATGAAATTAACAGCAGATCTGTCACAGTGCAATTTCAGCAATGCAGAAGTTCCTAAACTCACTTATGTTTATTTTGATTTTCTTTTATTTTTTTTTTTTTTTTTTTAACTTAGATTGCTCATAGTTAGTCTGCAAAGAAAGTAATGAACAAAAGGCAAAGCAATCCAAACATTTGGGATGAATAATGTAAATAATGTAGCATGCAGTCTAGATACATCTATTCTGATGTTGCCTGAAAACCAGTGTCTCTTCCTCAGTGTCAACCACTCCTACCACCCATTTCATGAAGGCTTTTTGTTGAGTTTTCCCAATCCTTTATTTCTAGAAAAACTTGACCTTGAAAAGTTCTAAGAAACATAGATATGATCATTTTGCTGTTGTCCTGATCTGTCAAGAATACAAAGCAGTTGAATATCTCAACCTCAATAAAGTCAGTAATTCCAAAGATTCATCATATTAGCATGCTATCAAATTACTACAATTACTGAGAAAAACAACAAGCATTCCAGAGGTTGCTTTTCCTAACTATTCTGCCTTTAAAACTCAAAGAACAGTACCAAAAAAACCTCCAAACCAACAAACCAAAACTGGCATTAAAATAATAAAAAAACAAGAACCCCAAAATAGGGTTGGATATTTTCTTCTATTACCCAACTACTTTAACCTTTGTGGTATTCACTGTCTTTGTTCTATGAAAGAAGTTTTAATCTTCCACGTTCTTCAGTATGAAGGTCAGCAACAATCAAAAACTTCAAAAATTTAGGAAATTTTCCTCCCTATTAATGTAATCTGTAAGTTAAACTAATTGATGATATTCCATAGTAGATGGGTGAGGAAGGACTGTGTGTGCAAGACGGAAAACATTTTAGTGGCCTAAAAAATTTATGTGAAACCACGAAGGTTCCTCCTTGTGGTCAGCAGTCTGCCATAGGAAACCAACACCCTAGGAGTGACGTGGTGGGGTGGAGTGATTGGTGTTCAGCTCTAACACGTGATGAGCTTGGGGACCTCATCTACCCATGTTGGTCCTTAGTGCTAATGGCAGGAAGATTGTGGATGTTCCTGATGGTTAACTTACCCCAACTGAAATTTCCTCTTCCTTGACCCTCTCCAGTAAGTTTTGTTTTGTGACAGTCTGAGGTTGCCTGTTGGGAAATGAGTGTCTTGATTTTTTTTGCCATAAATTTGACTGAGTTTGGGTACAAATTATAAAAAAGAGAGCAGATATTACTGGGACAGCTATATTTTTCACATAAGGAAGGAGGTATTCTGTAGTTACAATGTTATTCACATGTGGATAGGCTTGGAATGCTCAGTCCTTTCCTAAACATGGCCAGCATTAGCTATTAGACAATGAGATCAAGTGCACAGGACTGTATTGTTTGGTTGCATTGCATTTCATAGCAAGGTTTGCGAAGAGGAACTGGAGTTGTGGTCACACCATTTGCTTGTGCCTAAAGTCTCACAGCATGGCTAACACGTGTGAGAATACAACTGAAAGAAACCCAGGAAAAGAAAGCTCTTTCTAAGAGTAAGATTCTTTATATAGCACAAAAGCTCAGTTAAACTTTCTTTGATTTCTCAGAGTAATTTTCCTCATTGTCTTCACTGTTATGTTATAATCACTTTACCTTTTAATGTCAAATTAATGGCTTACAAGGTCACAAAAATTATATAGTAACAATAATTCAGTGATAGTTAATATTGAGAAATTGCATTCAGAATATAACAGACTGAACTATTTAACACAGTAAATTGCATGATCACATTATTAGTGTGTCATGATTTAAATCCAATATTTCCACTAATGTTTTTCTCATTTTCTTCATATAACTTGCCCCAAGAATTTTAATTGCTCATGATTGTAAATAATATTATGACTTCCTAATTTGTTTTTGCTATTTTCTGACTATACATTCCACAATCAGTAACAGTTATTTTAGCTAAGTATTTTGCCAAGTTAGAAAATATCTAGACAGGATTTTAGTTTCAGCTTCTGCAAAGTATATGACCCTAAGAAATAAATATTATGAGAGAGATTGTAATTTTTGCTCAATAACTAGAAATGGAAAGAAAATGTGAAATATTTTGCATCTAGATAACTATAATAATACTGTAGGTTTCAGATACAATAACTTTAAAAACCTAATTTAAATTTCTATGAAATAAAATCCCATTTCATATTCCTTCCCACCATATCTATAGTGTTATGATGAACCATGCCATTTCAGTTGCCCATGAACACAATGCAGTTTATTTTAATTTACAATGATGGCAAAAACCTCCTTTGAAAATGGTGTTTTAAACAAAATATAATTAATGCTTCTGATTTTAATGTAATGTTGTCTACCCTTGAAAACTTTCTAGACCTTTACTTCTACTGACACTTCATTATGTTTGGTTCTTCCAAACTTTTATTTACCACAGCTCTTACCCTGATAAATCATTTGGGAGTATAGTACATTAATGGTATTCTAGAGTTCAGATTCTGACCTAGAAACATTGCTCCTCTTTTGTTCTAAGGTTTCTGTCAAGCAAAAATACAAATTAAGGAAATAATTCCTTATTTTTGAGGTTGAGACTTTCAGAAGTTGAAGGAAACATATTGCTTTAATGGACTAATTGTTAAAGAATAAAGTTAGTGAAGTTATGTGCATGTCCTTACTAAAATAAAGATGGATAAAATATACAAAGGTCTGTCATCTTTGAGATAAATCAATATTAACTTGGCTTTGTCTTAATAATGCCTTGTAAAAGCCCATTGATTATTGTATAATACATGCCAGAAAAGTGATGTAAAAAGTACTGAGACTGTGCTTGTTCTTAGAATACTTTGCATTAAAAACATCTGCAAGGAAACTATAGATTTTTCTACATCCTCAATAAAGAACATATGAAATTTCCTCATGGCTACCCAAATGCATATCAGCTTCAGCTGTACCAATTCATAATCCACAAAAATTCCTTAAACCAAAGACCAGTTATTTGGTTACCCCACTCTGAGAGAGTGGGGTAACCACATAACTGGTGTGTTCTCTCAGAAACACAGTTTATTATGGGCACTGCTGACAGAAACCTCTCAATCCCTTCTGGAATTAATATTTTACATAACAATGACAATAATGCCTGGCTATGACCTATTGTAACATAACATAATTAACCTGAAGACATACCAAATATACAACCTCCAAAACCTTTTGTCAGATTGCTCTAATTTCTAGAACCAACTCTCACAAGAAAAAGTTCTCTCCCACTTATTCGTTATCCATTACAGGATTTGTAATCTGCATACATATGAATAAAACTCACAGAGAAGCAAAAGAACAAACTGATTTAAGTCCAACAAATAATTTTTGAAGTGGCTGTTCCTTACTTTACCTTGTTGGTAGTCTATGATAGTTAGGATTTCTAAAATGTTTTGCAGTAATCACATACTGACTACATGATTCAGTATACAAAGATAATTAACTTACTGACCAGGCTGGACAGAAAATGCATAGCGTTGAGTACACACACACAAACATTAGAAATGTCCTTTTTAGCTATAGGCTTCTATTTTTATGACTTTTTCTTTAAAGAATGAATGTCACAAAAATTGTAGCACACCATTAAATGGCTGCCTATTTTGATACATTATTAACACACAGAGTGCCTGGAGTCATGATGCCCATTATCTTTTCATCTGGCAGAGAGCTCATCAATCCAGATAGTTTGGGCTGCATGTAAAATTTCCGTCAGCTTGGAAGGCTGCTCCAGTATTTTACTTGGGACATTCTGAAAAGATAACATTTACTGTTCAGATCCTGTCCATCTGTGCACCACTCAAGCAATTTAGTGACAGTTCCTGGAAGTGTTGACTTACTGCATGTACACAACTGACTGAACATCTACACCTACAATGGGAGCATCTTGAATTTCTGGCTTTCCAGAAGCCTGGACATCCTAGTCAATGTACAAAACCTTCACATTCTATCACATTCACCTTTCAAAATCTTACTACTTACTAAGCAGAACAGTTCAATCTTTTATATTATGATTTTTTAAAATCATGTTAGAATCGGGATCTAAGACCACAAGCAAAGCTGTGATGTCAGCTGCATTAGTCCTACATTTTTCTTTCTCTGAGAAATTATCAGTGTCTATTTTTTGCTGATGGCCAAAGAATTAAAGGAATTAAGCAAGACTGTGTAGCCATCTGAGCCAGCTGCCCAGGCAGAGCTCCAGTGAGAAAACAGACACCCTGGTGCCAGGCTGCAGAGTGTGCCCTGCTCTTGCACCAGTAGGGGCCAGCAGCAATGAGTGTCCCTGTGGGAGGTGTGCCCGGGCATGGGAGCTTCTCTGCTTACTGACAGAGCTCCAGGAGCAGGCAAGCAGGTTGAGGAATATCGGAGTAAAGAAGGAGTTCAATTACCTTCCCTGGGGCAGGCCCAAAAGGGCAGACAAAATGCATGATATAGAGGATTCCCTGTCCTCTGTCCAACAGAATGCAGATGGGACAAGACCTAAATGACGGGACAAGGGTGACAAGTTCCTGCCGAGTGCAGCAGGCAAATCTCTGCAAATACCTCCCTGCAGAATTTTGGGTTTTTTGATCATGGGTCAATTTACATGACGTTGAGCCTGCTGGTGACAGACAGGGTGCACCTGCTGCAAAGCAGAAAAAGGATCTTTGCACAGGAGTTTTCAGGGCTCCCTGAAAGACATTTAAACTAAACTTGAAGGGAAAATGGAAAACGGAAAATTGCTAGACATCAGCCTGGGGGTAGCACACCAGTGTGGGAGGGGCAGAGTGCTATGGAAGATCCTTTTGTCTGCCATCTCAGTAGAGGCAGGAATGAAGATCTATGTGTCAGCAACAGCACAAGTTATTGATACATTAGAAAGCACAGAAACACCTGAGAATGGTCATGTAGGAATTAGGCCTTCTTCCCCCAACAAGGTGGTGGGATCAATAGCCCCACTGAAGTGTATCCACACCAATGCACGTGGCATGGGCAACAAACTGGAGGAGTGGGAAGCCATTGGGCAGCAGGAAAACTGTGGCATCATGGAAACATGGTGGGATGATTTGCACAACTGGGATGCTACAATGGACGCCTGCAAAATCATCAGACGGGATAGGCAAGGAAGGAGAGTTGGCAAGGTACCCTGAACATTAGGAGTGTTATGATTGTTCAGAGCCTGATGATGGTACCAATAGAGTTAAGTGTTTATGAGTAAAGATTCAGGGGGAAGGGTGACAAGTCAGACATCCTGGTAGGAGTTTGTTACAGGCCATGCAAGGAGAATGAAGATAGAGATGAAATATTCTGTAGGAACCTGGGAGAAGTCTCATGCTTGCTAGACCTTGTTCTCACGGGGGACTTCAACAAACAAGAACAGATATTTGCTGATATACAACACAGCAAAGAGGAAACAGTCTAGGAGGGTTCCTGGAGGAGATGAGAAACATGAACAGTTAAGTAAATTATTCTCAAGTTAACTTTTAACTCCTATGAGATTCAAAATAACTAAGTTTGGCTTGGTGGCTTAGCTCATTGGTATTTTGCACATTCCATGGAAGTTTATATTTGGTGAAAATGAAATTACCATTCTAAGTCAATAAATAGTATTCCTAATGTAAAGTAGGAACTGTTGAATTTCTCTTGCAGCTGTACTGGAAGTACTAAATTTCATTGCAACCTACTGTACTTTTGATAGCATTATCTGAAAATTAAATATTAATGACTGGAGGAAATTAAAGCCTGCCATTGTTGTCACAGTCTCTGCAACCTAAAGATGATCTGCACAATTAAGCTGAAAGCTTAGCTCAAACAAAGGTTGTCCTGTTACAGTCACGTCCACATTCCTGGAAGAACACTGAGAGAAAAGACATTCATTATAATTGCACCGATGAAGTAAACCTCAGCAAGATCATAAATGAGTCATATGAAAGACGTATTAACAATTTTCATGCCAAGTAGTCAGGAGGGTTAACCACCTTTTGCCTATACAGTTCTGTATTTTGCTTTTTGAACACAAATAGACAGTACCAGAAAGGATTCTGGAGTTGCTTTTCCCTTTTCTTACAGGAAAAGAAATGTCTGTAAATTCTGGCTAAAACTGTTGACAACTTTTCAATTAAAAAAAATGCTAAGCATGAGGCTAAGATTGTGCAGTTCATGATGATATGATGCACTCACCAAACGTATGTAAAAAAATTGCTCAGCATCGAGGGCCAGAGCAAGCATTTTGCACAAAAATACCCTGGACACTAGTCACTATACAGAGGGATCATCTGTTCATCATTTCTGTAGATGCCTTCTTGTCTATCATGTTGAAAGTATTCAAGTATTAATTCTGGTTCCTTTACTGAAACTCACATTTTATTTGCTAGCTTGACTTTCTGAAAGTGCTGGCTACTCTTTCTCTGTCTTTTTGACTCTATGAATAATTAAGGAATTTTTGCAACCCATGCAAAAGGAAACATAGAGAGTTTATCTGAGAATATTCTACACCTTAATGGTTGATCCGCTCCCTTATGAGAACCTTGCCTCAAACCCATTGTTCACTTGAGTTAAAGCAAGGTTTTAAACTTTCACCTCTAAGGATACTACTTTAATAACTGAGATTTCTGTGTTATTCAGGATATTCAATAATAGAATTTCTTCCAAGTAATTTATTGGAACACTTCCAGCTCCCATACAATACACCCATGTTCACTGAACCAAAGGGAAATCAAATGAAATTGATTACTCTATTCACATCATCTCCATAGGAATAAGTAAGGAAATTATTTTAGTATGGTACAAAGAAAGTGTTAGGAACTATTTCTGACACTGGCATATTTCAGTGGGCTCTGGATGCAGAAAAAGAAGCCATGGAAAGGCTTTAATGGAAAAGAATCATAGAAATTATGTGAAAGTGAAAGAAATTCCATGTAACTGGAATTTCAGAGTTCAAAATTTCCAGTTCACTGAAAGAAGACTGGAAGAGGACCCTCAGAATGTAAATGCACAAACACATTTGACTGGATAAGCACAGTTTAGTTGTAGAGCATATTTTGTTTAAAGTATATAATAATTACTGCTTCCCACTATCTGCTTCTAGACACTCTATGAATCCAAAGACATGCAATGAAGTAACATCACCTAGTATTGTCACTGGATTTCCCTGCATCCTGTAGCAACATTAGTCAAAGTAGCTGAACAATAGTTCTGGAACAAAGCAACTCCCCATCTTTAGTCAGGAAGATGCACCTTCCCTGTTCAGTCTTCTTTCTGTAGCTATATGGCAATGATGTGTTTCAGCAGTGAAGGATATAAACTCACCAGAAATCAACTGAGTACAAATATTGGCTTCTGCTCATTTTGGCCCTGAGCAAAAACTAATTCACAGACTGTGATCAGAATTTTCATATGAAAATTTGGAAGATGCAGATGGAAAATTTGGGAGAAGCAATTCTGATTTCATGTGTTTCTTTGCAAGATGAGAAACAAAGAGTAGCTCAGGTTTTAAGGGCAACAAAAAGACTCAAGAAACATATCCTGGGTTTTGTTTGTGGCCTTGGCTAATCCTGAAGTAAGATAATGCGCTATCTTGGACGAAGGTTAGAAGGCAGGATGGTAAGGATACCAAGCTATTATATGCTGGCATGTAATCATGATGAAGACAATCCTGGGTTCCGGGTTGTATGAAACCTGGCAGAGTCTTCTTGATAAGTCAATTTGAATGTAATTTCTTAGATTAATAAATCAATTAGATTGATTTTGTAGTCAAATTAGCAATAAATCTTCACTTAAAGAGAAGTTAGTCATAATTATAAAATTTTAGACTGTGCAAATGAATATGGTAAATAATACATTGCTTGAAAATTTGGCCTAGTGGAAGAAGTAATTTATTAATTGTTTTATATATCACACATTATGTATAAGACTTTTAAAAGATGCATAATACATTTATAAGAATTAGTATAATGTATTCATGTTAAAATTATTAATAAACATTTTTATTAAGTTGTTTCAATAAATATTAAATAACAAAATTTTAACAGTCAATTGCATTAGTTCTTTCAGGTATTGCCAAATAATCACAACTACACACGAATAGGTGCTGTTGTTTGAATCAGTACTAAACTTTTTCTAATTGTTTGGGTAGCCATGGTTTTGATCACTCACTTACTTAAAAGATTCCATTTTTATAAGAACATATAAGCTGTAGTGCTTAATTACAGCAAGTGGCAATTTTAGATTCTACATATCATCTAATATTATAGCTCTGTAAAAAAAGATAATAGCTTCCTCTACAGTATACACTAAACCAGAAATTCTCTATTTCTCTCTAAGCATATAATGAATATGTCTGAAATGCCTTGGCATAATTAAATTAAATTGCACAATATGCTTTTGAAAATTTCCAGCTGTCTGACTTGTTACACTGTGCATCAGCAATCATAGTGCTGCAAGAAGCAATGGTTGCAATACTAAAAACTGTAATATCCATTCATATAACTGTGTTTGAAAATTCCCAGGTTATAATTTGTTCTTGGATTAATGGTGTTTATATGACTTACACATAACCTATGTACCATCTCTTGCAGTACAAACACAGACATAAAAATACCATCAGTTTCTCTCAAATACCAAAAGCACCAAAAGAACGAAATATAAGTACCTGATATTTATGGAAAACACACTTATGGAAAAACCACTTACTGTCCTGCAATTGTAATTTTTTAAGTTTATGACTATAAACACAGTCACATTTTCTAGACAATAGTCCCCTCTTTACCTTCACTAATTACATATGATGGAGATATCGGTCTTCTTTTCAGAACAAAAGCTCCTAAGATTGTTCTACCTTACAGGCATCACCATATCTGGATTCCTTACCAATATTAACAGTAACACTTTAGCCTCTGATTAAACTAGTTTAGGATACTTTTTGAAAAACTCTTTTGTGGTCCTGTAGGATTTAAGCCCTGAAACAACTTGCTACCCACTAGAAAATAAAAAAAGAAAGAAATTAGGAAGAAATTCTTTATTTGGAGGGTGGTGAAGCACTGCAACAGCTTGAAGGGCAGGTTAGATGGGATCCTAAGTAACCTCATCTACCAAGTGGCATCCCTGCCCATGACAGAGGGGATTGGAACTCCAGGGTCTTTAAGGTCCTTTCCAACCCAAACCATTCTGTGATCCTATGATTCTTTTTCATCTCTCTGAATGAATAGAAAAGGGAAGTAGATTTTCAAAAGGCCCTGGTTCTGTCACTGTAGTCAGACAAAAATATATTGATATCCAGAGTTTGTGGAAAACTCATTCTTACATGGATAACTCATTCTTACATGGATGACGTCTAATGAAAAAGCAGGGAAGGTTTCTCCATCTCAGACAGATTTCTCACTTTCTAATTACACTCTGGGAAACATCAAGCCTGTGAGCTGAGGAAGTGTACAGCACCTAAGACTGGTGAGTGCAGTCAGAGCTAATGGAATGTCTCATGGCTGTGATACAGGTAATGTAAGATCTCATGGCTCAAAGCACTCAGACATAAGTGGCTCAGACATGTGGCAAAGAGAGGACCTAATACTCTCCTTCAAGTAGGTTTGCCCAGTCAGGTCTGGCTGACTTTGTAAGTTATCCAGCATCCAACTCTGAATTACAGAATACTGACTGTAAATCACAATCATAAACTATACCAAAAAAAAAAAAAAAAAAAAAAAAA
>WEIU01012596.1:527005-538838 GCA_013389925.1 Aegithalos caudatus | reverse complement strand
AAAAAAAAGTCATTAAAATGGCCAGTATACTGACACCAGACAGGTTGGTTTTTTTTTTTTTTTTGCTATGCTGTATTGAAGAGAACTTTTCTGTTGTATTGGCCATAACTCATAGAGGATTCTAAGGGAGAAGAGATTAAAGGAATGCATCATTTCTCCAGTCAGGGAACTTGGAATGAGGTGTTGAAGGAGAAAGGCTGGTATTTTTTTGTCACTGTGAAAACAAGCTTAAAAAACTTTCTAATAAAAACAGCTTTTAAAATGGCATTTCATGAATGCCTGCCCATGGTCCACCAAAATGAAGCAGCCCAGACTCTCAACCAGCCAAGTCCAAGTGATGGAATTCTCCAGCAGGAAGTTAAGTAGCTGCAACTTTGGATTCACATCCTTCTGAGAGGCTGATGGCCACAGACAATCTCAACAGTTGGGTTGCTGTCTTCCAGCACATACAGAAGTTTTCTGAAAGTGCTTTTCCATTAGTAAATAAACATGAGATGTGCAAATTAACTGTCCCTTTGGAAGCATGCAAATTTGTGCATGAATTTGAGTTTGTAAATAAAAGTTAGCTTTCTAAAGTAGTTTTCTTTTTCTTGTCATAAAACATATTCTACAAAACTATCTTCCCCTACAAGAGGGACAATAGGAGGGACAGGGAGGTAGCCTATATCAGGGAGTGTAGTGATAGGATGAAGTTTAACGATTTTAAACTAAAAAAGAGTAGATTTAGATAAGATATTACGAAAAAATTCTTTGTAGTGAGAGTGGTGAGACACTGGAAAAGGTTGCCCAGAGAAGTGGTGATGAAAACAGAGAGAGTGACACTAGGACAAAGAAATGGCTTCTTATCCACACTTCAGATATGCTAATACAGGATTGTAGGACATAGCAGTGCAGAAATTCTAGATGATTTGTAAATAAACAGGTTGTAAGCCTGTGTCTCTGAACCCAGACAATGAAGGAAGAATTTGAATGTTATCTTGAGGACCTGATGCATGAGATTTTTACAGTGAAGACAAAGACTCACTGTGTCTCATGAAGACCAACAAGATATCTGGGAGTACTTAAACTACCAAAACTGCTTTCTGTTCTAAAACAATCTAGACTAGAAGACTGAAGTCCTTAGAAGTTGTAGGTTTAATTTCTGGGGCTAGGGTCACAGCAATTGTATCAGTGACATCTACAAAAACAGGAGGGAAAGGCCCAGGGGAAAGATAAGCTTTTAAAATTCCAACAGCCATAAACTCTTCCCACTGAATGCACGATAGATTTTCCAAAAATTTCTGAACACAGTCAAGTACAAGGCACCAGTTCTCAGTGCAGAAACTCTGAGTGGGCACATTTCCATAGAATAACCAGCAATTTCCCACATTTTCTACATTTTTAACCAAGGCTACAGGAGGGAAAGAACAGGCTGAAGTAGAGAATTTTGAAAACCCAGAGAATACAGGATGATAGAATTTGAAAGTTGCAAAAGATGTCTAAGATCATCAAGTCCAACCTAGCACAATTCCATTCAGCACTAATCCATATTCCCAAGTGCCATATACACATGTCTTTTGAACACTTCAAGACTTGGCGATTTCACCACTCCCCTGGGCAGCCTGTTCCAATGCCTGACCACCTTTTCAATGAGGCAATTCTTGCTAATGTCTAATCAAAACCTCCCAGGCACCACTTCAGGCCTTTTCCTCTTGTCCTACTGCTCGTTCTTCCCTTAAGAGTAGAGGCCAAACCCACCTCATTACAACCTCCTTTCAGGTAGCTGTGGACAGCCACGATGCACCCAGGAATGCATTCCTACAAGATGTATTTGTAGGCCTCTCTGTTTATTCCTGGGTAGTGGAGGGTATGAAGATCTTTTCCCTAAGTTTGACAGATATCAGCAAAGCATCTGTTATTAATCAAATTTCTATTTGGTGCAAGCATCCAGAGGGCAATGAGATGATATGCAGTACCCTGTAAATGGTGGGTGAGGAGGAAGTGACCCTCTTTATTAAGTCTCAGGAGGATTTTAAGTCACCTTGTACATTCAAATGCCATCATTGAAGTGTCCTTTTTGGAAGGTGACATCAAAAGATTTGAGCTTACAATGATTCCTGTGGTCACTAAAGACAGTGGCTATGTGGAGGAACAGTGCTGCAGGTACAGGAAAAGGCTGAAAGTGTAAGCCTCCCATATTCTGTTTGTGTTATTCTGATGTGATTCAGGGAGCTCACATCAGCTGTTACACCCATCCCTTCAAGTAAAATTTGTCATAGTGCTCTCCTCCTATGAAAGAGCAGCCCTGAAACAGATGTGGACTTCAGTCATTCAAGGACGAACATAATGTGCTGGGAGTAACCACAAGCTCTAGTAGATTGTAAATTGCAGATTGCTCAGATAAAGCAATGAGACATACATAAAATATTCCATTAAGATGTAGACTCTCTGTCTGTCTGCTCTTGCCCATGAAGCAGAGGGAGCCTCCTTAGCATGAAAGAAGAGAAGACATACTGAAGTTTATTCTAATTTTCTTCAGCAACAGTTTCCTGGCTGCCAGTTTTATGGATTATGCTTTTTCCAAAGTTCTTATAGTGCTTGGAAGAATATGCTTCCAGTGTTAGGAGAGTAGTTAAATACACATAAAGCTAGCTAGCATTTCATCTTGATGGCAAGGTCCATGACTTTGTGAAACTACTAAGTAATTATTTCATTAGATCTGTTCTTTGGGCACAAAAGATGAGAAAAATGAACCTTAGCTTAGGAAATAGCCCCCTCCACTAATATGGTTTGTGTGGGTAACAGTATGGTATATTCCTGTACTGGGAATATGCTCATCAGAGAACAGGCGAAGGTTAATGCTGCCCTGGGGGGAAGACACTGCCAGAAAAATATGCAAAAATGGGACACACACACACACAAATAGAGCAGAGGGTAAGGAAACAGCATGTGGCCAAGAACAGAATACTCATTCTCCATGAGCTTCACTGAAATGTAAGCAAAAGGAGGAGAAAACAAAAGAAATTAAGAAATAAAAGTAAATAAAAAGGAAAGTTGAAATGAATTAAAACAAGAAGCAAAGAACTCCATGGCAAAAGAGTCATAAAGGCAAAACGCACAATGAGGGTGCTCTGACTCAGACAAGTACTTCAAAGGAACTGAGGTCAAAGTGTTCCTTCACTGTTGCACTGTGGACATGAGAGCAGGCAGGGGCTATTCTCTGCATGCTGCTGAAGCAATAGGAAAGAATCTTCAGAGTGAATACCAAACATCCAATTTGAATCTAGACATGGGACAAAAAAATTTAAAAATACAAGTGCAATAGGTGCAAAAGCTGTCCCCTCAATACAGCAAATTAAGAAAGAGGTTGTAAAAACTGCCAGTCATTGGGATGAAGCGCTGAAACTTCAGTGAGAACAGACCAAGATTCAAAAACAAGAAGTATTAAAAGTAAATTTCAAAATTAACTTAGTAAAACTGTCTTTGACAAATTTCAATTGTGGATAAAACTACAGGGACACTTCAGAGTTAACATAGACTGATAGAGAAGTCAGGATGTATTTACAATATTTGGTACTCAAAGCAGGCTACTTGCACTGCCAAATCAGCATAAGGTAAGGAATCACTGACACATGGTATGAAAGCAGTACACCATCATGTATTAACAATTTTTCATATTAAAAAATAGAACAAGCCTGTTGTAACAACCACTTTGTGGTTTCAGTATTTTTCCACTATCTCTGTTGATAGGAATTAAAGACTTGAAAAATTGGGATTTTTGACAAACATCAAAAAGACAAAAAATTGTATTGCAAAAACTCGGATATCTTTGATCACTAAACAAATTTCTAGCAGATCAAGTCATTGGGAAAACACCCAAGCACAGAAAATGACAAAAATCCAGTAACACAAAGGTTCCTGAACGCTGGTCTGACACCATATCTTAAGCCTTGCATTGTTATTCTTAGCATTTCAAATGGCAGCACCTATGTATATGTAGCAACCCTGAGTCCCATTCATACCCTTTTCTACTTTGGAATTTTATTTTAAGTGAAATCTGTTGCAAATATGTAATTTATGCTTATATTACCAGAGGTAACTGTTATTCAATGTGTCTCCTCTGAAAAACAACCTGGCACTGTATCTCATGCAAATTGTTCTGCCCCATGAAAACCTTAGGCTGAAGGAATCCACCTTTTTCTCCTTGAAGTAGTTAACCCACTATTTAATAAACCAAGGTAGTGCCACTCTTTAAATTTATATGTCTTACCAGTAGATGAGAATGACACTTGTAATTAAAAAATTACTTCCAAGTACCATTCACAGTTTACATTGCACAGTTTTCTCACACTATTCTAGCAGTCAAACTGCCTTAAGCACAATCTTCATGTCTCACAAAATAAAAACAGAAAGAAATTGCTTTTTTAAGAAACTAGAGGAAATAAAAGAGTAACATATGAGGGGCACACACCCACATACTTTTAATACTATTCTTTTTTTAAAGTATGTTCTCTTTTTTTTATTTTGTATTCTACTTGATTACCTGAGGATTTACTTAGAAGTCTGACAGAACTGCTAAACTGTTTGACTTTCTCTGTAATCACCCATATTCCTTCCTGATGGCTTCAGCTCGCATTTGATGTCTGCTCTGACCTCTTGAGACAAATTTAATTTATTCTCATAACTTACAAATATGCTTCAGTATTTGTAGTCAATATCTAGTCTTTTGTTATTAGTTCTTCTCTATCCCTACCCATCTCTCACTGTGATGATGGAATCAGTTCCTTTATTCACCTACTGGTCTTCATTATTTCATGACTTCCAGATCATCGGTACTCATGATATTCTTCCATCCCCTGTTGTCTCTAACCTGTCATTAATTATCAATTATATCTATTTTTCTAAAGTTTCTAAACTTTTGTTCCTCCTTTCCACTGTAATGTCCACTTTGCACTCCCTCAGCTCTGTATGTTAAATATTTAGCTCCTAGTGTGCTAGCAGTGCACCAGTGGCCTGGTCACTTGCTCTGTGAAAAATGTGCTCTCTCATCTGAATGGCCAAATATTTTTCTCAAGCTAAACTGACTTTTGTCTTCACACCTTTTTGCCACCTTTATTTGCCAGTTCTCTACTCCTTTTATTTCCATGTCCCTCTATGCATTAATTACAAGAAAACAAAGACAACACAACATGAAATTCATTATCCCATCAGAATTTTCTCTTTGATGCCTTCCATTTTTAGCATTTCTGTTTTTTAAGTTGGTAGCAAAGTTTTTACTGTCCTCTTCTGTACTCTGCACCACTGACATGTGCTTACACAATTCTCTTTTTCAGTCTATCATTTACCTTCAGATCTTTAACAGAAAGTAGACAGAAGACAGAAAACGTATTTTGCCTTTCCCACAACAGAAAAACCCTAACTACCCTCTCCAACAGCTCTGCTATACTTTCGCATCTAAACTCATTAAGCATGCTACTTAGAACTGATCATAATCACCATTTATACAGTGCAGTCACTGAGACGACTGTGAGTGTATCAGATAAAAGGACTATCCAGTCTAGTAAATTCTCCCTAGATGTGAACCAAAGCAGATGCTTATTAAAAAAAAGAGTGTGAGAGGTACAGCTACTATATTTATGCTGATGACTGACATCTAGCTTTCTGTTTCAGATTTCTCACTCCTAAAAAACTAAAACTAAACTCTCTAAAGTACTAGTCTGCTTCTACCACTTTTTGTACAGATTTTGTAATTCATTAAAATCTCTAGGATTTTAATGTCCCAGTCTTCCTGAAGCAGTATAGATTTGTCACTTCAATACAAGAATTTCTTGAAATGATCTTAAATTTATCGGGAATTATATTAAATTTAAACATATATTTGGATCCTCCTGTTCTCATTATTTATATAACTTGAATGTGCTTTCTATGTAGCATATCTAAGACTATTCAGACATAAAAATTAATTTCTCATCATCACTTTTGTCTTATGTCTTAATTACTGTAACACATCTTTTAAGCTCATGACAAAAGTAATTTTCTCAGCGAGTACAAAACTGCTTCAAGTACAATTCCTTTTATTCCACTACTTTGACCACGTTACTGGCCTTCTTTCTCCACTATTATGGACTCTCTTCTCCATCACATGAA
Organism: Aegithalos caudatus; assembly: GCA_013389925.1. Classification (NCBI taxonomy): domain Eukaryota; kingdom Metazoa; phylum Chordata; class Aves; order Passeriformes; family Aegithalidae; genus Aegithalos; species Aegithalos caudatus. The sequence continues at coordinate 532,712 of WEIU01012596.1, read as the reverse complement.
ATTAAAAAGACTTGATTTGATTTTTAAGTCCTTCCAGGCATTTATTGATGTATTAATTACCTTTCTAATGACTACTCAGGCATTGAATCTCATTTTGATTCAGTTCATGATACTTATCTCAGCCAAGTGGTTTATTTTCCAACAACCCCTGCATAGTGCCTACACATTCAAAGGATGCCTGCAAAGCTTCATTATTTTCTTTTCAAAAGGCCTCTTAAAACACATCCCATTTGAGATGAGAAAACCTCAGTTATAGTTAGAAATGGCTAGTGTACCAGGGGGCTTGGCACCAGGACTAGTGTACCATAGATTTGTCCCTTATCTCTTGTTCAAACTTCTTTGTAAATTGTCTAATATTGGAACAATCCTTTTTGTTCTTTTTTGTCCACTGACATATGGAATAGCACAATGTATTCTTCTGGATCTTCAGTACTGGGAGAGACAGTAATAGATTTTTCTTGGTACATTGTACAGTTTAGAATGCATAATTGGAGACGTCGGCCTTTTCCCTTTGCCTTTCTTAGTTAGGCCTAGAAGAACTTAATGCTGTCATCCAGCTGAGCATAGTCATAAGCAAAAACTTTTACTAAACACTTACTACACAATTTTTTTCTGGCCTCCATAATGAGGCATCTGAAGACCTTGACTTTTGCACTTTTAAATGTAACATGCATTCAGATACCTGCAGTCTGCTACACAGTTTTGCTCATGCTCATCTAGTTGATGCGAGTGAGCTTTCCCAAATGAGTGAGGATTATGCAGATTAACAACATTTGGGAAACTGAAACCTTAACTTTGGAAAGTACCACCTTAATTTTCTTCTGTTTTAAGAAATCAAGCCTAACAAGTACGCATTTACTTTTTAAAATAATTGTTGTGATTTTTCTGATATCAGAAAAGGTGTTGGATTGCCACAAAATTAGGTTTTAAATTAGCACATCCATCTACTCTATCACTTTCAGAATAGGTCCATTTATTTCCCTGAAGTACTAGGATATAATGTTTTAATGAGCAGGATTCATTAAACATCTAACATAATACTATTTTATGATAGACTACACTAACAGTCTAGAAAAGGCTACTATCTAAATATCTTTACTGCTCACTTATAGAAGTGACAGATTTTAGCACCAAAGTATATATTCTCAACCTCTGCATGATTCTATTCCACTTTTAAACATTATTTCTAAATCTTACAAAAGCACCGACATTCTTCAATGCACATTCATACTTAAGTGCAAGTGAACTGATCTCCGAGCATTGTAAAAATAGATAGCACCAATAAAAACAAAACACTTGTGTTTATATTTCTTTTAGGAATATATTTTCTTTAGGAAGCAAATCTGTACAGATAATAACCTTAACAAACCAATAAAAAATATTCCTTTTTGCATTTTTTTTCTTTTTGTTACTCTCAAATAGAATTCTAAATGGGTTTAATTTCCAAGTCATACATTTGAAGTTTCTCTTTCCTTTTTAAGTCTTTTCAAAAAAACCTTCCAAATATCGCTGCCCAAAGCAGTATTTGTTCCAGATCCCCTCATTATAGTTTGAGGGGGAGGAAGGGAATTCTCTAGTTATTAACATAGCCCTGCCTATTACTGGATCAAATTCCACCCTGCCAATGGAGCAAGTCCAGCAAGATGAACATGTGCTTTCACTAATGGACTACAGCAAGGTTAAATATGTCTTTCCAATATGATCCTAAGAAGGACACTGAAAAAATCCAAATCTCTGTTATACATCATATCAAATGTCATCAACTTGTNCTATAATAAAATCTATGTGTTTCCAGGATTAGATTCTTAAAAGCAAATGTGTAGTAGTTTCTGAAACTGGAACTGGAACAGTGACACTGGAAGAATTTCTATTGGAATAGAAATAGTCTGTGTCTTGAATGTACTGCCCCAGAAGAGGTACCTCTTAGATTTACTTGGCCTTCCATGAAGCAACAGAAACCACAGAACATGTTAGATATTAAATGGAATATTCACATCTACTCCAATGTTCTGAATGAGAACATAGAAAAATCCTTTCCTTTTAAAGTCCCTTCAAATTGTTACATTCTTTAAATACATGAGGTGAAAAAAACCCTGAAGAGCTGGTGTAAATCTGCATAGACCTGAGTGTAAATTGAGCAGGTTTACATAGACCTAGTGTAAATCTGCATTTACCTGAAAAAAAGCTATTTTTGTAAATAGCACCAGTTTTCTCTCCTATGACACTGCCTACAAAGCTCTAATAAGTAAAAGACTGGTAGAGACAATTCTGGGAAGATGGACTGAGGTAGACTACAGGTTGTTCAGAGAGTAAACTACTCTTGTCCAAATATTGTATCTAATGTAATGCAAGAAGTCCTGCTTTTTTGGGAACTTTCAAATACATTCACTACTTCAGCTGAAGATGTTTTAAATTCCTTCTGTATTGAAATGGTCTCACCCTTAGCTTTTTGCCAAAGCTAACCAAAAAGTCAACATAAAACAAGCTTTTGTGTAGTGTAGAAAACTATTCAGAACCTGTCCAAAAGTTTAGGCCAAGACAGTTGTTAAAAGTGGCCAATACTATTACAGCCAAGAATATGGGGGAGGAGTGAGCACATTTTAAGACCGATTCCCTTTATAAAATTACACAGACAACTGCAGTTTGAGACTTCCTTTTAGATTCTATTACTACAAGAGGAGTATTCTGTGTAGGAGACTGGGAAAGGTACTACTGTGTTCCCTCAAAGAGATGGGTGATCTTTCAGGTGTCAGGAATTTGACCTCAGGATTGTATGTCTAACTTACTATTTGAGTTGCAACTCCATGACATCTTTTTGTATGCTATTTTGTCAAGAAAGAAAGGACAGACTTAAATGACTTACCTAAAAAATGAAAGACAGGGTTAAGAATAAATCAAGTATTAAGCTATTGAATAAGAAACATGAATCTGGTTTCTTTTCTTCCTCCCTCCACCCAAAAAAAAAGAAAAAAAAACCAGTGAATTCATGCAGTGAATGACTTTTAACTTCTGTCTCTTCGGTTTCTTTTTACTTCCCTTGTAAGCTTGGCCAAACTCTGTTGCCTACTGTTGTCATCTACTGACTCCTCTTTGCTTCTCTTTTTCACACAAACTGAATAGTTGTTCTTCAAGCTTGGGCTTGATTCTGCTGTCCACAGAGAGGTATCTAATGACATTTCAGATGTCCTTTAATATCTACTTGGCCTCCATCTGCAGTTCCAGAGTCCCTCCTAAGTTCTGTCATATCTGCTATTCTGTGTACGTATTTGGGCTACCTTGGAACATCTCAAATAGTACTAGATGCCTCTCTGCAGGCAACTGTGTCATGTCTTTGCTGTCCAACAAATATTTTCAGATATTATAATTGCAAACTATTGCTATTGTAACCTTTGCTAGGTAAAGGATGAGAATGGTGTGGATATGCAAGAAATAAAAATTTTTAAAAGGTTAAAAAAAAGCCAAATGGATCAAGCCCCGTGCCAAACCATGTCTGTGTAGAAAAAAAATCTACCACCTTAATTTTCTCAAGTGTTTTACAAATCCTTTACTTTTTTATATCATAAAGCTTCTCTCCAGGAAAGTTTACCAAAAACTTTCCTTTGAGGACTTATAAATGAAAAAAAAATTGAAGTCCACTGGCTCTGTAAGTACTTGCCCCTAATCTGAACAGCTGTAAGCAAATACTTCACATATTCTGTGTCCAAGGAATGCTTATCACGTTCACACAACTGCCATTACCATCCAACCATGTCTTTTCTATAAAACTCCAATCAAACACAGGCATAGAAAAATGACCCGAGTGCTCTGGCCTTTGAGAGCTCCATCATCTCTGAGCTCTTAGGATCAGAACTAAAAAAAGATACAATTATCTTACTAAATGTGTTCCTCTGATGTTATAAAATACAATTTCCAGGATGGAATTTAAAACCTCTAAAGAATTCTGATATGCAAAGTGGTATTAAGGCTTCCCTAAGAGATCTGCTGGAGCTTTGAGTTTCTCCCCCCGCCTCTCCCTGAACATGCTACCACTACAATGCTCTAACTTCCAGCTCATGTTCTGAAACATGATGTTGCTGAAACAGAGCTGTGGAAAATGTAGCTGCACATCTCAGCTTCTGAAACAGCTACTGGTGGACAGGACTTTCAGAGTGTTCTACTGCTCTGAATTGTGCCAAGACTGAAAAGTCACCTCCTTTTACATTTTTACAGTAGATGAATACACAAACAACAGAAGCTTTCTTCGCCTCTCCCCTCTGGACCCTGAGCTTGAAGAAAGAACAAAATCAACTTTTGAGTGAGTCTTTAAAAAACAATAAAGACATGTTTAAAGTTTAGAAAGTGAATCTGGGAGTTTCAAGTTCTCTGTCACATCTCAGCATGATTGAACTACTCACAAAATTTACCAGCCTCTAAAGACCATTTCCACAGCAAGCCAAAAACTAGAAGAACATAACAGAACCAAATCACTACAACTTTTAATATGTAACTGGTCATAAAAACCAACTTCAAGTGGGTGCAAGTACTAGCTGGTGAGGCATATAGGATCTTCTGCTGTATTTTCCAGAAACCTTGGAAGTAAAAGTAAGGATCGTTTTGTTTTTTTAAAAATGACTGAAAAGACATACTTTTTTTAAAAGAACAAATTACCTGACAAGGTTTTTTCATTTTAATGGCTATAACATGGTATCTGTAACAGCAGAGTTCACAGGTCCATGACCCTCTTTCACTTATCCACTTTAACAGGCAAAGCTGATGCGTGTATCGTACCGAGCCATCGCAGCGACAAGGGTTTAACAATTCACCCTGGAAAGGCAATACAGAAACATCAACTTTAAAGGAACCTTTCATGTACACATACACTCAATACCAAAATATTTAAGGGTCTGTAACAATGACCCGGTCTCAATTTCACTACGTAGAAAAGCTATGTATTTTTGGCTATGAAATACTCAAAAATGTCTTTAAAATACCTAGCTACTTCTACTGAGAAAAGCCAGAAAGCTGTCTACACATGTCCACCTACCGATGTGAAACAACTGAAATATTACCATGTGTTAAGCGGTACCAGAGGTGGTTGGATACATTTCTCCAACAGCTATTTGCAGTCATCACTCAGAAAGAAATGTGTGACGTCATGATTCCAAGACAACCTTGCTCTTGGAGCACGGCTCTGTGCTGTCCAGCAAGCCAGCTGTCAGGCAGGATCTTAAATAATGTAACTAAGCACTTCCCCCAGTAGTTTCTGTATTGTATAAATCAGCTATTTTCTTATTTCCAACTTCAAGACAAGCTATAAAATTCTAGTTACAGATCCGTTGCTGATATTATGCCCCATAATGTCACGACAGTGATGATACTTGGAGGTCTTCTCAGCATTACCTGTAAGCTAACACTCTTATTTTAAAGTCTAACAGAAACCTGAGAAATTCGTATTGTGTAGAGTCCCTCAGAGGTGAACCAGGGAGCGCGAGCGCCAGAGGACACCCAGCGTGCGAGCCAGACACGGCAAAATCCCCGAATTCTCCCAAAGCTCTGCGCCGGCTCAGGTTCGCCCCCGGCGTTTGCCACAACCACCTCGCACAGCGGCAGCCGACGCCGGGGAGGGCGATTCTTGCCGGGGAGCGACGCCGAGATCAGCACCAGGGACAGGGCTCGGCCCCGGAGCGCGAAGGTGCGCGGTGTGCCGCCCGCGCGCCCGCCCGCTCCC
>WEIU01012596.1:450225-520069 GCA_013389925.1 Aegithalos caudatus | reverse complement strand
TGTCCCCCATCCTTTTCACCCCCCCCCGCCCCCCAAAAAAAAAAAAAAAAAAAAAAAAAAAAAAAAAAAAGAAAATGCTGTCTCGAGATTGCCCATGTGTATTGGGAGCCAAAGTTCTCCTTCTTCTGATAAATTTGTGGGAAAATCTATAAAAATCACCACAGGCCACATTGAATTAGATTGGGAAGGTGTTACATCACTGAGGAGGATCTTCTTGTACTTACAAAAGCCACTGCATTTGCTAATTAAATAATCTTATTTCAGAAAGACTTGTTTTGGAAACTTATATAAGCCAGAAGTGACGTCTTTTGTGCATCTTAAAGGAGAAAGAGTAAATACTTCTTTTTTACTGATGCCAGGTTCCTATCAGATGACTGAGATGTTGGCTCAGTTGGCTGTTTAGGGTATTTTTTAGTTAATTTTCTTCCTCTGAAGACCCTTGCAAAAATGCTAGATAATGCAGGACCAGGTTTTCTGGTGTGGGAAACAAAAAGTAAATTGTTGGTGGAAGCTCATGAGTGTTTAATCAAGGTCTGAAATTGATAGTAAAGGAAATGTAGGATTTTCTGTACCTTGCTGGGAGGTGATTCCTGGAGGTGGATGTTGTGTAGGGGTTTATGCAAGCTGAAGGATAGTTTTTAGGAAAAATTCTTTATTTATGGCTCTGTGATACCTTACAAGCAAGATAGGACAGGGCAGGGACAGAAAAAGGGAACCATGGAAATGCCTACAGTGCAGTAAAATCCAGGGCTGGCCTGTGGCAAAGATCACTGTCTTTCATTGACATGACATCCTGACACACCAAGTACACCAAGGATTGAGCACAAATCCATGGGATTCCTGCTTCCTTCCCTGCACACTGTGTTCATTACGGGAAGGCACGCTAGGGGTGAGTGTTGTCACTACCAGAGGTCACTTCACACTTAGAGTTTGCAAGGCCACTGAGCTTACTGCAAACTTGAACCTGAACACAAAGTTGAATAAAATCTCCTGCAGAGATGAAGGCATGTGCTATTGATGTGTGTCCTTTTTGAAGAACATCTGCAGGAAAAGGATAGACTGCAGGATTGTCCTGCAACCAGTTTGAATAGTCCCTGACTGTTAAAACTGCAAAATATACCTTGCCTGAGTTAAACTGGACAGTGTGGAGGCACTGGGGCAGGAGTGGCTTCAGCCTCAGTGGCAGACACTTCAGTGAAAACTTTAAGTGTGCTCATCTGAAATCTGTGTCCTCTGGATGCCAGCTATGATTGCATTCACACTGAGCTTGCAGATATGCAATAGGACCTGTAAGAAATCTGTGCCTTTCTAGGGTAGCATCTGGAGATCAGGCGGGGTACCTAAGGGCGTCCAAAATGGAACCAAATATGTATGCAACTACATAAAAGCTTAATCACTCACCTCAGAAATAGGACTGGGGCAAAGTCAGATTGCATTTAAGTGCATCTCAGCCTCCCACTTTTTCTCTAGACTTCTCAAGAACGAAAGCATTACCACTCCCACTTCTGTTTTGTCACAGTTCCTCTTCTGGCTCTGTCACTTGGGGTGATGATGGTGGAGAAACAGATACATGGAAAATGCTAAATTGGATGAACAGATCCTGGATACAACTTCAAAATTTTCCTAGATTAAGCCTACTGCTAATCATGAATATACAATTAGTGAACTTGACCCTTGTTTTTGTGGTAACAAACTCTTCTTTCTGGAACAATTGCTTAGAACAGCAAGTAATTACTTTCTTCTGTACATTTGATTACTAATTTTTTACCAGAACAATAAAAAACAAGTAACTTCTCTTCCAGTCCTCACATTATAATTTTATTCCTGCTGCCAAAGCGTGCCTGGCTGCTGCTTTGTATATTTGATGCACAGCTGTGGTAGGAAGCCACAAATAGCAGCATGGCATCTTAAAGAGCTGTGCTGCCAAGGGTAAAAGGACCCTGCAGGGCATCTCTTCTCAGGGAGCCATCCTAACTATTTGGAAAATAGCAAATCATGTTCTGGTGTGGAAGATGCAGAATTAACTAGAAAACTGTTCTTTTCCCAACCTTCTCCATTGCAGGAAAGAAAGTGGCTTTTGGCCAGCATACACTAAAGAAATGTGTATCCTTTCTCACTGGTTTGAAAGGCTGCCACGGGCTGCTCTGCCTGGATTATATATTTATGGAGGCATGGCACAGGAGGGAAGTATTATACCATAGATGGCTTTTTGGGTTTTTTTTCACCTGCTGTAGTAGATGAGGTATACTTAAAAACCAATCAATCTGTAGGATGCCTCAGATTAACTAAAAGGCTTTTTTCATCATTTACAGTAAGTATGTGCCTTTTACACTCGAGAGGAAGGGGAGCATCCTGAAATTGCTCATAGTATAAACTAATTGCTACCTTTTATTGAATTAAAGTGCACGAATAATCATGGGCAGCTGTGTCTGTCTTCAGGTAAAATAGGGAATCCTTTATAAATCTTCTGTGATTGGCTGTGAACTTTTCGAATTCTGCATGTCCCAGAGACTCCTAGCTTTTTAGCCAAGTGCTGGAAGCATAGCACTACTTGGAAGATAAACCTGGGTGTTTAATTAAAATGTGAAGAAAGATTTTTGAATATGTTACCATAAATTTCATCCCTATATCTATTTTCTTCTCCTGATAGCATCACCTGTTTTGAAATTGGTCTGTCCTTTATTTATAATATGCATTCCCAGTTGTCTCTTGATAATGTTGTAATAAATCATTTAGAGAGTGGGATTAGATGATTTTTTCCAAAGTAAAAAGTAATAGTCAGTGATTTTTATCTTTTTATGTCTGGATCATGTTTGTCTGAATCACAGGAAAAAGGAGTTTTACCAATTCTCTAACAAGAAATGTTCCCTTGCAAAGCATACTCGATGTGCAATGTTACACAGCTGATGAACATAAGAGAAGTTATCAGCTAACCTTAATTAGCACTTCAAAGCTGCAGGTCCTGGGAACAAAGTTTAGCAGTCCAACTAACTGATCATTCTGCCTATTTATGTACTTTATCTCCTCATGCTCATATACATTCACTAGTAACTTTGATATCAAGCAAAAAATATCATGCATACATTCTTGTCCAATTGAATGCCACTACTGAATTTTTATCAAATTTGATATTGTGTTCTGAATAAACATGAAACTGCAGTATAAAAATCCCTAGGGGATTCCGAGGCAAGAAAATGAACGGAAGCCTGTGGTAACTTCTGATGTTCATAGGAACATAGGTCTCAACAAGCCAGAAAAGATCAAGGGTATAAATTATGAAATGTCCTGCCTCCTGCAAGGGTCTGTAATTAACTTTCAAAGAAAGTTCACATGGCCTATTTTCACACTAAGTCAAGCCTACCTGAAATTTATGTTCAAATCCTAGTTGCAGGAGTGTTCAGCTTGTGCCCTAAAGCATTTGATTTGCTTTCCTAAATAATTCTAGTATGAGTTTACTCTTCTCATTGCCCCCACACACTGCTCCTTTAATCTCATCTTTGATACTTAGGAGAAAAGTCTATACAAAAAATGAGATTCCTTTAGCTAAGTGTTTCCATATTATTTTCTCTTTTTTTTCATTAACACACTGGCTTCACTATAGGACATGAAAAATTCTAGTGACATAGAGTTTAATTTCTGTACTTTTTCTCAGGAGATCTTCATTGTAATCTGTATCACTACTATTACTGCCTTAAGTAATGACTAAAAGAAGTCATGTTCTAGGTTAATAGCCTGCAGCTGCACTGAAGAGAAGTCTGCAGTACTAAATGCAGCTATCTAAATAAACTAGATATAGCTAATAGTGCTATCCAATGATGGGAAGTATTTTCACAGAGATGTATGTTAACATTAATCTGAAATGCCAGTTCATTTTACTCTGCTTGAGTTTATTGTAGTTGCAGGTACACTAAAAAAAAAAAAGGAAATAGGGTTTGGAAACAAATTATTTGACCAAATAATTCTTTCAAACTGAGGAGTTTCTGAAGGTGATCAGCTGGAGAGAAAGTTGTCCAAAGCAATGATTTACAGGGGGTTTCAGTCATCTTAACCATCTTCACTTCAAATGCTTTTACACTCACTATCAAAACTGACTTTGTGAAGACTTTTTCACCTGTGTGAAATAAATCACAAATCCTACATTGACATCAACAATACTTTCAGATTTTTAATAGGGACACTGACAGTGTCCAAAATTCTGTTATACTCAGTACTTGCAGATTTCAGTAGTCAGTTTCAGTTCCCTTTCCTGTCAAACCTAACCATCAAATATCTGCACACATCTGCTCAGCTATCAGAAGGGGACTCAGAGTGAGAACTTGATGGAATCAAAGGATTGTCCTCCTATATCTAGCATGCTCAGTCCAAACAGTCTCACAATCCCTAGCTTACACCTTCACAATTCATCATTACAACCCAAATACTGTTTGCAACCAGCTGATGGCCCTGTCTTGTTCTTTTTATTTTCTTACAGAAATTATTTAAGAAGTAAACCATGATTGTCTTCCACCAAAAAAATACTTTAAAAATCACCCCAATTTTGAAATTGGCATTATCCTCTTTGGCAAATGTTGGTGAGGAGCAAACACTACAAGAGCTTGTTTTTGTGGCATGCTAACTAATCAAGTAAGAAAGGATGGAGTTTAACACAATAGATGAGATTTTATTCAAGTACAGGCAAGCATTCTCATTGTCTGAGAAGTTCAGAAATGCAGCAGAGAGAATAAGATATCAAGAGTATAATTTTCCTGGGCAAAGCACATAAAATTGCTGCAGATTAAAATAATTTTATCTGGCACAGAAATTAACACATATGGCATTGCAAATTCCCCTTGCCCCCAAGATCCTAGTGTAATCTTATTTATATGAGTACATTCTGGTTGCACAAATTAGCCTGTCAATTTCCAGAACTTTCACCATATGGAAATAATCACTTAGAACTACAGATGTTGCACAGAGCACAGATGATCAGAACAGCAGGGTGCACATTTTGAAAGTTAAAGGTGCAATGGTGGCATTTTCAAAGTACCCTCTGTTTGGTATGCCTCAGTCCATGGATAAATGAAACAGTGTGGCTCCATGGACCTTCTCCATCATCAGACAGCTGATTGACTCACTACTATATTAATTAGCTTGGCTAGTGGAGTGGTCAATGCCAAGGCAAGGATGGCACCTTTATATCCTAAGACACGTCTTAAACTGGCTGAGGAAATTTCAGAGCTGTTAAAAAACACTTTTGACAATTCATGAATAATAGGTGGCATTTCATTCAATGGGAAGAGTAAACATGTTGAGAGCTTTAAAAAGAAAGAAGGAAAATGCAACCAAACAGCAAAGCTGCTGTTTCTGGAAACAGAAGTAATGGAACAAGTAACTATCAGACTATATGGAGGGTAACACACAGAGAGTAAAAATCAATGTAATTTTGTGTGTGAGTGTTTGAGAATAGATTATATCAGAATAATCCACTTCTATTCCATAATGGAACAGATGCTGCAGACAAAGGGGAAGCAATTTCTATTGTAATATTTTACTTTAGAAAGGCTTTTTATGGTGGTGGTCATGACATTCATCTTAGAAAATTAAAACATGGGATGTAGATGAGTCTAGAACAGAACAGGCACAACCCACACTGGAAAGACAAATAAAGAGACTACTGAGGTGCACAGTCAGAGTGGGTGTTTCCTTTGCATGGGTTCTATGAAGGTCCAGCAGTATTCAAGTGAAACTCTGCAGCAAGGTACTGGAAATCAGTTCTCTGGAAAATCTTTCCTGGTAAGGTTGAGAATGAAGATTCTAAATGCCTCTCAGGAAAGTGACATTCTCTTTAACTGAGTTTTTAAATAACAAACTAGGGAAAAAGGCATGCTGAAAGTATACAGGTAAGACACTGACCATAGTAACCTCTCAACATCTATTTTAAGGCTCTGCTTTGATACTCACAAATGTGAACAAATACATCTCAGGCCCTCTTAAAGGCTCATTAACTCCATGCTCTGACTCTACCCGTACAAACAAGACAAATATAAACTAATGCAAAGTCCCTGTATATGCCTCTGTTGCAGTTTCCCAATTTCTATGAGCTGTTTAAGGTCTCTTTAAGGGTTTCTAGAGCTGACAGCTTCTAATACACTCATAGATTTTCCAAGGCTCTTATCAACCTGCTTGTAGTATTAAGCTGACACCAAGCAGCAGTATTGAAATCTACAGTGTCGTCATGTGTAAAAAAGTATTTCTTTTTGTTTAATTTTAAACCTTCTGCCTAATACTTTCACTGAAGTAATTTACACCTTCTCATACACAGTGAGTAATAGAGGCATGACTTACCTCAGGCAGTGGCACTGGAGTTATTGTTATGTACCCCAGACTGGCAAGGAGAGAACATCCTTTGTGTTGTTTTTGTTCAACCTTTCGAGAAACCTAAGTGCACACCTGATGGCAAATGTCTTAGCATCAGCTAAAATTAGCCCTAATTTTTCCATCTCATGGTTTGCATTTCCTTCTCTTGCATCTCACAGTTCTTGGTCCAGTGTTTGTTCAGATTGAGGTGCTAGTGTTCTATGCTGCAGCTGCCTTCCTGCCTGCACTCCTGGGTCCTTGCCAAGGAAACACATCACCCATGGCTCATCCTGATAGGGAATGGGGTTACTCCTGAGGAGTTCACCTTGTATACCTGCCTCACATTGTCAGTACCAGTCTTTGTGAGGTGATGTAAGCACTACCTGCCACATGAGACAGCACAGTCTATATGGCTGGAAGCCTTCCATCAGCTACAAGAGCAGTACCTGCAGTGTAGCCAGAGCCACAGCTTTTGCTCACAGCACATAGTTTTGCCACATCTACGAGGATGTCTTTGTATATTCTGTACCTTGGCTTCATTGTACATCTAGATTAAACCCAAGAAACGTGTCTCACAATTGCACAAATACTTCTGTACATCCCCTGGAAATGCCCTGTTTCACAATGCTAAGCTGGTGTACAAAACAGTGACTGTGCAGCTGCACATTATCATTTCTTGCAAGTAATTTCAGCAGAACTGTACAATGGACTTTGGGCTGAGCCTCAGCCCAGTGTTTTGCTGCTGTGCCAGACTATGTGAGGCAAACATTCACATCAGTAATGCTTTGCCAGAGGCTGATATCAGTCAATGTATTTTCATAAACCCTGAATTATGACAATACGTGGCAGATGTAGGACTGGTCCTGTTTATATTTGCCATAACTTCTAGCTAAGTGCTAACAAACCACTATCATAATGTCAAAATTTTACATTCCATAAATTCTTTCCTGCTTGTAGAAATACGGTGTTATAATAGTTATAACAATATTCAATAATGCATAAATAATCTTTATTTCTTTTTAAAAAGCTAAATTTTGCCACTACTTCAATGAGTAGATGCTTTTCTAACAATGGTCCTCTTTGGCTTCATTTTCATGAATTTTTGTTAATACTGATGGAAAAATATATGATTCAACAGGCTTAGGAATATAAGATCACCTGGATCACTATAATGGGTAAGAAAGCACTGTAATTGGGAAGACATTTATTATAAAAACTATAATCAAGATTTGGTATCAATATAGAATTTTCCCAAGCTAATACACACTGAAAATATCAATGTTACTGACGTTATGAAAAATTGCACCTTTCATTGTTCCTGTATCTTTAGACACTAGTTTTGTGGAAGGGTCCTTTATAGGTAGAAGAGGTTTTCCTGCACACATGTAACATGGCTGGGTGGAGTGCTGAAAATCCTGTGGTATTGGATGGACACCCAGCTCTTAGGCATTATGCCACAAAATCAGGTATTTCAGCCTAGCAGCATGAAATCATTAAAAAGACATTACATTACTTCAATTGTTTTGGATCAGCTCTCCTTTTTAATCATCATCTAACTAACCCAGCACTCTCCATGTAAGAGTCTCCGGGATCTGCTTTACACAGCTCCTGCAGGACTAACCCTTTGAAGACTGCTGTTGTCAAATGTTATTCCTAGACAACATGGAATAATTCAGGGAGAAATTATGGATGAATGCCAGATGACATAAACATAAAGTATCTATGATTTTTTATTTCATTCTTTGAACCATGTGTTAATTGCAAAAAGATGTGTAAAATTGGTGAAAATGTGGAAAATGCAGTCTGATGGGCTATTCTGTACACTGATAAAATCTATGTAGAACTAAGACATGTGTCTCCATTTAGTCTTGTAATTACCAAAGTCAATTCATAGGCCCTCTCCAATTCTCTTCACTCCTTTCCCAAAATTCATGGACTGAAAAACCTGGCATGCTTTCTCTTCTGCCAGTTAGAGAAAGACTTGTGGAACTTTCATGTTCTGACTAGCAATATCATCTCACGTTACACTAAGCTACAACATTTATTAATGTTAGAAGAATGTTCTACTGTCAAATTTTGTCCTAATTGAACTATAGATGTTGGTATGTCAAAGTGCAAGGGTGAGTTCTTCCCATTTGACACATTTATGTCAAAAGACTTGGATTAAAAAGCTACCATTCTGGCCTGGCAGTATTTTGCACAGGCAGCAAGGACTGAGGTAAGCTTGGTCTGAACTCTGCATTCATAAGTCTTTTGCCTGGGAAGTTTTCTCCCAGTTGTAGGAGAACTGGAAATTAGTATGGTAATGGAGATCAAATCAGGTATCTAAGCCCAACCTGAGCAGAACAAGGTGCAGAGCAGTGAAAATCTGTAGCAAAATTAAAAATCTCCTTTTTCTCCTCAATTTAGTCCTCTTAATCATCTCACTGAAAGAGTTCTTCTCACATGTTTGCAGGATCTTTTTCTTTAAACCCCTGTACCACCGATCCTTTGAAATCTGTTGTTAAATATGGTTTCAGATGAACATGGAGGAGTTGCCTGGGAAAACACTTGTGGCTTTTTAATAATAAAAACATTCTTGTATCTCCCTCATCTTGTGTTTAAGTTCTATAACCTGCTGCCACCTTCTTTAGTGCTGCTTCTACAGCATGATCCACAAATCTTTCTTATCTCTGGCACTTGCTGCTTTCTTTAATGCTTTCATAGTCAATATTGTGAAGAAATGGCCAGTCTGAAGCCAGTGAGCCCCAGGAGATCACTCAATCATTCAGACAGTGGTGTTTGGGAAGGTGTAGAGAAGTGGCATCTGATCTCATGAAACCACCCACATGAGAAAATATTTCTAAGTAGTCCTTGTGGACAGGCTCGCTCCAGTTCTTTTTGTCTTCCTTTAGAGCTGCTGGCAGTAACTTTGACCACTCACAGGCTCTTACACCTTTCATTCTCACTCCAAGAAACAGGTGATTTACTACCTAGAGCACATAGATGTTCCTGCAGTCTTAGAGCTCCTCCTCCCTTCAATTCTGCCTCCCTTGATGGGCCCTCAAGCAATATTCACTTGCTCAAATGAGACGGAAAGCAAGGGACTGCTTTGGAATCCTAACTATGTCAGCCTGGCCTGGGATCCTCACCAAGTCACTCAATGGCTGAGGTTGGAAGGGTCCTCTGGAGGTGTTTTGGTCAAGTCCCTGCTTCTCAAGCAAGTGACCCCCAGAGCTGGTTGCCCAGGACTGTGTCCAGACAGCTTTTGAGTATCTCCAAGGATGGAGACTTCACAACTCTCCTGGACAATCTGTGCCAATGCTTGGTCACCTTCACAGTGAAAAAGTGTTTCTTGATGCTCAGAAAGAACCTCCTGTATTTGAGTATATACCCATTGCCTCTGGTTGTCTCACTGGGCACCACCAAAGAGAACCTGGCTCTGTCCTCTTTGTACCCTCCCTTTGGATACTTACCACAATGATCAAATCCCCTTAGCCTTCTCTTTTCCAGGCTGAACAGCCATAGCTCTCTCATCTTTTCCTTATAGAGAGAGTCCAGTCCCTCTGTCATATGTATGGCCCTTCATTAGATTCTCTCCACTGTGTCTTAGGGCCTCTTGTACTGAGGATCCCCAGACCTGGACAGATCACACAAGGCAAGGCCTTCCCAGTGCTAAGCAGAGGGGGCAATCACTGCCCTGGACCTGCTGGCAGCACTTTTCCTGATTCAGCCCAGGACACCATTAGCTGCCCCAGTGGCAAGGACACACTGCTGGCTTGTGTTTGACCCAGGTCCTGTTCTGCAAAGCATCTTTTCAGCTGGGCATCCCCCAGCATATATTGGTACCTGGGGCTGCTCCTTCCCAGGTGCAGGACTTTGTACTTCCCCTTGTTGAACTTCATGATGTTCCCATTAGCCCATTTCTTCAGCCTTCTCAGATCCCTCTGGATGGCAACAAAACCCTCTGGGTGTGTCAGCCACTTTTCCCAGTTTGTGTCATCAGCAAACTGGCTGAGGGTACACTCTTTAGAATATGCCCTTCTGGATACTCCTCCCCTTAACCAGAGATGATAAAAGAAGATGAAAGATATCAGACTCCTTGAAACTGTGTTCCCTGGCTTACATGTAATTTTGCAGGTGCTTTGATCAGTAGTTATCCTTCCCCATATTACAGCTCATTAGATCCTGACCATGGTTCCTCAAATGGAGAAAGAAATTGGGTCCTCTTTTATTACATTATTTTTTCTCATCCAGTTTCTTTAAAATGCAAAAAAATACTTTTATCTACAAAACTATGGACAGGAATCTATAAAAACTCAGTATGTAAACATGCTCTCTGAAATGTACAAGAGTAATTTCTAAAAGCTTAAGAGACAATATTACAGCCTCTGCTAAAGCACTTCAATTTCAGTATGTAAGATCAGAAGAATAATTGCAGTGATGGTGAAAATTAGTAAATCATATGACTATTCCTATGTATTTGCTATATGTCACCCTGCTTAATTCATTCTAAGAGTAACATATATACTCCTGTTAAGCACAGCTTAGCAGATGTCTAATATTTTTCTCAGAGCAATGTTTTGTAGAGGGGCTGTGTGTTCCAGAAAGGAAAACCAATATCATTATTTTAAGATTTGTAACTCTCTCTGCTACCTGGCTTTAAATTGCCACAATTTACTGAAGGAAGAAATAAAAGCATGTGTGGCTTCCTCAGCTTTTCTTCCAAATTTTCCTCACGTAAAAGGAGAGACCATCATCAGGATCAGTTTACCCACATCCTGAGACATGGCATCATCCTGCCAGGAAACAAACAGTTTCACATTAATTATAACTGATCCCATAGTTCAGATAATAAAATCTCAAGTACTTTTCTGCAACTCCTGCAAGAGCAATAGGAGGAAGTAGGAAGCAGTGTAATGGACAACTCTCTCTGGATGTGACCTCTGATGGAGCCAGTCACTCAAAGGTGGCTTTTTCATAGTTAGCAATGGGTGAAACACCCCCATAGGGAAACCAGTCACTTTGAGAGGAATGAGACTAAATTAATCTAGTTTGTTAGCATTCATTATAAATAATTTGCTCTGGTCAAACCATGGTTTTATTGGTGCCTCTTGTTAAATCTATTAGAATACTGAGCTGATGAATGCAGGACAGAGGAAGCAATATGCCTGGTTTTGTTTGTAAAATAAATGCTTTCCAAAGCTCTGTATATGAATCCTGGAAAATAATGGTTTTGATTTTCCCTTGAGAAATGGGTTGATGCATTTTTGTCAATAGGCATCGTTTTCAGATATAAACCAAATTCATTGTGGCCCTGCTGAATGGTTTCAGAGCCATACACCCTGGCATCAATAATACTGTCAGCTTTCTCTCATATTAAATTCACACTTGAGGAGCTGTAGATGATGAATTTTAGATTTTCCTAATCCTTGATGTTACTTTCAGGTTTTGAGCCAACTAATGCAAAACCTGCTTGCTGAAAAAAAGTGAATGGTCTGTAAATAAGGATTTGAGCCTGGAGGCCATACAGTGAAATATTTAAGAAAATACATATATTTTTAATATATATATTTCAGAAATCCTCAAAGACAGCTGATGTTAGGATCAATTAAATAAGCGAAGTAGAGATCAGAACAACTAAGATATTGAAGTAAACTTCAATATCTTAGTAAACTGTAAGTAAGTAAACTGTAAATTTTAGAAAAACAGTATCTTTCTCTAGTCTGGTATGTAATGATCTTGGGAGGCAGAGGAGAGGCAGGCAATTTTAGTGCTCTGCATCTTTATACAATATCATGAACATTTAAAGAAGACATGCCCATTCAAGATGCAAACATGATTGCTTTACAGAGTGGCCTTGAGCTTTGCATTTAATTTTATGGAGAGAGCATCAGGATGGAAATCAACAAACAGAGGCTTGTGATCCAAGTAGGAACTAGCATGGGAAGTACAGCATTTCTGGAAAGAGACAGAAAAGTAAGGAAGGGACAATTCTGGAGAAAAAAAAAAATGGCTCAAGCCCAGTTCAGAAAAAAATATTTCAGAGAGGAATGTTTGATGTTCTTTTCTAGTGAGTATTGGCATGGCACTACTAGCCTCTCTAGCTCACATCCTACAAATACTTTCTTGAGTGTAACTAGGCTGTGAAAGCAAATAATCCCATTCACCAAGGCAAGCAGAAAGAAAAGACACATTGAGAACATAGGGTTACTTTTGATCCTGCCCAGCAACGTGTTTCTGCATCCAATCTTGATACATGCCACAAACTCTCCCAAACATTTATTATATTACTTCAGCTCATGTGTCCGCCAGAGATTTTTTTTTTTTTTTAGAAAGGAGCACTGCAATTTATTGCTGGGGAACAACCTTCCCATCCTTGCCTCAGCATAGGAACATATGAGAGCTGGATCTCAAGCAGGTTCTACCTAGAGGTTTTATTTTCCTCCTTAGGCTTCTTTCTTTTCCTAGAGCTATCCTCTGTTCCTGATGTACTGGATCCAGAATTTAGGCAGAGTACACTTTAAAGTCATTATGATGGATGGCAAAAAAAATGGTAGGCTTCAGATTGCCAATTAAGTCTAAACTGAAAAACCTTATAATAGCCACTATTTAATATGGCTTGTACAAGAGAAGATAGAAATTATTATGACAGCATCATTGCAGCATGATTGTGGAGAGAGTTACATGATTTGTTTCTGTTTAGAGGAAATTAGACTCAGTGGGAGAAGAAAAAAGGAACAGGCATAAGAACCAGCAGTAGCACTAAAACACAGACAATAAAATTAAATCCTGGTTAAAAAAAATATTCTGAAGTACGTGGGGACATGTTTCTTTGTCATTCAGGAAGGGAGACTTGTACATATTTATTTGTATATCAGGAACTCGTCTGAAACTATCCACTTGGAACCTGAAACAGGAAGAGTGGATGCTTTACATGATGTTCTGAGCATCAATCTGTATCTTTCCTTTTACAATACTCAGTCCAAGGTTTGACACTACCTCCAGAGTCACAAATCCAACATGTATCTACCCATTTTAGCCCTGACACCATAGAACCTGTGTCCTCACCAGGGTGTCAGAAATACCTGCAAGTACTGCTGGAAGATAAAATGATTATTTGTATAACACATTAAAATGGGAAACATTGCAATTCACTCAACAGAATGTAAAAAGTACACAGAGAAGACTTCCCTCAAGGCACCAGATTCAGGTAACCCCAAGCTAACCCCAAACACTGAAGAATGTCTTAAACCTGGTAGCAGCCAGGTTCTCTATACACCATAGATGTAAAGATGCAGAGAGTAGAACTGGGTAATTCTGTACATGCTGCACTTACCAATCTAATGGAAGTCCTTCCCACACCCAAGAAGGAAAAAGCTGCAGGCAAAAAGAAACCATGCAGGCAAAAAGCTGCAGGCAAAAAGAAAAAGATTCCTGTACACTGAGATGGCCCCAAGCAGCAGCAAATGTAGGGAACTTTCAAATTCATTTTCACACTTGAGTGCTCAAGGTTTGTCACTGGTATTTTTAATTCTTGGACATCAAAAAGATGAAAGAATTTCCTGTCACTGAAACAATTCTAATTCATGGATGTTTGAGGTACTCCTAAAAAGCACTGACATATAGGTACCCTGGACCAAACCAGTGAAATGCAGCATTCCTGGATCAGTCATCACCACTGCACAGTGATAAAGAGTAGAAACACATTGCATCGTAGCTCCTGCTGGGCATTTTACAACATGATCACTCATTCCCTCTCCTCAGCCTGAGTAGACAGACATGGAGCAGTATCAGGACAATACTAACACAACAGTTGGCTCTTGTTTTGTGGTTTTCTCCCTCTCCACATTTTAGCAGTATGTGGCTCTTTCTGTTATTTCCTGATCTGAGTCCTGTGTGTGTATGGAGATCTTGCTAATGGCTAATTGTATTCATGAAATTCTAGAAGGGAATGCATTTTATCATGAAATACACTGTATATCCTGCATTTATTCTTAATCAGGAAGCTCAGCTTCTAAGGAAGTGTGCTGATACATCTGTATTTTTATGTCTGGCACATTAAAAAAAAAGAAAAAAAAAAAAGAAAAAAAAAAGAAAATATTGTCAAGACCACAATCTTTACTAGACTAAGGATTTAACTCCTTCAGAGCCTTGTGTTAAGGAAGGATGAATCAGTCTGAATAGGAGAGGCATTCTCATCCTTCATGCTGTACTTGTGGAGAAATCTGGTAACTCTCTGGAGGCGGAATTTCAGAGCGATGGTATTCCTGATTTCAAATGCTAGCAGGAATTTGAAAATGCAGATATCACCAGCCCACTCAAAACTGAAAGCCTGTATTGAAAGATTTTGTAATGTGCCAGCTAGATTCCTGATCATGAGAATGTCAGTTGCCATGCTGAATTTGATCCAAATCTCCACATCTCTTGGAGTAGAGCGATGCACATGAACTGAGGAAACCCATTTAACTGCCTTCTCAAATCATTGAATCTTAAGAATTTCACCAAAGCAATGCCACCAAATACCAGTTTGGAGACATCTGCTGAGAGGAGTGTTTCAATACCAGCAGATGTTGTTATGGATGATGACATTGCGTGTCACTGTTGCCTGGTAAATAACTTAAAAACAAGTGAAAAAATAGCCAAGCATACCCAAAAATGTACCCTGCATCCACAGTTAAAACAAACACTTAACTCATCCTGATCACAAATATTTCATCAGAGTGAATCTCTTAAGGCTACTCTATTGTGTAACAGGTAACCCGTTACCAAAGTGGGGCCGAGAGGTAAAAATGTGCATTAGAATAGAGGTCATAAATATTATGCTGAAAAACCTGAAGGGTTTTGTTTATGTTTCTCAGAAAGGAATATTGTGATTCCATGAAATCATAAAGAGTGGTAGCCAGAAGGGTTTTCAGGAAAAATAAANAAAAAAAAAGCTAATTTTTTAAGACTTTCTTTAAAAAATTAAGGAAAATACACTTTTCAAAGCTTGTATACACTACATTTAAATTCCAAACAAAATGCTTTGGGAACAGTAACTTTCTGCTGAAAGATGGAGAAAACTCAGAAAATGGCTTAATTTGGTCTGTAGCTTAAACTGTAACTCAGACCTGGAATGTGTGTGGGAATATATATGCAACTCTACATGTACACACAGCTGCATAGTGCTGAACCAGAGATGCAAGCTGACTGAAAACCTCTAGGGACTGAAAAGGGGAAGCTGGCACATACAGTGTTCCATTGGAGGCCACTCTCTCAGCTGAGAAAATGCAAGAAGGACATCAAGGCTCTGTCTGCCCCAGAAAGACCCCTCACAACTTACCTTGAGATCTTTCAACACTTAGAAGAAAATAATGGAGACACAGGAAGAAACAGCTGTTTCCCTTCCACTCAGTTATGTCAGGACAATATCTGAGCCATTTCCTTCTGACTACCTGATGGTGCCATTTCCACTGGGTGATTTGCCTTGTTCCAGTAAAGCAGTCACCTTGGCTATACATGATGAAACACTGTCATCAGCTCTTCTCAAGGCACAGATTTTGGGGTGGTGGGCAAGGGGGAACATACAGACTGGACAAGTACCTGCACACAGTACAAACTGTTCTCATAGCTGCTCCTAAAAGACAACCACAGCTCAAGATAATCTATGCTTTGGCTGATAATCTTAGTAGTATTTATGGGAATTGCTGTGTAAAGTTACACATGGTGTTCCTTGCCAAAGGATCAATTTAATGTTCTGCCCTGACGGTGCATCAGTTGTCTGAATAGTTTCCTCTTTATGGATTTAGGCAATATGAGACTGCATTTTCAGATATTCCTGGCTGGGATCCAATCCAGAATTCACAAATAACATTGCTTCAGAGAAGGAAATGAAGGAGATGGGGGGAATGGGGATAAGTACAAGGCTTGATAGTCTCCGTCAGACAGACTGAATCACTCTTCTGTTACCTGCATTGGAGAGATTGTATAAAGTAAAGAATGGTTTAAGAAATGGCTCTGAATCACTGAGCTCTGTTTCTAAGTAACCAAGAAGCTTACATTTCTGTGATGTTCATTGACCTTTTAAAATTCTTCTTTAGAAATATGATTGTGTTTACTACTCACCAGGTTAGCACTTGTCAAAGTGAATCTAGTTTGGATTGTTGAAGCAGGCTCCCTTCTTCTCCCCATCCCACCCTTTCCAAGTATTGGTTTCATTCCTTAGTATTTTGGATCAGTTAATGTATTTGTAACTTCTTCCTCAGGATTTGGAATGCTGGTTTTTACAATTGCTCCACCTGATGTGGTGCCAAGCATGTATGCCCCCACTGAAGCCAATTTACTGTCTTCACTTTTCCCCTATAAGTCTTTATTCACCTAAGGTTGGGATATTCAGTATGATTTCCATCATATGTACAGCGCCCACAGAGTTGCAACAAGAACAACAAAATTATTGACAAATTAATAAAAAGAGGAGATATGCTGTTACGTGCAGAGTAGTGGCAGGAATGGGAGACAATTAAGAGCTGCTAGACCATAAACAAGTCCAGCTAGGTGTGCTCAGAGACAGACATGATTTTATCAGATTTGTCTGTTCTTTTAGATATAAAATTTCTGCAGGTTATTTCACTGGAATTTGTTAGGAATTTTACTAGAAACTTATCTAATTTCTCACTGTTTTTCTGCCCAGCTTCTGTGTCTACCCCTTTGTTGGTAGGTAGGGGGGAGAATGGAAATGCCTGATTCTCTGTGTCCTGAGATCCAGAGTAAATTTTGTGATCATGAATCTAGAGTTTTCTTTCTTTTCACAAAAGTAGAAGCAGCATTTAATGAAGGGATATTGATAATGTTCATCTCTGCACAGGACCACCCAGATTCACTGTAACTCAAATCCCCATCAGATGCAGAAGTTAAATCTCTCTGCTCAGTTCCCCACTATGCTTCACGTCTAGCTCTTCAAAACGTGGGAAAAAAAAGCAGAATTAGATGCTTTCTGCTTAGAAAGATGGGAATTCACAGCCAACCCACTCAAGAATTTTGTATTAGTAAGGGAGAAATAAAGAAAAACCCAACATGCTAGCTGTTGCAAAATGGCATATGGAAAAATGAAACCTTCAGACATGTTTGTGAGATGCAATTGAGGTATCTGTAATATATAACACACACTGACATGGTGTCAAGATTTTAAAGAGTCCTTTGAAAATTTAAGACGCTCTTCTGTTTTCCTAATTCTTTTCTCACCATATTTCATAGCATATTAGGTTTCATAGCAGTTGCTTAACTTTATCCACAGTATTTGTTCCCCTGCATCTGCTTACATCTGCATTGATGTTGCTTAACTAAATAAAAGTACCCTGGAGATAAACGTGCATATTTCTTCTCTTGACTAATTATTGTTTCCACCAGATCAGTATATCCACCTTCTTCTGGAAACTGAACTGTTTCCACCTTGTGGAAACTGAATTGTCATTAGATTTAATCTTGTGGCACTTGATCTGCCTTGTGGCTTCTGGGAGGAAAGAAACAGCTGTAGGTTGGACAGGGAAGGAAAATTTTAAATAAAAATGCTTATAAAGTCAAGGTCCACCTTCAGCCAGATGAGCACAAAGCAGAAAGAAATTGTTCTTCTTTCAGAAAATAAATTACAGAATCCTCTCTTTGAATGCAGTTGTTACATGTATCTGCCATCAACTGGAATTATCAGAATGGGAAGAGTTACATAAATTCTGTGTACTGATTCCACAGCACCCCAGAAGCCAGTGGGGTGGAAAAGCTGGCAGGGGGTGTGGGTGGAGGGTAGGGAGCTGTGGTAAAGGAGAAAGAGAACTAGTAAAGTTATTTTTGATTAAAAAGCATTCCTATCTGTTGTTGGAGGCTCCATTTCTGGCCTCTTGTTACTGAATTTCATGAATGTAAATGTGTACTTTCACATGTTACTGAGTGTCCTGTCTGTCAGTCCAAAGGAACTTGTTCCCTTAAGGATGATGGGCAGTCTCGGGGAGACTGCAAAAGGTCCATGGTAATCTCTTCACTAAGGAACAAGCTCAACCCATGACATTTGAAACCTATCTCTGAAACTGCCAATAATTCAGTGCTTCACTAACTCGGCCACATTATCAGTGATAGTTCCACTAAAGCCTCTGATAATGTCTTCAGGGTGAACAAACACTTTCAGGTTTGTTCCAACTAGTAGCACTACTGCATGCAGAAATGCTTTCTGGGCTCTTTTCCTATTCCCAGCCATCTGTTACGATGTCATCCAGGCAACTCAGAAATCCTTGGGTTTGTTTCATTGATGCATGTATGCCAATGTAATACTAATAATACTAATAGGTTGACACAGGCAGGCTGTCAAAAACCTTCAGGGTCCACTTCTGTTGAAAGTCTCAAGGAAAAGACTGCCAACCCCCTGCCTTATTTCTCTGTAAGGCACTTTGGTACCATGGTGATGAATGCACAGAGAAGATCAAGCATTGCTTTGTTATCAGATGAGAAATAAGAATTCTTTAAATAAAGGAAAATTAAAAGTTCCATACTATTAAAACACTTAAAAAGTGCAAGAACATCTTTTCATGGCACAGTCTATAAAGCCCACTTACTATTATTTCTTGTTTTATTTGCCAGATTAACTTCTCTAAAATCTATAGCTGCATTAAAAAAAAACAAACAAACTCCTGCCAAGACTCCTCTGCAAGAGCAGGATATCAAGGACAATGACCACGGGAAAAGCATTTAATGAAGTATCAGTCAAAGAGTACTTTGTACGTACTGTGTCAGTGAAATAAAACCTCCTCTGGGATAGGCCCCAGATGCTGTTGAGCTGTGCATGCTAGGAACACGTAACAGTTGGGAGAACCACCACTGTGTTTCCAACCAAACCAGAAAGCCTGCACAGAGCCCTTTATTTGAAGAGACTCAGCTCTCTTCTGGAGAGCAAAGACCATGGGTGGTTTGCACTGGTTGTTAATTGTAGGACGGATAAAGATGCTCTCTCTTCACTCTCATGCACACCTCTGGTCTGGTCGGGATTTTTAGAAATTTTTCCAGGATGACCAGTGTCCTGGTGGAAGAAAAGGCCTACTGTCACTGATGAGATCTGGTTTCCAGCTCATATTAGTGTTCTCTTGCACCAAATACAATCCATTGGTAAAGGGGACCTTCAAGAACAGGAAGAAGGAGGTGCTGGTAGTGGGTTTCTGACTGAAAGCAGGCAGCTGGGCTTGTGGTGGCTGAGAGGGCAGCATGGACATTTGCTTGCTGGGCACCAAGGCAGTGAAGTACGATGCCTAGGGAGGGTACGTAAGGGTACAAGAATGAGACCCCAGGTGTGCAGGAATGCTGGCACCAAATGGTAGGGAAGGGTAGGATGGTAAGCTTAGGATAAGATCTGCTATTAAGAATGAGACTGTAGTCCAAGACCTTTATCCTGGCTTTTTCAGAATATTTCTAGTTTCTTGTGGGAAACCATGGGGGCAAGTAGAGGTCCTGAGTGCCAGTAGGTGGATGAGTCTTTGGGTAGGAAGGAGGGATTTATGCTTGTTAAGACCAGGAGACTGGAATAATCTGTAAAGAATGGATGCACTATATGTTAACAGAAGCCAATATTTAAAAATGGTAATACTCAAATGAGAACAAGAATGGCCATAAAGCAATCCGGGTCGACTGTAACAGGAAATTAAGAGGGCAAAATAAGAACTAGAGGAGCACTTTTGGAATGGATGCTTATGCTGACAGCAAGAATGTTATATAAATACTCAAAGGTAGGAAGCAGTAGGAAAGAATAGTTGGATGAAGTAAAGTAAAGCTCAGAGGAGGTTCTGGGAACCAGGGACCCTCCCTCCCACCCCTGGTAAGAAGGACTCTGCTTTATAAATTAGATTCTCAGAGCATGGGATGAACACAACCAACTGGGAAAGAACCAGCAAAGCTTCCATAATGGAAAACCACTGGTCCAACCTTCTGGACATCTGTGGGGGTGTCAATAAGCACATGAATACAGGAGATCCAGTCAGCCTCATTCGCCTGGGTTTTTAAAAATTGTTTTATAATGTTTCATGTGGATAGTATTCAAGGGTGTACCGAAGAAAAGCTCCTTCTTTGGATTTAAAGGATAGAAAGCAGATGATTGCCTTATAATAGGCCCGCTGGTCTCAGGTTCACAGTCCGAACCCAGGGGGCTGAGGCCACTCCAAAAGGGTATCTCACCAGAGACAGTCTTCTAGGGGGCCAGAGCACCCCCTCAGCGGGCAGAGAGCGTCTCAGCAGGGACAGGGCAGCTTTAGTGATTTCTTAGCTCTTAGGTGATCTCAGCTCTGCCCTGTGAGACAGCTTCTCTCTATGCCAGCCTGGGGAGAAGAGAGAGAGGGTCCCGTGTAGCGATTCCGCAAAAGGCAGCTTTATTGCAAGGCACCAGCGAAGGGAGCCAGTGACGGGTACCCTGAGAAGCAATGGATCAGGGGGTTTTTATGGGAAAACCAGGGTGGGAGTGGAAGGGGACAAGCCAATGGTTTACAACAGATCTACATAAGACTCCTGGGGGCTTGTGAGACCTTTTTGTGGTCACCGTAACTGAAAAGTTATTTTCTTATCTTGGGGGTCTGGCAGGAGGTTGTGCAACTCCTTTCTTATCTCCTCAGCAGCCCTCTCTCCAAGGCAGGGCTGCCGGGGCTCTGCCCATCCCCACAGGCTTACTGGTGACTTCTTAGGATATGGACTGCTGAAGGGCTCACCTAAGAACCAGTCCTGAGATCAGTCATTTTCAATGTCTTCATCAATTCCCTTGAAAAGGAACACCGAAATCTTCACAATGGTGGAGGTAGTTGGAATCTTTCCAGCAGCGAAATGCCCACCTGATGGCAAGGAACTTGTAAAAATGTGTGTCTGTGTGGTGGAAGTGGGGATAGATGAGCTTCAGGATTAGAAAATATATGTGATGCATTTTGGAGGGAAAAATAACCAAATCCTACATGCACATGATGCTGAACTTTGAACCTGCAGTTATAACTCAAGAGGAGTTTTGGAGTTACCACTGATAGCTCCCCAAAACTGTTTTTCACTGACTGCTGAACATTTAGCCAACAAAATGTGGGGAATTAGCATGAAAGAATAAGACTTCTGGCCCTAAAAAGACTTTGCACAACCACAATAATCTTAAGTACAGTCTACTGTCCTGTTGACTGCATCTAAAGAAAAAGAGTAAAGCTGGAGAAGGTTTAGTAAAAAGTCAAGTGAATAAGCACCTGCCTTTGTAAGAAGACATTTGCAGAGGCTTGACCTTCAGTTTGGAGATGTGGAGGTTTTTCGCAGAACCTCTGGAACAGGCAGATTTTGGAAGCACACTGGATCAGTAGCCTCAAGTACAAACTCATTGACCATGGAGAGACGCTAAAGGGAATAAGCAGGAATGCATCTTCAGTGCTGCTATTAAAAGAGGTATGACTGCTGAGGATACATGAGGAGGGATAATTGAGAATGGCCAGGTTCACAGACTCCTGATAGTGTCTCCTTTTGCCTTTGCAAATGCTCTATGGCCCGTTTATTCAAGCGGATTTTCCACAGCATTGTGGCTGCTACTGGGAACAGGATATTTAGACTAAGTGCCTTTTCATAAGACCCAGTACAGATATTGTCTTGTTCCTAGAGAGCTAGAAAATCAAGGAAAAAAAAAAAATAAAAGCCCTTGTCCAGGTAAGACAAATCTGAACAAATCCACTTGTCTCTTGCTGAGCACTTCCAGAAAGAAATGCTGTGATTACTGCTCTGAGGAGTTGGGCAGCTGAAGAAAAACTCAGCAGAGGGGAATGTGCTCTGTTTGTTTGTAAGACACTAATTCTACAGCCAACCTCATTGAGTAAAGCCAGGTCAGAGGGCAGGCTCAAAAACAGAGCACTGGATGAAAATAATTGCCCCAGCTTTATGAAAGAGCCTGCAAACTCAACTCAGCCACAGTCAGACAAGGGAGGATGTAACACCTGAGTCCTCTGCCTAAGGCAATCATCATTATTCAGCTGCTTTTAAAACAGATTTTGGACACTGAGGTAAGGTGCTGAGGAAGAGAAGGAGAAACCAGACTCACAGGTCTGGTCTGCATTACAGAGTGTGAACTAAACAGCTGTTTTTGCCTTAGTGTGCAGGAGTCTCCAATTGGACTCAGCAGGATGCAACATAGGTGCTATAGTCTAGCACAAGCAGTTGTCCTTAGAAAATTAGCCTTAGAAACCTCAAAAAAAATTGTCCTTGGAGATATGAACTGCTTATAGGATATCACCTAAACTATTGGACTGAGGGAAGGGAAATCTGTGCTGAGCAGCTACAGGGGAAAAAGGGAAAGTGTATGAAGTACACTTAAGAAGCTGAAGTCAAAGACAACCAGTGTCTAGTGATGCTCAAGGCTTGTGGAACAATAGGGAAGGAAGGCTAGTGAGAATTTAGCAATGCTAATTTGGGAGTAGGAAAAACTAATCAAAGTCATATATAAAGATTGCATGTTGTTTATACAAACAACTGCTCAGCTTTCTTGTGGTACCCATGGAGCAGTGCTGCCAGATTTTAAAGCCTTGAGGCTTTTAAAATGTTTTCCATTAATTCTGTTCTCTACTTCAATATCTTGTGGAGTCTGCCCTTACCTTAGAGATGATGCCATTTCCAGTTTTAAACTTTAGGACCAAGGAGGAAAGCTGGCAGAACTGATGAAGTCAGCTGTTAGTGCTTTGGGAGGGCATGAGGGCAGGAAGAGAAGAGAGTGGGGGCTGTTGCTTAGCTGCTCCTTAAAGGTGAAGATACATGGAGCTGTTTCAGCTCCAGGAAAACATCAGTATCTCCACAGAATCATAAAATACCAGGTTGGAAGGGACCTCAAGGACCATCTTGTCCAAGCTTTCTTGGCAAAAGCACAGTCTAGGAAAGACAGCCCAGCACCCTTTCCAGCTGGATCTTAAAAGTGTCCAATGCATGGGGAATCCACTGCTTTCCTGGGGGGATTATTCCAATGGTTGATTGTTCTCATCATGAAAAATTTTCATGTTGAAATGGAATTTCCGCAGGAGTGACTTGTACCCATTATCTCTTGTGTGTTCCATATTTGTTAAAAGAAAGTATCTTTGTAGCCACCCTGTAAATACTGGAACACGGTGATAAAGTCTCCCCTGAGCCTCCTTTCCAACAAACCCAACTCTCAGCCTTTCCTCACATGGCACATGTGGCCCTTCTCTAGATCCTGTCCACATCTTACTGCATAATGAGGACCAAAACCAAACACAGCATTCCAAGTGTGGCCTGACAAGAACTGAGTAGAGTAGGACAACGACTTCTTTATCTCTGCTGGTGGTGAACTTGCTGATGCAACCCAGCATCCTGTGGGCTTGCTTTACTTCAGCAGCACATTGCTCACTCATGCTTAACTTGTTCACCAGGACCCCAGGTCCATTTCCACCAAGCTGCTCCCTAGCCAGGTAGATCCCAGCCTGTGCTGCACTCTTGAATTATGTTCTCCCAGGTGCACGATCTTACTCTTTTCCTTGTTGAATTTCATAGGGTTTATATCAGGCCACTCTTTCAGCCTATCCAGGTCTTCCTGCAATTTGGCTCCCTGAAAGTGTCCACTTCCCCTCTGTTTGATTTCATTGTCAGACTTCATCCAAATACACTTGATTACATCTTTGATCACCTTTGAAGACACAACACTGTTGGGCCCTAAATTTATCGCTGGGGGACTCCATGTATGACAGGCTGCCAGTCTGAAAATGAGCTCTTTCCCACTCCCCTCTGTGTGCAGCCCATCAAGAGGCTTCCCCACCCACCACAAGGCCCACCATAGGAGGCAGCTGTGGGAAACTGTACTGAAAACTTTGGAAAAATCCAGGTGGACAATGTCCACTACTTGCCCCATATCAACAGAGGTTACTTGGGTTACCTGCAAGTCCAGCACTGCAGTTATGTGTGAAGACAGATTAGTCCATTAAGATGAGAGCATGGAGTTCTTCCCACTAAAAAGAAAAACAATCAAAACCTGAATTTTGGATGCATCATTCAAGCTGCGATACCAAAGCACTTTCAAGTAAGTAAGAAAATTATCTTAGGGGCAGCAGGGAATGAGGAATAGTTAATAAAAGCTCTTGCTTCTCTGCAGAGAAGCTTAAAAATACAATTCATATGCACCTTAGAAGTCCCTATTGAAGAAAACATATGAGGATTGGGTTTGCCACCTTTTGCTGTAGGGGACAGCTTCACATTACATACAGCAGGGACTGAGATAAGGCTCATAATTCCTATGACAACCTGCTTCTGTGGCATTGGAGCCTATTCTGTTCTTCACAGCTCTTTTTTTCAGTGTCTGTAAAAGGAAAGAACTATGCATGAAAATATTTTAAAGGGTTCTTGCAACTTTCTCCTAATTTAAAAAATATGATTTTAGGAGGTGGAGAAGATGCTACAGAGTTGCTATTGCCAGTACACACCTTGAGCCCAGCACCATCAAGACAGGGAATTGCACCAGGTGCACCTTTGGTCTGTGCAATATCAACATTTATTAGTCTCTACAGTGATGTGAGGAAGATGAAAGCAATCTTTTGTAGTCTCACTTTTGAAAGGATTGAATCTCTTCCAGTGCTGCAGTGATGTTTTTCAAAACATACAAAGTTCAACAGGATGAATTACTACATTAAGACAAGAGCATGGAGTTCTTCCCATTAAAAAGGAAAACAATCAAAACCTAAAGTTTGGACTCATCATTCAAGATGAATTACCAATGCACTTTAAAGTAGACTATAGCAAGAAAAATAATCCTCTCCCTTGCTGTGGCATGCCTCCAATTGCATATTAAGCTGGCGGACTTGGAAAAAAAAGACTTTTCACATAAACGCACATCACATGTAATTCACTATGTGAGGCTGATTCTTCTGATTAATTTAGCCCCACTGATCAAAGATCATCTCTCTTGCCACACCTCATTATCTGCTACTCTCCCAGGGATGTTTACCTGCCAAAGCAGCCATCAGTAAGTGAAATACTGCTGAAGTGCTGCAATATGTCTTGGGCTTTTGTTCTTGACTTCAGCCCAGACCACAGAGGAGGAAACTTTAGTGGAGTTGAGGGGACTTCCTGTAGACCCTAAGGACAATCAAGTCCTATGCTGGATGGAGTAATTTCTCCAGTACTTCTTGGTTTCCACTCCCCCATACTGTCCTACATCTCTGGAAATGATGCAGAGGAAAAGTTGAGGTAATGAACAAAGATGAGTATGGAGCCTTCTTACCTGCCCAGGTAACAGAAGACACCATCAACAATAACAACTGCTGTACAAATGAAATGGCACTGGCAAAAGGGAACACCTGAGCTCTCAGACCACATTATTCTGCCTATTCTGATCAGCTATTTAGCACAATTCTGATTCACAAATGATTCATGCTTATCTGCTGGATCAACATCACTACTGATGTTCTGCATACTGCTCCTCCATTCAGTCATTAATTTCTTTAAGGTTGTTTAACCAAGCTAATAATATGCAAAAAAGATTTTGATTAACAGGGCTGTCTTCTCAATGCAGGCCATTTTAAGGTTCATGTTAATTTACCGAATGTGGCTCCAAGTGAGATAAATAGTCCAGGTCATGAATACTGCAAATAGAGCCCTGAAAGCTGATGAGTTGAGCTCCTGCCATTAGGAGCCAAATAAAATGCAGGCTTAGGTAAATCAGCATATGCAGTCCTACTGAGCTATCTACATCTCACACAGTGACGCTATGGGCCCCTATTTAATCAGAGAAGATAACTATTAAAGGAGATAAAAAAAGTGAAAAGGGAAGCTGTGAGCTGGAATCAAACTTAGAAACTGTTGTATTTCAGCTGGGAGGCTGGAAAGATGTGCTGGACAGAGCCTGCCACATTTCCTTTAAGATTACACAGAATTTATGAGTATTGAATTTGAACCACGAGGTCCAGTTAGCTATTTCTCTGACCCTACACGCAGCTCTGCTTGGAATGCAAAAGCTAACCTTTGTTTTCTCTTGGCTGAAAATCCTGGGGGCTTGCCACTGGGCTGGAGTTGAAGTGTGGCTGTGGATGAGCCATAGGAGCAGAAGTGGAGCAGGGCAGACGGAGACACAGTGCATGAAAGCAGGACAGTGCGGGGGCAGCAGTGGGGAGAGAGCTTCATGGCTGTGGAGGGTCCCACGGAGCAGGTGCCAGAGGAAACACATGAACCACCTAAGGCATGTTCCTCCAGGTCCCTGCAGGAAGACTCCACGCTTCCCACCCATATGGTGCCTGAGCTAACATTAGAAGCATTCAGCTTGAGTGAAGTACCAGCTCAGGGAAAGGCAACAAGGCTGCTCCCAACAAATGTGAAACTCTTCATCCACGTGCCCCCACATGCCATCTGCCCAGTTCATCACCCAAGCGACTGAAAGCTGGAAGCAGTTCCAGGGCAAATAGCCTAGTGAAAGCAGAGGGAACAGAGGGCAGACTGTGTCTTCAGGAGTCCTGCCAGCATTGTTTGCCATGGTGTCCATGTTTTCTGAAACACCCATAGTGACTATGGGTGACTATGACATAGTGACCCACTATTGATCAAAGATTGGTTTTCTGTTATGGTGGCAAATAGTTTGGTCCACAAGTGGAGCTACAACAGGCAGTGCAAATCGACAGAAATCATGGCTGTGTCTGCTAGGACGAAATGCAATTGCCTTGGATGAATAAAGGTGGTCTTTACTGCAGTGCACAGCCTTGTTATTTTCCAGCTGTGATTGTTTCTTTGCATCTTTTGCCCTATTCTTTTTTTTATTTTTTTTTTTTTTTTTTACCTTCTTACCTCAGGGCCCTGAGGGAAAAATTTCCCTTCTCAAAACTTTTGCTCATGACTTGGTGCTGTCTCCAAGCACAGGTTCAGGAAAGTCACTTCTGTTCTTTTCTCCTTTCAGCACAAAGAACTGATACAAAACAGATTGAGTTTTAGGCCACAGCCTCCACTGGACTCTCAATGCACATGCCAGGTGGGAAGCAGAGGTGAGATCTCCTATGCAAGCCCCTTAACTCCACAGGATGCATCAGGTTTTCCTCAGGGCTGCAGGAGACAGCATTTCACCTCTGAGGCAGCCACTGCAGTGTAAGGGGCTGTGATAAAAGCTGGATTGTGGTGCAAGCTGTCAGGGTACATCACAGCACAGGAGCTCTTACACTCCTGGTAGCTGGAGTGAGTTGCTTCCAGTCAGCTGGCTGAGGTTAACATTCTGGTGGTTTCCCTCTGGAGGCAACTTATCCCTGCATCAGAAATGGTTCTTCTTTTTAATGGATGTACTACAGGAACTGTATCACAAGAAGTAATGGCTTGTGTTGTCCTCTTGTGGCCAGTGTGGGCCATATTTGACTCCAAGGCAATTTGTGTATTTGCTATTGGATGTAGACAAGAGTTTGCATTTCCAATCAGGCTGGTGTACTATCTTTAAAGTTCTACACCTCTGGTCAAGACTGTAACAAACTTCTGGTGTAAGATAGCAAGTTTTGTCTCCAAAGACAGAAAAAACCACATCCGATGGTTTGTCCTGTTTGTAGCAATTCTGAATGTGCTGGGTCCTGCAAAAATGAATGTCTTCTACAAGTAACTGGATAGGAGACATTTCTGGAAGGAAGCTTAGAGATCACTGCCCAGAGGGCTGATCTGATGACTGAATCAACAGCATTCCTTTGTATTTTAGTCTCAAAATTCAGGACATGCAGGCATCAGACAGCAGGAAGAAGAAAGCCATCAGGTTAACACATCCCATGTTAGCCAAAGAAACTGAACAACTAAAATCATGTTGGCAAATAATGCAATTTATGTTATGCCAAAGCATAAGCCAGAATCAGAGCTCTTACAAAAAGCTTAATTTTTGTGGGAGAACATCCCCAAATGTTGTGTGGCTCTCCATGCTGTAAAAGGGACCTTTGTGCCTACTGCAATATTTCCTTTTTCTTCTGTCTGGATACATTTACCTCTTTCTTGCTGTAACCTTGATCTGTATTTGTACTCCAGATAGGGCACGTCAGAGAGGAAGATGAACAGATGTGTGGGAATGCTGAGGCTTTTTGCAATATCATCACCTTGGCCAAGGAGGAAGATGGCCTTTCAAAACCTGCTGGGTGCTCATTCATAAATTGATGTTGTTGCATTAATGAAGGAATTCCAGTTCAGTCTTCAATGGATCAAAATCATTAATTGTAGCACAGTACAGAGAAAAAAGGGAAAAGCCTGTGTACAGGCTAAAAAAAAGAGAAGTAAAAAGGTTAAAATGGAACTTAATCGAATAAATTACATCTACTTGAGAACCAGTCACCAATTCCATATCTGGAAAATGCTGAAGTGGCTATATTTCATATTTTTCTGAAGCATTTGGCTAGTTTGTAAGAATAGCTCACCTACTTTTTCAGTGGACTTTTAAAACATCAAGTAACTACTCTGTAAATATTATCCTATAAAAGTCCATTGAGATTCCTTTACTGCAGGCTGCAAACTTATACACATTCAGTATGCAGATGTCTTGGACTGCACAAAACCTTTTCCCCTTATCATCCTTTATTCTTTTCCTCCAAACCCTTTAAGCTGTGCTGCAGATTTCATTTTTTGCTCTGATAACCTTGAGAGGTGCCGTTAGGTGACTAATGAATTAAAACATGGAAGAAGAAGGTGCTTATATTCAGAATTCTCAAGAGTTTCCCTCTGAGATAGTATCTAATAGGAATGCATGCCTTGGTCACACAAGAAGACCCCACAAGTATTAAGATATAACTGGTACACAGTAAAACCCTGAGAAGCAAAGGTTTATTAAAGGTGCAAGGCCTTAGCAGGAATGAAATGCTAAGGAGGGAAGAAAGCCCATAAACTGCTCTCATAATGTTTTTACACAAAAACACTGAGAAGGATCTGATTAAGTACATCAAGGCAACTATTTATGACTTTTTCTGTGTGTGTGAAGGTTTGAAAGCCCTACGGTAAAACTGCTCATAAGAGCTACTGACCATGTGGGCAGGTGAGGCACAGTTTACCTGGATGCTCCTGACATATGACTTCATGCATTTGTATGACCTTCAGTCCTAGGCACGACTACTTCTTGCACTTGGACATCAAACAACCTAGCCAGTCAGAAGGGCATTATTCCCCCACAGTCAGTGAGCCAGTAAAATATTATACAGAATAACAGAGGATTTATTTATTCTCTCTGCCTGACTTGCTGTTAATATCTGCTGCTGTCACAGATAGGCATACAAATGGGCTTGGAAGTTCAGGAGCCTTCACGCTGGAATGCCTCGCTTAGGTGAGCATGGGAGCTGCTCCTGCTGACACAAACTGCACGAAGAAAAGAATATAAAAATTTATTTTGCTATCAGAGATCCTTTGGCTGTTTGCTAAGAGTTACCAAGCAGCTTCCTTTGCTTTATTCAGAGCTCAAATTCCTAATTGAGGGCTGGTGTCAAGGAACAAAGCAAGAAACAAAGCTACTCTACTGAGCCCTGTGAGCTCCTAGCCAGCTTGAGATGACCCAGGAACAAGAGAAACAGCAGCAAAACAAAGATACAGTGCAAGAGTATCTAACCATGGAAAGAACAGGTGAATTTCCAAATGATTCAATGCTTCTTGACCTTCTGAGTCTGGGTGATCTCACCATTGGGACATGATAAATGTTCAAGGTGGGCTGACTGCAGTTTCTGGCACTGATTCCTGACCCTGAGTAACTTCAGAATGCACGTAAAGCTTTGGCTGTAATCCTGCCCAAAGTACCTCAGCTATTCTTAATGGCTGTGCTGGGACTGCTTCTTGGAGCCATGCCACAATACAGAAAAAAAGGGATGATTCATGGGGCCAAAAGACCAAGTCATTTAAAATAAAACTTCAAAGGCATCTGGCTGATTTCTATATTTAGCTGTCCAGTGACAAGAATTTGAACAGCTGGTCTATTCATTAAGAAGAGGGCACCCTCCTGCAAGCACTCAAAACCTTCAAGTCTGTTCTGGTCAGCTATCTGAAAAGTATCTGCCCTCAGGAGAGGACTCTCTGCTTCAGATTACAACTCAAGACAAGTGCCCAAACCTGGGGCAAGGCAAGACCTGCTGCTGAATTCCTGATAGTTACTTTCTAGAGAACTGTGTGTGCACAGCAGAGCCACCTAATCCTCTCTGTGCTCTGTAAATGGCTATGGTACTGTGCCATGCTTTTACTGCACCTCCCCTCTTCTATAAAAAGCCATTTTTCTATCAGGAACTGTGACACAGGAAGAACCATGATGGCTTTAGGTGGCAAAGAGTCAAGGACAAACCTAAGCACAATGTGTTCTCTCATGCAGATATGTCAGGCATGGCTGAGTTCAGCAGACAAGGAAGGAAACCAAGACAGACTATGATGATTTATGGGGCTTCTACTGACACCTGTTGGCAAAACTCTCAAATATCTAAGGGTGATGGACACAGCTCCACACCTCACAGGTCGCTCTTCCCTTCTCTGTGGGACAATGAACCCTCCACTGGCAGGAAAGCAGAGGCAACTGCCATGTCCTGTACTGAAGATGAAGAAAGACAATGCCATTTACCAGTCATTTACTTGGATGTAGGATCAATATTACTACAAATTAACACATTATTACAGTAAAAGTCACAGCCTGTTGGCCTATGGGCAGTTTAAGATAGTATCAGTTGGTAATGCTTAGGCACTGAGTGGGAAAAACCCCTTGAAACAATTCTTCATTTTGAAATACCATAATTTGGAAGTCTGCACAGTATAGTTTAGTAAAAATATGGCAGCTTGGATGGCAGAATTTACTGAAACACCGTGATTGCAAGGAATTAAATAAACTAGGTATGACTGCTCCTATGAAAGATGTCAGAAAATACCTGGATTTCTGGATTTTGGAACACTTCAGTAAGTATTTTATCAAGATTTTCAGCACATATATCATGAGCAAACACACAGCTATTAAGGCATTAGTGTTGGCGCAGCAGAACAGTCAAAGACCAAATGCAGAACTTGCCTAGGAAAGCCAGGCTGCTTTCATGTCTGTAAAGTGCAGGGATTTAAGGGTGCAAAGCTACCCAAGCCAGAAAAAGAGATGCCAACATATGTGAAGATGACTGTATAAACCTTGCAAACCATTAACAGGCATTGGCAGGGGTAGAAAATGTGAAATTGCTTTTGCATGGAGGGATTTGGTTGAGATGGAGCAATGCAAGGCAAATTGCCCCTGAGGTTTACAAGCATGCCCTCTTTTCTAGCTTAAAAGAACCAGAAAAAACAGATGAAGCTGAGGGAGGCTTGGACAGCACACTCAGGCTTCAGCTGTTGTTGAGGGCTACACCTCCATGTGCTACAAAGCCTGATGTGAGTGTGCTCCGGAGGCCAAAAGCTCTGGAGCACTGCAGCCCATGTGACACAGGCAGAATGCTCAGGATGCTCCTTTCCACCTCTGGAAAATACTGCCAGAGCTGAGTAACAGGTTATCCTGCTGCACTGCTCTTTACACATCTAAAGTCTTTGGTTTACCCCTTTGTTGCAGAAATGCAACTTCTGTTGTTCTTGTGACTATTTACTGAGCCACTCAGTTTTGTAACTTCCCGCCCACTTCTCACTGGGCCTTCCTGGCATGCTTTAAATATTAAAGTTCTCATTGAGCTGGCAGAATAAACAAAGAAGTGTTCCAAAGAGAACTGTATCTTGCAACAAATTTAATTTTTGTAAAACATTGGGTTATTCTTTGCGGCCTCTAGAGCTCATACAAAATGCAGATTTTCCTTTTCCCTTTCTGTAATCAATAGCATTTGCTGCTGCCAAGTCTGTTATTCAGGTTATTGAAGATCCTTGAGGAAAGGCATATTAAGATATGAGGTTATCTGATGTGCACATACAGTTCTTCTGAGTCCTGGTACACATTCTCTTTTGCCTATTAACACGAAACAAGAGGAGCAAACCTATTACTTCCACATGAAACATTATGGAATTTATCACTGCAAATTGCTGGCAAATATGAAGCTGAATACATAAATACAGTAATGTAAAAAAAAAAAAAAAAAAGATTCCAAGACAAGTGTAAGGGTTGACAGAATACATGTCTCAGTATTAGAGGGCCCTCTTCCTTGCATCAGGGAAGTGTATGAAGACATATATGCTTGGTAACGTACGGATCGCATTTTGCTTTTGGGAAGAGTCACGCAACTTTACACTGAGAAGCACTTTCAGAGTGAGTCTGATTCCCTTCATGGCCCAGCTAGGATTTATCACTGTGCCTTTTAGTCTGGTACACTAGATGTGCAGAAATCCTCAACACAAAGCCAGTTACAGGTGTCCTGTCATCACTTCTATGGCTCCTGAAGTGCCTGGCTGCTGCATCTCACACAGTTTGGGATGCAATGGGAGACAACACAAATTTCCTTTGGGTCAGAAGTGCCTTTAGATGGTAATTTTAAATATCCAGGCTCTGCCAGAAGCTGAGGATTTGAGTCTGATGACTGCTATTCCACAACTGCAGCATGGTAGACTGTTGGGTTAAAGCAATTAAACATTAAGACTCAAGGAGTTTAAGATGTATTTTTACTTTTCAGTCAGATGTGTCCTAAAGCTTATTTATAATCTTCCATCCACTGTAGGTCACGATAGTATAAACCCACTTGAGCCCCTGCAGTGCAGTGTCCCACCAGCAGCACCAAGCTGATAGTGTGGAGGAAGATGCCCAAAGTCCTGTTTTAATGGATCAGAACTAACTCCTAAGAGCTGCAGTGGAGAATCTCCCTGAGATGCCCCTCAAGCATCAGCTGTTAACCGGGCAACAGTCCCACACCTTTACATGTCAGGCCCTTTGCCTTGAAGAAATTAATCAGGGATCAATAGTAGACTCTTAAAGGGGCTGCTTACCTTAAATATTTGACTTGCAGCTTCAGCATAATTAGCTGTTAATTTGTTTTACATTTCTGAGTCTCCTGTGTCTCTGCCACACTACATCGATATGCTTCTCTCTCATTCCTAGCTCCTTCCTTCCAGATGACAGGCACATCCTTTTTCCTCTAGTAGCATTAGGGTTGTTTTTAGGTAACTAAAGTGTACAAAACAGAAAAACTACTTCCAAAAGGAGATGTCAGGTGTACAGATGTGCTCCACCAGCCTCACCAGTTCTTTTATTCTGCGGCTTCATTCTGCAGTGCCTGATGCAGCACTGGGCTCACTTCAATAACCAGTTGTTAACGGATGGACAGGCAGGCAGAACCCAAACATTGTCCAAAATGAGGTACCTTTACTATGCTTCTTATCAGCCTTTCCTACAATGAATGCACTGCTTGAGAAGGGATCATCTCCTGCTCTTGGTACAGCATGCCCACTGAATTACAATCATACCAGGAAATTCTTGCTCCAGAGTATCCACTGTACCCAAAGACAGTGTCAAATCTACTCATTTTAAGATCCAGGGTTAGAGCAAGTTTAGAGCAGGAGAGCACAAGTGCAAGGCTAGATCTCAGCTGGAAACACAGCTCCCTGACAGGAACAAATGTCTGGAATTCTCTTAGGAAACAAAAAATTGCCCTCAGCTATCCCTGGTACAGGGAGGTAAAAGACTAAAAATACTCTCAAATACTCTGACATAGTTGGAATTAGCTAAAAACTGTGCAGACTGTAACACTATCACTGAACCCTGCTAACAATCCCCATATACTTGCTCCAGCCACTCTGTGCCAGCAATCATCTCCCAGGATCAACATAACGATATTAATACCAATTCATCTCACAGAAGCCTGGTGCAAATCTTGGCTCATGGTAGTGGTGAGCTTTGCAGTCTCACCCTACCTCTGTTCTGCATGAATGCACTCTTACTAGGATTTATTTATTTTCATAGTAAACACAGTTCTGGGAAAAGATTTCCTACGCCCTCTGCTGGTTTTCCAAGGCAGCCATTTTTACCTGAATATTACAACTTCTCTGTAAAATACCAGTAGGTTCCCATACTTCTCTTCCATTTTCTTCTGACTAAACTGCAGCAAGATGTATAGGACAGAATCACAGGTGCAAATTATCCCAATGACTTCCTTCTGCTTCCCTGTGACCTGAAAAATGACTAACAATCTTCATGTTTACTTACCAGCATTTTTTCTGAACTAGACTATTCAGGAAATTCAGGCAATCCCCATTCCTTGATAAACAGCAGGCCTCTTTGAGCAAGCCTGCAGAGAGAACAGGAGTTGCCTTTGGTTCCCTTTCATGTTGAGGAATGGCAAACTCCATGCACCTTCAGCCTGAACCTTATGGCCGCTAAGTAATTTGTCAGTGGATCAATTATCTCCTTGTATTTCTGCCTTCACTGCAAAGAGTCCTTAAACACTCAACCACTAAGATTTAAGCAATTGTATTAGGTTGTTCCCAAGACTCTTCCAGAATAATTCTTTGGTCTTTAATGATTGTATATTCCATGAGTGTTTTCCAAAACCTCAAGACTGCGTACTGCTCTGATTCTCACTGGTGACTTATTC
The DNA here is from genome assembly GCA_013389925.1 of Aegithalos caudatus. NCBI lineage: Eukaryota > Metazoa > Chordata > Aves > Passeriformes > Aegithalidae > Aegithalos > Aegithalos caudatus. Next base: position 485,303 of record WEIU01012596.1, on the reverse strand, counting down.
TGGTATTCAAAGCCAGTTCCGCAAGTTTCAACGTTCAGGTTAGTAAGTTTTAACCCTTCTGTTCCTGTATTTTTGTGGCATTTTATTTTGCCCTATGTGTAAAGACAATCTAACTTATCCATAAATATAGGACCCTCTGACAGTAATTTTCTAAAGAAAAAGACATGAGCAGTTCCCGAAGGCCCTACGGTGATACTTGTCAAAAACAAGCAGGGTATGCCCTCAGTGCTAGAAATCCACACCACAGTCACAGCCTGGGCCAGGTCATGACTGTAATAAGGGACACGGGGTCTGAAGATTCACACTGCTTGAGTCACATAGCTGAGACCAGGTGTCTCACCTCTAACTGTGAGAGTGAATAACCCTGAGTGAATCATCTACAATAAATTCTAATGTGCACCCGATCCAGCTAGGGATATACAATGGCCGTAACACTACCTGGTCAGGAAAAAGTAGGTACTCAATCCAACCTTAGTTTAAGGTTTTGGATGTGAACACAGCCTTTCTTGAAAATTCTCTCTAAATCAGTTTTCCCTTAACTCAAATCTGCACCTTTTAAAAATGTATTAGGCAGTTTACTTACTAAATGCTGTGCCAAACTTGTAGCCTCCAGTACTGCTCAAGGTCTTTGTTCTCAGTAATTGCAGGAACAACAAAAAGAAGGCAGTAGAACTTTTCACTAAAGAAACAAAAAACCACTCAGGAGCAAACACCACAGACAAATTCACAAAACCAAAACCGCCACACAGCATTCACCTTCACTATGAAATTACCACTTTCCTAAGAGTCCCACAAATACATTGCTCTCTCAGAAGTGCTGGCATGATGATGGTGCTGCTTCTTCTGAACTTACCACTTAAGGAGACTACAGAACTACTTTAGGTCAAAATACAGTGTTAACAGACATCCTGCCCTACTGTCCTCAGTGATACCACACACACACAACTCACAAGAAAGAAAGAAAATGGGTATCAAAATCACACCAGAGAAAGCCACTCCTTGGGAATGTAGAGCAATCCTAAGTGCAGAAGTGAAACCTGGCTATAGCCAGCTGCCTCCCCAATGAACTGACAGGTGAGGAAACTAAAAAATTCCTGTGGCACCTGCGGCACCTGCTCCGTGTCTGGCACACCACAACTCGGGGCGTCAGGAGCCAGCCCACACCTCTGATGGTGCCCACCTCCTTACAGGAAGGTCACAAGTGGTAAAGTCATGAAACCTTTAACACCCACATAAGCAGGACCAACACACTGCTGCTACCTCAGCTCTTTAACACATAGGTTTTTGTCTGCACCAGCCTGCAACAGAGCACCTGCTTAAGTGGCAGAGTCTGCCTGTTCCAGCAAACGCACGTCTTGGGTCACCGCATGATGATAACCAAACACCAGTACTGAGTGGGAACAACAAACACTGTCATCCAGAGTATCTTCAGAGTTTTAAGCAAGAAATGCAAAATTTTGATTGACATTCATCTAAATGTTAGGATAATTTTGAGCAGTTTTCAGGAAATGAAAATTCATTACCTTCAATGTAAAACAACACTGCAGATTATTAATGCAGCCCTGAGCTGGAGCATCAGGCAAGTACAGTCAGACTAATTCTGAGAACAGTATTAATCTTGTTTTCCATCAGTGGATTTCTTCAAACAATTATTACTTAACCTTACATGAAACTCTGCTCTCAAATTTTCAACTCAATAATGCCAGCTAGAACTCCAAAATAGAACCCAGCTAATACGTCTGGCACCACAACTGAAAACATTCAATACACTCCATCTGAAGCATTTCGATCTAGGATCTCCTCTTGACTTCAACCAGTTAGTAGAATTGGAAACTGAAGATATTCAGACAAATGACAATGTCAACTGCTCCCCAGAAATGGGCTGCACAAAGATGGGCAGCAAGACTATGCACATACCTTCAGTCATAGCCACGACTACTCTGCCACATGTTCCAATGAAGATATTTTATTTTTAAGTTAGGGCCATCATTAGTTCAGAAGAGACAAGTTCCCTGCCGTTCTCTTTACAGAAGGCACACCAGCAAACACATCAGCATTTGATAGGTACCAAGTCCATTTTAATAAGAGAATCTGCAACCCTAAAACCATTAAATCCCCCTTCCCATAACCAGTTGTAGGCAGTCCTCTCTGGAACTCAGAATCGGACTTGCATCCGGAAATGCATCTGCTTTGTAGCATTGTTACTCATTCCTGTCTTCAGCATCCACTTTGCCTTCATCCTCTGCAGGTACTGCATGTCACGCTGCTGAGCAGAGATGGCCCCTGCAGGGAGAGAGAAGGAAGAGAAATGGATCAGTGCCTGTCCAACCTTACTCACACCTTGTATGCAAACCAGCTGATCTGCCCACGTACTTCAGCAGTCTTCCTTCCCATACTGGCACTCTTCTTTCCACTTTTCTCTGGGGAAAGCCCAGATCCCTCAACAAATACCCATGACTGTGATTAAGACAAAAGGTTGTTTTGCATTCCAAGCAAGATTCTTGTATTTCAAAAGTGGATATAGATCACAACACTGTTCCCCAACTGGAAAAGTATTCTGTCAAAGCATGACTTATGTTATATTATTAAATAGCAAGAGTAGTTGCTTGGACAGGTATAAACTAAGAAATCTCAGGAAGTCACGAAGTATCACAAACAATGGAATGAAAAACATAAAGCTGTGCTGGACTTTAGAAACAAACTTCTTATATTTGCTTGGATATCAGGAATTAAAATGAACTGAATGGAAGACAAACTACGGCATAAACCCCATGTGTAAAGCAAAGTTGACCTCTGGAATTGCAGAGTGCTGACATCCCAGAGCCTCCTCCTCTGCAAACCTTCCCAGCGTCACTCACCTGCCTGCCCCGTCCATCCCAAGGCTCGGTACTGCTGCAGCACCCGACCCACGGCTTTCCTGTTCTTCGCAACAGCCACGGCTCTGGTCACACCAAAACGCTGCCTGTAGTACCTCATCAGGGAACGGTGACCCACCCTGGCACCTGCTCATACCAGGGGACAGCTCATTATCCATCAGGAAACACCTTCTGAAATGGAGTACTCAAGCACACTGTGAAAACTGTGGAAAACCCCTCTGCTGAGATACATGTTTAAAGGGTGCAGAACCTTAAAAATTTCAGGATTATTAGGAACTCAATGTAATTACTGTAAGAGCTTCTTGAAGAAAAAACACAAAATGTGCTGTTGTTCAAGAGGGCCTTAGCTCAGATAACAAATAGGCAGTTATCAGAAAAGAAAATTTTAATTAGTGGAATGAGCAGAGAGGCAATGCTGTTTTAAGCAAACAGTAAAGCCACTTGTTGACATTCAGGAAAACTTGTGTAACTGCAGAATAGGAAGTACTTTTCAAAATTAAAGGGCTGAGGTCCCCTCATACAAAACCGCCAAACAAACAAGCAAACGAAAAAAAACAACAAAAACACGTGGGAGTGGCAAATGCTAGAGAAAGGCTATTTAACAATTTAATTTACTGAACTAGTTTACTGAATTAGGTAGGAACTCTTTACAAAAACCACTCTACACTGGATAACCTAAGTTATAGCCTCTCCAAGTTGCACTCAAACAAATATAGAAACTCTTGTTGGAGTATACCATGAGAGTCACATGATAATGAAGAAGTAAAATGGGCAAAGCAACCCACTGTCCCAGTCCACATACCCACCAGTGCTGAAGAAGCTGAACTACTTGGCAGTGAAGATAATGGAAGGTGAGGACATAACCCCATTCCCAGAGGGAAACACAACAATGGCCTGTGCTGCAGGTACTGGAGGCAGACATGGGAAGTGCAGGGAAAGTAACCTGTAACACAAACCCTGTGCCCACCTGACGGAAGGATCAGCTCCATGGTGTCTTCATCATAATCCAACTCTTTCTCTGCCTGGTGCTTTCCAGGACCCTCCACATCTTTCCCATCCTCGTGATCAGGGTAACTGCTCCTGTGGAAGAGCAGCAATACCTGGTTTAAACATGGTGAGCATCCACAGCTATCCAGACCCACTCTAGAAAAGAATGACCATGCAAGGAACAAACACTGTCATGTTTCACCTGCCTTGGTCTGAGAGTTCCTAACAGCAGAACCATGAACAGAGCCTGGAGAGAAGGAACCCCTTTCCTGCCCTGCTCTGCAACTCAGCACAGTTCTGCTGCTGCACACTTAACAGTGACTTATGGTGAAAAGCCACCACAGTGCAGGTCACCAGCTCTGCACAGCTACTGAACTAGCACTCCCAAAAGCTCCACCTGTCACCACAGTACGAGGTATTTCTGACCAAGATGAACACAGCTCAGGATAAGTTGCAGGAAGCTCAACAGGAGGCCTTTAAATCACAGCAGTCCTGTTCAAGTGCAGTTGAATAAACAATAAAACTTATGTAAGAAACCCACAGTAGGTGCTAAGTCCACAATCTGTTTAAAAGGTAATGGGAAAGATATTTATGACCTTTTATGGCTTTTGCTGGTGCACTGAAATCTCAATTCAGTAACAGCAAACATACAAAGCAGAATTCAAAATGTACTTTGATGTAGGATTGATAATAACGACCACAGAAGACAACCAACCTTCATGTTACCATTACCTAAAAAAGTGGGGAACCAGCAATCCCAAGTAAGTACTGGAACCCAAAACACCACTACATTTTAAGAATGAATAATAGTTTCTAATGTAATATTTAACTGTCCTTTTGTCTGTCCCCACCTGTGTCCCACTCACAGAGAAATGACCTCACCTAAAATCATAGAAATCTGCAAATTCCAGGGCAGCATCTCCATCTGTGAAGAGTTTGCAGTGGCTTTTATCATTCATATGAGCCTGGACTGCTTCTGTAGAGTAGAAGGATTTCCCCTTTTCATTGCACCAGATGCAGATTTTCCCAACACCAACTTTCTCTCCTGCAGAAAGCATTGGCACTTCTATTGGTCTGAACACAATCTCCCTAGTCACCAATTAACATTTTTGTGACAGAGCCTTCCCAGCTTGCAGGCAGAGAGACTTAAGAGGAGCCTCAAGCCCTTAATTTCCAGGATAGCCCTGCTGTTCCCTATGCCTTGACCATATTGCCCCATCAGGGACAAATCTGGCCATTTAAAGACTTCTTGTGACAAAGTATGGGTCATTCAGTATTCTCAGTAACAAATTTCACACTTCCAATATGGTTCTTCTATCCAATACTTCAGAATTATTTTATTCTCATCATTATTTTTAGATTTGAAGGATGATACATTTTTCTCTCTCACATGCATTGTAAACCAAAGAGACAAATACTTGTGACTGACTGGTAGGACAACGCAGTTCATATGCACGCTTTAGCAACAGAATTTTGTCCCAAATTTCACGTTATCTGAATAACTTTCTCAACATCAGAAAACTATGTGAGACCTACAGGGTACATGACCAGGTTTGCTCATCCAAGTTTTCTCTTATTCTCTTTGGAATGCCTGTTGTCCTGCTCACTATCAACATACTGAAGCAGTCAGACTAAAAAACAGCAACCCAAACCAAAACATTTGATGTCATATCCAAATGAAAATAAGCACTATCGGAATATAATTATCCTGAGAAAAAAAAAGAAGAGAAAATTCTGTCATACCAAGATACTTGATTAGTCCTCTGAGATCCACAAGGTATTCTATGTCTGGAATAAAGAAACTGTGGATTTTTGTCATATGTGCCACATTTTTTGTGAGAGATCTTGAGTGATGGGAACAGAACAAGCAGTCTGTGACTGGTATGGCCCCAGCAGCAGGAATGCTTGCAGCCTCTGCCTGGTGTTCCTCTACTTCTTCTTCCACACTTTCCATCTCTTCATCGGAGCCAATGTCTTCATCAGAATCCATATCTTCCCAGTCTTTTAAAGGAAGTTTTAAAAAAAGATATTTATTATTATTATTTTCCCAAGCAAAATAAGTTCCAAATAGGTTAGAAAAAGCCACCGTGGAACATATTGCATTTTTTGTTCTTACAGCTAAATGCCACAAAGTCACTTGCAGGTGCAAGAATTTACCATTGCCAGTAAAAGACATTTCTTTTTAAGATGCACAGCAAAGCAGAAGGTTGCTCATAAAAACCACTGGCTGATTTGATACTTTTCCCCCTCCATTTTCTCAACTATTAACACTTAACTGCTGATTCTACGCCTTTAATTTAATTCAATTCAATTCACCACAGGGTAAGAACACAAGCATGGCTCTTTGAAAACATGACAACTCTGGTAACATCAGGAAAACACTCATTTCCAGCAGTGAGGAAAAACAAACTCCTGCTCACACACTTAAAAGGACTATTAACATTCAGAAACTTACTGAGATTTCCTAAATACAATTTATGACTAACACATTAATACTAGACAAGTGCAAACTGGCCTCTTCTTTAGGTGTTACAATGTATGTTCAGAAGTAAATGCTTCTGGTGTAGAACAGATTCACTGAACTGCAACCGAAATTTCAAGAGCACAAAACTGGTGTAACAGATGCAGTAATGTGACACAGGGGTTTCAGAAGCTGGAATGAAGCTCCACCTCATCCATACCTCTCCCCTGGCTACAGCTCAGTCATCCCATTCAACTGCTCCAATAGATGTGTTTGGAGCTGCACTGTCAACTACAACACTGAAAGCATCCAGGTTAAAAATAACACTTTTCTGGAAATTCTGAAGCTCTGATCTTTTCAGCTGTCTGCTTTCCAGGCTGACCTCCAACACAGAGCTCTTTTCAAGGAAAAGGTCACTGAGGTGGCAACTCTTAAACTCATTTTAACACAGGCATTAACATGCTGAGAAGTGATGTCACACCGTCAGGTTAAAGAGCAAACTTTCTCCTCTGGTCTTGGGGGGAAGAAGGAAACAAAACCAACCACCTCTCTTCAACACATCAGGAAATGAGTTGGGACACCAGCACATGATGGTAACCATTTTTGTTCATTTATTTTTCAGAAGTAGTTTTAGGTAACCTGTTATGTTAGCCTTCTTTAAAGAAAACTTCCTTTGACATTTTATGTGGGAAGCAGTGCTCATACTGGTGATTGTTTATATTCAATCTTTACATGCATTAGTGTCTGTCTGTAAGCTGCACAGCTGGCAGTTCAGACACTAACACAGTCCTTGACTGCAAACATGGGCCAACATTAACTCCTTTGTTAAACTGAAACTTAAATCAACAGCAAGACCTTTTGTGATGGACAATGCTGCACTGTAGGAGGAAGCTTTTGCTCAAACCATAGCTTGCCCCAAGCTATCTTCTGTCAATATGTTTACTGCCTTACCTTCTTCACTATCCCCTTCTTCATGATCCTCTTCCTCCTGTGCTTGTTGCTTGGCCAGCTTCCTTGCCTGCTGCTCAAACCACTGCAGCCGTGGAGGTATTTCTGGTCGTTCTCTGCTCTGGGACAAGCTGGCACTTTCCCTGGAAACTGGAGAGCTACTTGCATTACTGGGAGGTAGAGGTGTCTTCTTTGGAGATGAAGATGGCTGGGCTCTGATGGCTTGCTGAATAGCTGCATTCATTTCATCTTTATTTACACTCTCTGGGGCCAGCCCCTTTTCCAGATTCTTCTCATTTAATGTTTTCACCTTCTTGCTGACAGCTTGGACAGCTTTTTTCTCCAGCTCCAGGTGCTTCTTGGACTTCAGGTGATTCTCATAGGCATTGAAGGTGGAGAACCTCTTGCTGCACACTGTGCAGTAGGTGGCAGTGATTTTGTTCTGCTCCTCTGCTACTGCTCTCTGTGCCAGGACTCTCTCCTGGAAATTCTCAGCAGTGACAGGAGGCATGTCAGCAACTTTACGCTTCAGGTTGTACCTGTGCCAGTCGGTTTTGTAATGGGCACGCTGAATGTCACCATCCTTGAAAGCCACACGGCAAGTGATGCAAGTGTACGTGGCCATTACTAGAAAGTAGGAAAAAAATAAAATCATGCTAAAAAAATTAAGGAGCTGACACAAAAAAGCCCCAACACAACATCCTGACCTTAAGGGCAGTGTTAGACACACAGTTCTTGCACAAAATTAAATTTATTAAACACCAGCATCAGCAATGAGTGGAGAGCAAGAGAGGAAATTTAAAAATAGAAGACTTTGATTTTACTTGTACCACAGCAGCAGCTGAGCATCCCAGCTCTGGATGCAGAACCCACTGCGCCTGTTGGGACTGAGATGCAGGAAAGGGCCCCCAGTCACAGCAACAATATTTCAAAAGCTCCACAGTTTTCACTGAAGATCAGTGACAGAAGGTTCTTAACAAGCTCATGTTCTGCCAACTGTTAGACTTCGAGGAGACCAGTGATTCCTCAGAAATAAGGGTAAAAAGGGAAAACCTGATTACAGGCTTATTTTCCACAACCATATAAAATGGCAAAAAAAAAGTTACTACATTTAAAAATAAAGCCATCTTAGCTACTTTGGAGCTGTGCATGTAGTGTTGACAACACTTTATCTTGCAGAGCTGTTCATCTGGAGATGCAGTCAGTCATGTCTAGATCTAGCACTTGAAGCCACTGCTAATCCTGGTCTCCCTCCACTTCCCACCATCCAGCCTCAGCTGTTACAGGGGCTGGGATAGGACAACTGCAGAGTAATGACCTGTCACTAATGCTGTCCTTTCCAAACCTATCCATTTCCTTCCCTCTCAGTGCTTAATGTAACTCAGCTTTTTTCTTTTGTTTTCTGAACAAAGATGATGGAATCTCTTGAATGCTCCAAAAGCAAAGAGCAAAAAAAATTGTGATGTGGAGATCACAGAAAGTGACCTCATCTTTTAATTAATTTAGAAAATCTCCGGCTTAATCTGGAGAGAAAAAGAAATAATACATCAGGATGAGGGGGTTTGAAAGCAGGGAGGAGGAGCAGCCCATCCATGAAACTACTAACAGGGAGAAGCAGTGGCAGAAGTCAGAAACACGTAGAGTCAAAACACACATTATGAAATGATGATTCCCTGGAACCACTGGGCTCCTTATTACTGCTTGTGCTGTCTGCAGTGCTACAGTGAAGGGGGGAATGCAGAAAAAAAGAGGACATATTATTTTATCTGGAGTACTATAAGCATCTTCTCAGTTTAACACGTGCTTTCTGCATTTCAGAGAAAAACGTGTTCTCCACCCACCGAGAGATCCCAAGTATTCCCTGAGGCGTTCCCCTGTCACGTGCAGCACTCCCTGCCCCTCTCCCCCGCCAAGCCCCAACCTTTGCCATAAACCACGGACCCAGAGCCAGGCTGGCTGTTAGTGACAAACTCCTTGCAGGACCCTGAGGCGGAACACTCTGTTCTGGTCCGTGACGGACAGACAGAACTACACGCTACATTACCACGGGGGCATTGAAAAACACCCAACCTCCTCCAGCTCCACCCCACCCAAATGAAAGCAACTCAGAAAATCAGATCTGCAACTAAGAGAAACTAAAGCCATAAACCTTCACCTCTGACTACTACGTGGAGACAGGCGTGTTTACAACTCCAACTGCCTAAAGCAGAGAAATCCCGTGTAGTTACACAACATCTTCCCACGACCCGCCTGCATTTCCCCCTCCCGCTTTAAGCCACAGGACCGAAGCCCCGAGTCCTACCTCACGTGGGGCTCAGGAAAACGAAACCCCAGGCACTCACCGCAGCACAGCCAAGCCCTTGCTGACAAGTCGCGATCTCCCCTGAAGCTCTTTATTACGGCTGATTATCCGCTGCCTTCGGTTGGATTTAAACTGAGCCCGTGTCCCTAATCGTGGCACAACGCAGGTATTCACTACACGAGCAACAAAAAGTCGGGCAAAACCTATAGATAAATAAATACAAATTAAAAAAAAAAATTACCCAAACAAAAGCAAGAGATAAGACGGGGCGCAGGCGGCAGCCGGGAGCCACCAGGCAAGGCGTGGACCAGGCCGGGCTCACAGGGAGCCTGCATCCCAAGGGAGCGCAGCCGGCTCGGCCGGGCTACGCCGCCTGCTCCCCGCCGCCTTCGCCAGGCCGGGCCATCCCACCTGGTCCCGACCCGACCCGACCCGACCCGACCCGTCCCGTNAGGGCGCAGGGCAGGGGCGGCGCCCGGAACGGCCCCGGCCGCGGCTGGAGCGGGCCCGAAGGGCTGGGCCGGGGTTCGGCTGTTTGCCTGCGGCTGGTTGGGTTTTGGTGTTGTTTTCTTTCTGTTTGTTTGTTTGTTTTCACGGAATCAGTTAGGCTGGAAAAGATGTCTGAGGTCATCGAGGCCAACCTAGGGCCGAACGCCACCTTGTTAATCTAGACCATGCCACTGAGTGCCACATCCAGTCTTCCCTGAAACACCTCCAGGGAGGGCGACTCCACCACCTCCCTGGGTAGCCCATTCCAGTATCTAATTATCCCTTCCGTGGAGAAATTCTTCCTAATGCCCAACCTAAACCTTCCCTGTTGCAGCTCACGACTGTATTCTTGTCCTATCACTGGTTGCCGGGGAAAGAGCCGAATTCCACCTGGCTGGAATCTTGTCTCAGGTACTTGTAGAGAGTGATAAGGTCACCCCGTTTGTTAGAGGTTTTTTTTTTCATTCTGGGAGCAAACACACAATGAGATGATGAAAGATAAAAACTAACACATATTTATTAAAACGATCAATATAATAGTTCCATGTTTACAAAACAGTGATCAGGCAGGTAAAGTGCTGCAGAATACTTAAATACGGACATTTTGTAATTCTCCAGTTTCTGGTTGCCCGGGTGGGGGTTACTCACAGACTGCGACGCCGCTCATGTGCTGCGAACAGACGTGGAGACTACAGGGATTTGTTCAGAAGGCTGGGACAGCCCGGAAAAAGTGCAAAACGAACACAGAACAAGTAGAACGAGTATCTCTTCAGATCCTGTTGCTTTGGGTTACAATTATTTAAACTCCTCTGCATAGAATAGTATTTTTCTCCACTAACAAACAGAACAATGGTCAGTAGGTGTGTGGTACGTGCACATAGAAACCCTGTGTGCTGGAAACGTGGTTTTGCACTGGATTTGACACACCTAAGGCCACCAATCACATGGTGATCCTGTCACTCACGCGTACTGACACAAGGGGAAATTTTCCAAGTATGAAAGAGTGACCTGCATCCCCTCCCTGACATAGGTCCTTTTCTTCCATCAGGACGCGTGAAGAAGCCACTGCAAGGCACAGGAGGGTGAGCCCTTTACTGCCAGGTATGAGCACACACACAACACAAGCAGTACTGATCCCAGGGCAGGATCACACAGTTACCCCACGGGTAACACGCTATGCCCTCTATGCTACCCACGTGCCTTTTGATTGGAAATCACATGCAAGCAGGCTTTCCATGGAAAAATTGCACATTTCAAAGCTATGTACTTCCTTATACCCCCTTGCCTGTCTTCCTGCCCATGCACTCCATTTGAAGGATGGGAAGGTGATTACAGTGTTCAGTAGGAAAGACGCTGTGGACCATTGTGACAGGAATTTTTAAGGAACTGCTATTTTGTGGCTGCTGCTATAATATAGCAAAATGAAGTTTCCTCAAGAGATTTCCAGCTGAGGGCTGTGTGGAAGGGATCCACAAAGAAGAGAAACATTTTCTTTGTGTTTTGCTGGGAAACTGCTGGCAGTGGAATGTATTGTGTCCAAGCGAAGTGTTTCTTACATGCGGTTGTGTGGAAGGGAAGAGATAATTTCCTGCAGAAAATTAGACATCTTTGCACTACCTGAGGAAGAATATGAAATGTTACAGAATTACATCCTTCCCATTACACAGTATTTAGGAACTTGAATGTAATTGACTACCATGACAGCAGGAAAAAAAAAATTCTAAAGACATTCAGATAAGCAACTATGTCTCTAATTTTAATGATTTACTTGTTCAAGTTTTGGTTACCTTTTTCCTTTCTGAAAAAAAAAAAAAAAAAAAAAGAGACTCGTACTGGATAAAAATCAATCTATTTACCTATCTTGAAACCAGAAAATGGGAAATTAGCAAAAAGTCTGAGAAACTCCTCCAACTGCTTTTCTTTCTGATCTAATCTATTATTCTAGAAGAGTGCCCCTGTGTTACATACTTTCATAACCACAAATATTTTTCATAAAACAACAATAAAGTGCACGCTGTTACAATGCCACCATTGACAGCCAGCTAGTCTGTCCTGCCAATCTGCTCCAGAAAAGCCTGTGAAGGACTGCTCCCTCCCTCCTGCCTCTCCCTGTCCTGCAGCCTGTTTCCCCTTCTGGCACCAGTATTCCTGGACAAGGAAGCACACAGCTGTTTGGGTGTCCTACAAAGCTTCATCAGCAACTTGGATTTGTACTCTTTTAACTGTACAGATTGTCCTAAACATGCGGCAAGGAAATTAGGCTTTTAAGTCATCTGAGAACTTTTTAAATTCACTGGTTTTCCAACAGAACCTTTTTTTTTTTTTTTAAATTTTGGTTGGGCATTTGATTTTTTTTTTTTTCCAAATGAGAAGAAAAGGCTGGTGAAACTAACAAAGAAACTTAGCAACTAATGTTGCAGAAGTGATGTTTTCTAATGATTTCCAGAAACTCAGGTGTTAAGATATTGTAATTTTGAAAGCTGCATCTTGTGGGATCTATATCCAGCATCCACTTATTTCATAATGTATTTGATAATGAAGGCACAGGCTTACCCTTTTACTGGTAAAGAACAGCAAACACGGTCAATATGAGTTACTGACACAAAAAGCACAAGCAACAATAAAGCTAGTGTCAAAAAATCTCAGCATCCTTCCTTTCGCTATACTGTTTTTGGCCATCTGCCTATTTTTCCACCTCAAAAAGAAAAAAAAATACAAAATGAAGTTAATTCCAAACACAGGTTTACTTACACATATATGTTAGTGGAAGATTTTTATCATCTGTTGCTGTACTTTTTGAGGGTCCTAGATGACAGTATTTACCTCTCCAAATGCCAGCAAATGGAAATTTACTTGAGTAGTAGTAGCAGCTGACATGGTCCCTCAAGTTTGCTAATGGTTTACATCACATTAAAAAACTAGCTTTATTTCTTCCTGTTTCTTGGATTACTATTGCTTGGTATTGCAATGCAGTTTTGTCACAGGTGAACAAAAAAGCCCTAGAAAAATAAGTTATCTGCTTGAGATCCCATGCCACTCACTCAGCATGTGTGGACTTAAAACTGGCAAATAATTTAAACAAGTTCTTCTTTTGTCTTAAATTACATGCCAAGAAGAAGATTCTGAGTGTCTTCTCTAGCAATTGACCTCACCAAATAATCATCTTGCAATACAACTTTTGTACCAAGTGGAAGCAGCTATCATGGGAAAAAAAGCCAAACCAAAACCTACAGAATCTCGAATTAAGGAAGTGGCCCATAAAAAGCCTTTATGCTTATTTTAAACTTTAATCTCTACCCCAAACAATAACTACCCTCACCTGCTCCCAAAAAGGTTGTTCAGTTTACACAATACTAACTTTGAAACATAAAGATTCATTGGCTAACTTCACATGGGCAATGCTGCCAAGGACCAGACTCCACCAAGGAACACAGCAGGTGGTCAGTCATATAACATGCCACTTTACAACTCTACAAGCCTATAACAGCAAAAAAACTTGGAAATGCATCACCATATCCAACATAATCCAAAGGTTTTAAGTAGGAAATCAAGGGATTTTTTACAGTGTTGCACACGTATTTAAACTCGAGTTGTGCCAGTTAATGTGTTTCATATATAGTAGATGCACTACACATTATGCTAACTGCAGGGATCCATACTTTCTGGTAGGATTGAAGGAGGTGAGATGCAGTTAACCTCACTGCAGCCCTCTTATAACTTGCCCTCACAATATGAGTCATTAATTGTATTGCATGATTGGAAAACTAGAGTAAATAAACTGCTGATATTGAAAATTTTGCTCAGGACCCCAGAATACATGGTTGGCAAAAAGATGAAAGAAACCTCTCCCCCAACTGCTTTGAACAACTGACTTCCACCACCCATCTGCAACCAAACAGTGGATAGATAATTCATTTCCATGCTATTACATTGAGGTATAACTACCAGAAACATTAAACTATCAGTATTAGCTGATATTTATCCAGTTAATTCACTCTGCATAAGGGAAATTATTACAACACATCTAAAGGGATAGTTAAAGCTTACAGCTCAGAATTTCTTCTCTTTTTTTTTTTTTTTTTTTTTTTTTTTTTTTTTTTTTTTTTTTTTGTATTTTATGTTTAATTTCATCTCTGTATACTAGCTGCAATTTCCAGGCTAATGACTTCCAAGCAGATTTGAAAGGAAGCCTGAAGACTTTTTCTTTTCCTGGGATTCTGCTTCTTGACCTTGTGAAAGTCCCAATTCTTTCTCGATCTGCTCTAGCTCAGACTGGTCAAGCAGTTCAAAATCATCAGCTTCCTCTGTGTCTGTCTCCTCGCTCAAACTGGGCGCTGCCTGTGAGGGAGCTTGCTGCAGGGACTGCAGCTGGTCTTTGATGGCAGCAGATACCGCAGCCGTGATGACATCGCCAGCAATTCCACTCATTAAATTAAAGGTTTGGTCACTGGTCAAAGGCAAGGACAGCCCTGCAGTGGATGGTCTCTCTTTACTCTGTCTGGAAGTGTGATCTGCCTTGACATCAGTTTGCTCTTTCCTTCGTTTTTGCTGGGTGGGCAAACCGATGCTGGAGTCATCGTCGTCGTTTGTGCCGGCACCGTTTTCTAAAGAGGGAAACTCTAAAAGATCTCTAGCGAAAGCCTCTTCGTGATCACTAGGTCGGTCAAAATCTATTACAGGGTCAACAGAAGAAAACAGTGTTAGCACTTACAAAAGGTTTCCCAAAAAGGCAGCCACATGTAAAAATGTAAGTAGCAAGTGTTCCTCTGAATACATTTACTAATCCCTACTCTAGCAGTTCTCTGCTAGAAGGAGCTTTGTGTGACATCTAAAACAAAATGGTTTTGAGGTCATAAATCTAGCATCACAAATCAACGGGTATCAAACTAACTATTTGAACAAAATAACTTTTTAAAGCTAACTTTTTTAGGTATCTATCTGTATTGAAACAACCCATGCAAATCTTTAGCACAGCCATTTCTAAATATACCAACCACATGAGGTCCTAAAATTTCTTTTTCTTCACAATATATATAAACTACAAATATGTAAACATGTCAGAATGTGTTACAAGCTTTTAACATGCATATGGAATAATAAAAAGAATGTTGATCTTTTAAAATAAAGATATAAAACCAATGTAAAGCCTAATTTCTTTTTCCTTTCTTGGCCAATACTTGTATTAAAAAGGAAATAGAAAATGGAAACCCTACAGATGATCAGAATTGTTTCATGTTTTCAAGAGGATAAAAAGCAGGATGTACTCAAACATTAAGTTTTAATGGCTGCATTAATGAATGACACAGTATTTGTTACTAGAAATGTGTAAAGCATACCATGGAGTACACGGCCTGTGGAAGAAGCCTAAATAAGCACAAGCGAATACTTTCATCAAGTATGTGAATGAGAAGGTAAAAAGTAATCAGTTGAACTTACTTTCTATGAAAACAAGCAATAGGAGCTTGTGGTAGGAGCATTCATAAAGTTTAAGGAAATAAATCCTAAAAATGACTCATGTAATTTTCTCCATTTTATTTAGGAAAGACAGGCTGGGAGGGTGAGGAGGAAGGGTTGTGCTGCATGCAGAGTGGTGGCTCAAATGCACAGAGCTTTGACAGGCGATGAGCCAGTCCTTGGATGCATCCCATTTGGTCTTGCACTTTTGTGTAAGTCCCATTTGCTGAAATGCTCCATGGGGAAGAGTGGGTGTTGTTATTTTTCACTTAGCAAGGCTTTCAACAGAGTTTCCCACATGATCCTTACAGCAAAGCTGGTGAGCAAACAGGGTAAGGGAACTGTAAGTTGGGTGGAAAAGTTGCCGGATTGCGGGGGTCAAAGGCTTCATCAGTGACACCAGGTGCAGCTGGAGGCCGGTTATTGGTGTCAGTCACAGGGACTGAAACCAGCACTGTCCAAGGATTTTACTAATGACTTGGATGACAGGCTCTGCAAGTTCATGGGCAGAAAGAAATTGCTGTGGGGCAGGTGTATTTGATATTCTGGAAGTCAGGATGCCTTCAGAGGGACCTCAACAGGCTGGAGAAAGGAACAGGCTGAAAAGGAACATCATGACATTCAACAAAAGCAAATGTAAAGTCTTGCAACTGGGATGGAATAACCTGTGCAGCAGTACAGGCCGGGGGCAACAAGACAGAAAGCAACTTTCCAGAAAAAGATCTGAGGGCAGCAAGTCAGTGGTATGCCCTTGCAGCAAGGAAGGCCAACCATGCACTGAGCTGTAGCAGCTAAATTGAAGATAGAAAGTCAATGGAAGGGATTTTCCTCCTCTATTCAGCAACTGAGAGTACACATTAAAGTACATTGCCTGATTGTGACCTCTCCAGTTCTAGACAGACAATGGCATACAGAACTGAATCACCTGGAGGGCCAGCATTGATTATTTAGGGGGCTAGAGAACAGGATGTATGTAGATGCTGAGAGAATGGACCTCATTTGGCCCCAAGAGAAAGTGGCAAAGAGGGAATTCAGTTTAACTACTGAGGAAGACAGAGAGAAGATGACCCTGACTTTTCTAGAAACTGCACAGTGAAAGGATCAGAGTAAACTGACTTAAACTGGAACATGGGAAATTTTGACTCACTATAAGAAAAAAATACCTTTTTGTCATAAGCAAATATTGAAAAAGGCTTTCCAGGGAAGTTGCTGAATCTCTACCACTAGAGATGTTCAGAATTCAAGTGGTCACAGCCCTGAGAAACTTTATAAAGCTTTAATGAAGAGCTTTGAACCTGCTTTGGATAGGAAGATAGATGAGATGAATGACAATTGCTTTTTACAACTTACAGTTCTGAGATTATACAATGCTGTCTATTTACAATTTCAAATATTAGGAAAATAACTGAAATTATTATTTTGGCCTGTAGTATAATCCTGCTTGTCATTTACAGGATACTTTTCCTAGGAGAAATGCAAGATGAGCAGAGCAACAGATCCTCAGGTGAGATTACACCAAACTACTGTTGCCCTTAATCCTTATTCCAGCAAAGTGTTTCCTGATAGCTTGGTCTGTAAAAAGTAAGAACTTTTTTCTGGTCAAGATCAAGCCAAATGTTTGAGAATCTTTTTCTAGTCTAAGTCTTCATAGGCTCATTGCTAGCTGTCTTCACTTCTAGTAGTAAAACCTAGTAATACCTTCTTTAATTGGCTGTTTAAGAAGTCAGTGTGTTTGTTTTTAACAAGTCAGCTTTTATTTGCTTAGTTTACCAAGAATTGGTAGTAATTTTAAACGGTTTACTTGCCTAAAATGTTTGGTAGAAGAGAGTGCTACATCTGGCACTTATTGAATGTGTTGATTTTATCCAGCATTACTTATTTATTTAGACACTTGCTGATGTACTTTAACATTTTTAAGATGAGGACAGTTCTTACACAAGATGCATCCAAAACTATACAAAACACTAAGATTAACCTTAAATTTGTTTCAGAGAGAGAAGTAACAACCCCAAAACCTTCTGCCCTCAAATTGTCTGATCATTTTGAAGTAACTTGCATGTCTGGAATCCCCTGAGGACATAGATGAAGCTGTTGCATACCATCAGATGTGTCTGTCTGTGGAGAATACCCCTCGGATAAGTTAAAGGTCCCATTATCGGTCCAGGATACTTCTGAGACATCTGTGTCAGACACTGACAGCTCTTTGGCAACAATTGCAGGACTAACCTACACAGAAAAAAAGTCCCATACATAGTATTCTTATATTAAAAAAAAAAATCACACCACAGAAAGCCAATGTTTAGAGACTAAAATAAAATCCCTCTTGTATGTCATAGCAACATAAATCATCTCCTGTTTAAGCCTTAATTGAAGAAACATGAAAATACTATACTATATAATGCTTAGAAGTGAAGCATCCCTCTTTGTAATAACTAAAAGCTGTATTACACTAAAGAAGCATAGAAAATTCCAGTTATTCATTCTGAAAGCAATCCTATTGTAATGGAAAACGAGCCTGCAAATTCAAAATATGCATAATGTAACACAATGAGTAAACTTGGACCAGAAAAAACAATCCAGTATCTGTAAGATCATCAAAAATTAGCTGAACAAAAATAATAATTATCCTATACCAATTTATTGAACAATATTTAGTTAAGTCAGCTACAAATTTTTATCCCTTTGGATATATTTTTTGGGTTATGTTTTTTCCCCCAGCAAAACCAATCACTGTTGAAGTCAGGCTTTATACACTACTGATCAAATACTGCATAATAATTCCTATTGAGATGACTTTTTTAATATCAACTGGTATTCTGATTAGAACAGAAAAACCCTTGACATACAGTAATTTAGAATAGTACAAGAAAAATATGAAATTTGAGTGTTCTCATACATATCTAGAAAAATTTTATACTTAATATACTTATTTTCACCATCATTAAAAATTATTAGACAAGTGATTACAAAAATATCTGACAAATTACGTAGGTTTTCTAGTAATGTTTTCCTTTTGTATTTTAATTTGCTAAAAATCAACTGCAACTTCACTGTCAGAAATAAAAGTAACAACTTTTGCTTTTAAATATTAATGTAATCATTCTACAGCCAATACAAAATAAACATATTCTTAGCTCAGAAGGCCAATGAAACCATTACCTTGAAGGCCAGAAGTCACAAATGCAGTAGGTTAATTAGTATAAGGCTAAAGGTGGAGACTCTGAATCACTTCTAAAGCATACTGCTTAGTTCAGGAACACAGCCTCCTGGGGAGGTTAAAGTCTTCCACAGAAGAACAGAGACAGCAATCTAGATAGCCTCCCATTATATATATAGATTTAAAAAGCAAGATAGGGCTGACTGAAAAAAGTCACCTTAGGACAGAGAGCTGATATGTCTAATTCACTGTCATCTTCTGTGGGTTTTGTTTTTGCTGTTTCTGAAAGAAAAAAAATATATTTTTTATCCTACTCATGATAACGGATTTGCAGGTTCAGTGCCTGTTCTCTGTCACACAGCTTGTGCAGCACAATAACCTTCCACCTGCTGACACAGTGCATCATTCATGTGCTATGCTACCAGGGAAACAAGCCTGACTGAGAGACTGGCTGCTTATCAAAATACAGCAACCAAAGAGGGAGAAAGAATGTTATTCTGAATACATTCCAGTGGATCTATTTACCTGCATTGCACTTCCTTCAGGAGTCTCTGTTACTCACTAGAATGTCATCTGCCCTGGCAGTAAATATCTCTCTTTTGGATTACACTGCTGGTAAAATGCAATTTTCTTGATAATTGCATGTAATCTTCATTCACAAACCCCTTCTTCTACCAACACCCAGCTACCCTGCATTCATAGTCATATGCAAATATGCATACAAAGCATCCTCTGAAGTTTGGTAGAATGTTGCTCTTTATAGATAAGCAGAGATACAAATTTTGCCTTCTCTGTCTGAGAATCTTTTAAACCAATATAAAATGAAAAACACAGTCACAGTGTTCTTGGTTGCTTGTTCCTGCAACTTGCTCTTTCCTCTCTTGTGCCAACACAAGGTTTGTGAGCCCATGTAGTGAACCCAAGGGGCACAGGAAGGTAGGGAACTTGTCTGGGTTAAAATAAACTGGAGGATGAGATGCAGGAAAGAATGCATCTAACCTCAACCATTTTCCCAGTGCTGGGTTATGAAGTTTATTAAATTATAGTCTGATCTTTTTCTCTGCCAGTTTCACTTAAAAACTAAATAAGTAGAATAATGCATGAAAGAAAATTTCCAACTCATTATTCCGTATTTCCAATTACTATCACATTGCATGTAAGAGAAGGGGAAAAGACACATGGTGGTTCTCCTTGGGTGTAGGAACAGCACATTGTATAATGAATTGTATAATAGTTACAAGAAATGCGTATTTCAAAGGAGATATTATTAAGTCTACAGATGTAGCACTAATTAAAAAGGGTAGGCTACCTGCAAGTAGTGTGACTACACTAACAAAGGTTTAATTACCAAAACTGGAACACACACAAAAAACAAACTAACACTGTTCAAATATTTTCCTTGAAATAGCTTTATTGCTTAAAATCTAAGTTTCCAGTGCTAGAATGATTTTGGGTGAGATAGGTGAGATTCTGTTTTAAATTGATTTCTCCCCTTTCCATGTAGAAACTTGGATTAATTTGTAGCTGCTATCCTGTGGCAATTCTTATATGCCTTTGGAGTATTTGGAGAAGAAAACAAATTCTTTTTGCTGGAGGGAGTGAAAACAAGGGGGAGCAGAGTATGGTCTCTTACTGAAAATTTTATTATGTACTTATTTTGAGACTCTTGAGTGAGTCTTTCTGCTGGGCAAGTTTGCCTTAGCTAAAGAGATAAGCATTGCAAGCTTTTTCCTGAAAACTTATAAGCAGTACATCTAATCACATACAAAGAGCTTGCTGTGTTTCTTTCCACAAATCAGTAATTTCTTTATTATCATACCCAGACATTTGACATACATTGTCACATATAATAGTAGCCAGGTTCAAAGCAAGAAATATCTCTACAGTTGGTTTCTCAGGACAAACCAAACTTTCTGCAAGATGAATAAAATGCTCTGTTATACAGAAATATAATAATATTATATAATAATATATGGGACTATAATTAACTACTCACCAGACCTCTCTTTTTTCTTCTGGTTGATATATTCCACTATTCCAAAATCTAGTTTCATCAGAACAGTCTTTATTTTGCTGCACAGTTTCTGTCCAAATTCATTGCACTTAAGGAAGGGACATAAAAAGGCACACAATACTGTGATAAAAATGAAGACAGAGAAAAAAATTGCATTGAAATATTGTTGTACAAGAAGTTACTCAGTAAAGCTTAAACCATGTCTTTGCATAAAATAACTACTAGTTTTACTTAATATAGTTAGTTTTACATAAAAATGCAGTGTGAAATGCCCATGCCAGACACTTTTAAGGTAAAATCTAGTTTTCAGGAGCCGTTCCCACTCATCAGAGAAAATACCATTATATTCAAATCAATTGACATAGTTTTTACTATCAGTAAAACATGATTTATGGTCATTAGAACATTCATCATTACCTTGACTAAGCCTCATTTTGATATCTCAACTTGACAAACGTGACTATGCAACATCGTGCCACAATCAACACACTGAAAAAAACTTGTAAGCTGACTTCCATATGATAAAAAAATTGTAAAAAATTAATTCCTTATATCTAACCTAAATTGACTTTCCTTCAGTTTAAAACCATTACCTCTTGTGCAATTGCAACAGGCACTGCTCAAATGTTTGTCCCCAGCTTTCTCATAAGCCCTCTTTAGGAACTGAAAGGCCTCTCCCCTGAGTGTTCTCTTCTCCAGGCTGAACATCCCCAACTTGCTCAGCCTGTCTTCTTAGGAGAGGTGCGAGGGCCCTCTGATAATCTCCATGTCATCCCTCCTTTGGACTCAACAGTTCCATGTCATTCCTGTGCTGGGGACCCCCAGCACTCCAGGTGGAGTGTCACCAGAGCAGAGCAGAGGAACAGAATCCCCCCTGCTGCCCATGCTGCTCTGGATGCAGCCCAGGACACAGTTGGATTTCTGGGCTGTGAGTGCACATGGCTGGGTCATGTCCAGCCTCTCCAGAACCCCCAAGTCCTTCTGGGCATGGCTGCTCTGGATCTGTTCATCTCCCAGACTGGGTTGATATCAGGGTTTACCCAGACCCAGGAGCAACACCTTGCACTTGGTATTGTTAAACCTCATGAGGTTCTCATGGGACCACTTCTCGAGCTTGTTCAGGTCCCTCTGGATGACATCCTGTCCCTCAGACTTGTCAACTGCACCACAGAGATTGGTGTCTTCTGCAAACTTGAGTTGCACTCACACATGAGTGTGTAAACAGGTATATAAATAAAAAAATAAATAAATAGCCCCTATACAGAGACCAAATAATGAACAGTACACACATACACAAATCACGACTGCAAAAGAGACCATACTTACACAAGACATAGGAGAGGACAACTCCAGGAATGTAACTTCCCAAGACAGTGAAAAATGTACATATGCTGCAGACTAGTAGGCAAAACTGGCAAAGACATTAAAATTCACCATTAACACATTTCACTTAAATGGTTAGATCATTTTTCAAAAGAAAGATGTTGCATGCTAATGAAATCTAGAATGCAGTGGAAAACTGAAGTCTGTTTTTAAAACTGGGAATTACTTTTAACACTTCTAGTGAAAATAAGCATCAAACAGTCCATTTTGGATAATTAGGATGCATCCCCTCTTCTACCATAAACATGCTATTTTTATTCATTTACTGTAAAGCTTTAACAAGCTCATGTTTTTTGCTAAAATTACTAGAAATTATACCCTCATTGCGTGAAAATAGGCTGGACAATTTATATGCAGGAAAAAGCCCAACTCACTAATTGCAATATTACAATGTATGCTTGCTGCATGCTTACAAAAGCAAAACATCCTTCCTCCAGCTTCAGCTCTCTCCCCTGTTGTGTTACTTGGTGAAACTGTTTTCTCCCATATGCTGGCAAGCAACCTCTTGACCCTTACTGGCTGCTCTAGTACCCCTGTTAATGACAAGACTGAGCTGAATTTTTGATATAAAATTTGAGGTTTGGGGCCTTTGTGGTGACTGAGACATAACAGTGCATCTTTCACAACTGCACAGTGTTCAACTGATCTGTTGAAAGTTTTCAGAAAGTATCCATTTGCTTTTGGAGCTGAATTGCAATAAAATAGTTAATTCAAAGGAATTCTGCACACAGCATTACTGCTTAATTTGCTTCTAATTATAGCAATGAAATAATGACATGGCTTAGAGAATGAGGTCAGGGAAAAAGGAAAACATACTATCAAAATTATCTTTTCTAAACTAGTGTTAGATATCTCTTAACATACAGTTATTGTCATGTTAACATATTACTGATACCACATTTCCTTACTTCACTATAAACTTATTTCTTTTAAATATAACTTTATTGTCCAAACATACACCCCCTCTTTATGTAATTCATTCATTTTTTCTAGATAATTTTCATTCTTCCATAATTTTCTTTTTTTTCATCCAGTTGCTCATCTGTGTTTTTAAATATTTCTGCTAATATTTGCATGTGGTACTACATACTTTCTATTTGCTAATTCTGAATAGCCTGTTTTCAGGAAAGATTTTCTGGCAAAATGAAGTGATATTAAAAGAGGAGAAAAAGCCTTGTAATCTTCTTTTAACTTGTATTTAACAATACAAATATAAATTATAATCTATTATTATCATAATATACATTTACATTATTTATATTTCTCTTTGGAAAAAAAAGACCTGCTTCACTATTGACTAGAACTAAATAATGATATTCTTCCAACTTGGAGGAAAAAAAAGCCTTACTCTTGCTTCCCTCTTCATGAACTGGGTTCTCCAGCTCAGTCTTTCCAGTAAAAAAAAGGGAAAATCACCAGCAATTAGTGTATAGAAGAAATATTGCCACAATAAAGTATGAGGAACTCTCTTCATCCAGCTATTCCTGAAAAACCAGTTATTTAAGAAAAACCCCATTTTTATGTTTAGGAACATGCCCACTTCCTTATTTTCTTTTCCAAGTTTTTATGAAATTGTGGTGTTTTAAATTTCCTTTAAAAAGTCCATGGAATAACTGATGAAGTTCCAACAGCTGTAAGGGGATGGACTGGATTGCTATAAGCTTTACTGTCAACAGCTTTTCTCACTGACTACCTACCCATATTCTTCACAGCAAAGGAAAAAAAAGTTAGTTGAAATTCATGACTGAGTGTGTCAGAATGTACATTTTCTTTGGGTTTTTATTGCTTGTTCACTAGTTTGTTTTTTTTTCTAAATCTATCTTACCTTTTTATTAAATTGTTTAGAGCTGTTAATCTTACTGGGGAGAGCTTACCTTGCCAGGGTTTTGTTCCTTAAAGTGGGACATTTCTTGAAGAAATACAAATAAATTCATCAGTGCTTCTGAAATGCACTGATTTATTCTGGGTCTGTAGTCTTGACTGGAATCGATGACTTTCCAGCTGAGTAAAACAAACAAAAATACCCGACTTTGTTTACAGCTCATATGGAAGTGGAATCTGGTTGAAAACATCATGTAAAGCCTTAGCCTCTGGCAATCCAATGGCTGTTGCTATGCTAGAAACACCTGTGCTTGCTTCTTAGTATTTTATATTAAGCTAAATTGATCTTTTTAACTAAAAAAAAAAAAAAAAAAATCTGTTCAGTAATAGCAGTTTTCAGTCTATAAAAAAATTACTGCTTATTCATTCCAGTCATATGAAGACATGGAGTTCAAGGCACAGTTGTCATCTAAATCAAGCAACTGACCCCAAACTTGTTTTTTTAATATTTTTTCTTTAAAAAATATTCCATGGTACTTTTCTTTGCCACAAGATGGCCACACATATTAATACATTTCGTTTTATGCACATAATCCTTGTGCTTTTTCTTTTCTATTTATCTTGTTCTGCAAACTATGATGAAGAAATTGCTACCCAACCTAGAAAAAAAAAAAAGACATTGCTCTTGAAGTCTTGCTGTTCACATTCATTTTCCTACTGGATTTTAGGTTTTCTATTATATTGAAAGGACTGTTCCTAAATCTTATCTTATGACTGTTCAGTACATTTAATAAAATAACAACCCCTCCAAAAAAAGCTGTATGAAAGAATTTTTGGAAAACCATGGAATAGCATATGTGTCTATCACATTTGGGGCTGATTTGGGGTTATCCAATATTGAGCTTAATATTGTTTTACTCAATGGTCACATCATATACCTTTGTGGAACAAACAGAGCATCTACAACGAAGCTGTTTTATGAAACAACAAATAATAATAAAAACATACACAGGCCAGTCAATGTCAAGTCAAACAGGTACAAAGAAAGGACAAACCACCGTGCAAACACTGAGAATCTGAAGTAAGTTCTACACCAGCTTTACTGAGTTACTTTTTGCATAATGCACTGCTTAGTACACACAGCTTTGATCACTGTGAGTGCAAGCCAGCCATGAGCAACTATGGTCATTTCACTGAGATATATAACCCATTACACGTCTAATCCATCACTGCATTGATAGTAAACGTTTTGTTCACAGGTAGATTGAACTACAACATAAATAAAAATCTACATCGTGAAAAATGACTGTACGTGGGTCGGTGCACAGCCGGAAGGGGACACACAGACCAAACTCCCAGCTCCCGTCAGCTACACACGGTCTCCGCAGCCTCCTTTGAGTAAAAAGGCACAATTTCGGTCAAAAATGCTCCGCGGAGACCCTTCCCTGCCTCCCGGCTATCCTCGTCCGCCACGAGGTGGTGGCAGAGCCGCGCGGGACCAGCCAGGGACGGGAGGGGCGCGGGGGACACAGCGGGGACACAGCGGGGACACAGCCACACTGCATGGAACAGCGGCTTCAGCCACGGGGTAAGGCTCTTTGAAGTCCAAACCCCAAAACTGGTGCCCTATTCCTGATTGCATGATAGTATCTATTTTGTTGAAGTGGTGAGATTTCCTCTTACATTACAAAATAGTCAGGGTGAGGGTCTTTTCCTCCCCTTTGAGGAAAAAAATTGAACTGTTTAAAAGAGCACACCTGAAATGCATAGCATAAGAGCGCTGTGTCTTGGACTAGGTGACTTTTGCAATTTCCCAGCCATGCAAGGCACTGAACACAGATATCTGCCCGTGACAGAGGATGCAAATAAAACCATTAACATAACTCACAGAGAGCACTGCAGGAGCCCAGCTGGAGGGATGAGCAATGCTACACAGAACTTTTTGCCTGCATCCCACCCACAGTAGGTATTTCAACATCTCTGGTAATTAGCAGCTTCAGAAAAATATTATACAAGGGTTTTGGCCTACAGAAACTGCAATTTTTATGGATAGGCTATTCCCCCTAAAGAAACACTGCTTCCAGCTTCTGTAAACCATTCTACAGCATTAATAATAAATATTTTAAGAGCTGCCCATTTATTCCAGTACCGAAAATGGCTAAGACAGTGCTCTGAATAACAAAATCCTTTCACAGACTTTTACTCTGACCCTTTATTTAAAAGTTTTGACAATCAAAGTAGAACTTTGTGGGAGCACAAAGCAAAAATGAAAAGGCCTGATGACTGCTATCAAATTAGAGCTTTGAAATATCTAGGACAACTGTAGATATTCACTTTAGTAATTTTAAGCTAATAGCAAAAACGGAGGGGGGAAAGATGAAAGCATAAAGTACAATAGAAATGTAAACTTTTTTCATATATGCTAACTGCTAATATAAAGACAATATAAATTAAAGAGAAGGAGTTATAACAAGGCACAATGGGATATCTAGTAACAATTTTTTAAAAATGCAAATGATGAAGAAAAAGTGCACATTTGCAGGGAGAGTTCTCTGCAGTTACCTGGCTTGGTGACAGTGATGCTTTCTTTAGCCAAGCTGTTGAAAGCATGAGCTGCAGTACAGATAAAATATATGCTATATGCTTTGGCCCTGTGGTCCACATGTGGTGCATAGACAGGAAGAAAGAGGAATGGAGGGAGGGTACAGCTGAAATTTGCTTCAAAACTTTGCAAACCCACTACTGAGCTCCACAAAAGAGTAGTTTGCAGTTGCTTTTAGGCCACAAGAAATCGTAAGTCACCTTTATAATTTCTACAATAGCTGCAATTCTTTATTTTACAAGGAACACCAGGGACTATTTTGAAACCTTATTCTGATCTTAGGCAATTAGAGGTGTAAGAAAGTCAGCTTGCTGATCTTCAGTGTGACCACCAGATGCACATGCTGCCTCTTCTTGTTCGCAACTCCCAACAACTACCAGCCTTGGTGACGTTTATCTTTCTTTTTTACCCTTAGCCAACTTAAATAACAGTGTTACCCACAGTCAGAAGGTTGGAACAAGGTGGAAGCAACAGATCCTGGTGAAAGGGGAGTGCAGAAGAAAGGAGGCACATCATATAGTTGTATGTACAACATATAATGGATGTATGCAAAGATAAAGAGGTTATGTCATGGCCCTGTAAAAACAGAGATAACGATGCCTACATTAGAAACAGGCACACAATGATGCATTCTCCAGAGAAATTAGTTTTCCAATGTCACATTTGAAGATAAAAAGGGAAGAAGAAGACATGTGAAGTGATGTAAATGACAAATGTGGAGTGCCTGACTATGACATAAGTCAACCAAGAATATAAATCTATTTCAGCATAATATTAGCGGAGTTAATTAAGGTACTCATGGCACCTTAGTACATTACTTAAATGTGAACCCTATACTTCCTGCCAAAACAGCTTTGGGGACTGCTGTCCAGGTGCTCCTTTGGGGACAACCAGCCAACTCTGAATACTTTCAAAGGCTTTTGTGGATCATTTAGAAAGAATAACATTTTATGCTCCCACCACTTATCCTTAGTTTGATACACAGTGCTACATTTTCATTCTAAAACTACCATCAATAAGGTTGAGAGTGTTCAGAAAAAATAAATTACTCACATCCTTCTGACTGCCTATTGCATCATTTCTATAACTGAGCAAATATATAAACTGTTGCCTAGTAATTGTAAAAAAAACCTACCCAAAACACTCTACCACCCAGACGCTTCCACTGATCACAGTCACAAACCCTGGCCAGAAGAGTCAGTGGCATTACGTTTGCTATAAATGACTGATGGTGTCATGCTCCCATCTTGTAGCTAGACATCTGTTCAAGCAAAGCCCCATCACATTTCTCTCAGAAAGGTCAGCAGATCTCATGTTACTGGTCTAAAGATCTCTTCGTGATGTGCTGGATTTTTTTAAATTACGCATACAGTTTTCTATGTATCTTCATGCAGAACTGCAGCAGTGACAAGAGAACACCATGATGTGGTGGATTGGAAGGACTGCACCCACATAAACATGGAGTTAGTAATTACAGAGCTCCTAAACCCTCTTCATTTCCCAATTGTAACCACGTGCATCTGAAGCCTGTGCACTCTGTAATTTTCAGGCTTACTTAGAATGTAGTAGTCAAGGTGGAAGAACCAAAAGTCACATTCCCAAAGATTTGTAAATCAAAATATAGGTAATATAGCTATTTGGTAGTTTTTAAAAAGGTAATATATAGAACTTACAGAATGGTGCAACTGTAAGGGATCTGGATATCAAAGGACAAACAGGCAACCAGGAGTTCATCATGAAACTTAATCAAATTAAATCCAGCATGTAAACTGTTAGCAAACCCCAATCAAACAGGTCTACCTTTTCAGAGCTTTCACAGGGTTCTGCTGTAAGAAGGAAGTCGTCACAGTGCAGAAGGGAGTGATTATAATGATTCAGTTTTTCTCTGAAGCAAACATTTTATACCTGAAGACCTATTCAAAAAAAGGTAGGTTTTCAAAGTTTTCTTCTAAATTATTAAAGTATAGAGATAAGGGATTTAAAATAGTGTCTAGACTAAAACGGTTTGTGTAATTTTCTTTTTTTTTTACATAGAAATTTCAGGAGACCATATAATGAAATGAGAATAAACACACCTTTCTCTTTCCAAAATATAAAATAGTGTTAAAAAGAAATTTTACAGTTAATTATATTAAAGTACCAATGGCAAAACCTCTAAAAGCTACTATTGAACTGTGGTGAAACACAACACACTATTGATTAGCCTTATAGACACACAATGTAACACATTTGTGAATGCTATGTGCACTATGTGGAAAGACAGAATGGCCAGCACTACTAAACTCACAGCACAGCATCCTAATGACCTATGTGGCTAATTTTAAAGGTGACTGTGCAGAACGGGGCTCTATCCTGTGCCACTTTTGGATTCTATGCAGTCATTAAGTATACTAAAATAATTGTATTTGTGTCATGTGGCCATGACCAAGTCAACAAGACCTGCAATTTAAATGAATCACTAGAATACCATGTAAAATCATCCTTGCATCAAAAGACTTCCACAAAAGAAAAAGCAAAACCAGGAAGCATCTACAAATATACTCCAGGGAGAATTTAAATCTACAACATTTTTGCTCCTAATATTACAAAGCTTTTCTAGCAGAAATCTCTTCAGCTTGTAGAACTTCATATGCAACCTCTTTCCCATTGCTAATCCACAGGTGCTGCACAGATTTAGGCTCACTAACTGATGTCAGTAGTGTGTCTGTAGTACTGTTGCTAACATCCTTCAACTGATCACATTTGATCATTCCTTTGATGCTGAGGCTTTGGCACCCTTGGAATCTTGTTTTTTAATTGAAGCTGGAGAATGTAGCTATCAGCCCTAAAGAGTAGCTAACATTTCCCAATCCAAAAATCTCCTTTAATTATCATACCTCTGGTAGTTCAAATACATTGTTTATAAAAACTAAATTAATTGTGTTAGTACTGTGTAACATTGCTTCTCAAACTTTTAAACTGTTTTCTTCCCAGCCTTATCTATCTCAATGTGACACTTCAATATTGTGTTTTTTATTAACAGCGGATCAGTCCAATTTGCTGTTCCTGTTTTGGGTTTTTTTTTCCCAAGGGAAGGTGTGGAATAAAAAGCTGAAAAAAATACCTTATTTCACAGCTTTCCCCTTTCTTTTCCTGACCAAGATGATTTTTTTGTCATATTACTGTACAAGAAATATGTTCAAATCATCAGCATTTGATGAGGCTGGATGTGCCTTTCTCAATGGACTGCATAGCAGACTGGTAGAGCCATGTGACAGATAAGCAGCCTTTCATCCCTGTCTCTACATACTGCTTGCATAGAGTGTTAAACTAAAGCCATAATTATCTTTTCTTCTCTTCAACTGACAGGGGAATATTTCACCACTGGTGTCCTGCTAAGCAATATCAATCCAATAAATTAAGGTAGGGTTTTTAGCTTATATTACTAGTCAAGAACAAAGTTTTCTGAAAATGAAAGAAAACTTGTAAAAATACACTGAAGTGTTCTGCAGAGATACGGGAATTCATCTTATCCAATAGACTGCCTAAATGAAAAAAATGACCCATTACTAACAAGATCTTATTTTCGAGGGCATGTGTTCATCTATTCTATTCAGGTATAATACATCAGTCATCTTATGAAGTCTTAATAAGGAGCTGCATTGTATTTTTTCAGCTGACTGAACATGAACTGGTTAATTCCAGCTTTTTTTGAAGGTGATTCCAGGATACAAGTTCCTCAACACAGCAGACAGTATTAGATGTCATCACTTTTTGCTGAATGTCATGCTAAGACAAAGAAAATATACTCCAGCTAAATTGGGGCATTTCATCTTTGAGCTCCTCTTGGCAGACTCTGGTGAGCAGACTGGTAGGTCAGCTCTCACAGGAAACCCTTCCTCTGACCTGTACCACTCCTGCCCAGCACCCCTGAGGAGAACACCAGCTATTACTGCAGTTCGAGGTCATTCAAAGCATGGTCTGACAGTCACGTGCCATTAGTCCAAATTCATGACTTAGCCATTAAGATTTTTTAAAATGTCTCTTTGCATGAAAATGGAGTGTTTCAGTGCCATGTAAATACTACTATTAACTTGCTTTCTGTTTAGCAAAGACTATGATGCTCTTTACTATGTGCCGTTGTCCTTTTACCAAGATGGTCCAAGTGCTGGGATCTTTCAGGTCAGGTTCCCATTTGCAACAGTTACAAATACAAAAGAGATCTTTTTGTTCAAAAAATTAAGGAAACTCCTTACTAAGCAACAAGACCGTAAGGTTTAATTTGCAGAACTTTAAACAGATCTGCACAGCTGTTGTAAGCAATTTTTTTAGCATTATTTTTTCTCTTGCAAAGACAACTCTTTTAGTGCTTTTTCACAAAGTCAATTGATTTTCCTCCTTCACAGCCTCCACATTCTACAGCTGGGATATTCCTAGCTGAAGGCCTTTCAAAGTCAAACAGCTAGGAAGTACAGAACAGCTGCACCAAAAAAAAGGAGAAAAAAAAGGAAAACTGTATTTTTAAGTGCCAAAGAATATTTTTTAAAATTACTTTCTGTGCTACCTAACAAGATGACTTTTTCTTCATTTTTACTCTTTTCCATGGGTTTTAGTGTATTTTGTATAAGTAGGCTATCACTTACTCCTCTGATGCCTTACTGAGAGTTCCTAAAGCCATGTGTTTCCACCACTTCAGGACCGATATTCACAGTGTCTTTTATACATTCTTGACTATCATTAGATTCCTCACAAATTGCCAATTAAAAATATATATATACTTCTGGAAAAAAAATTTTATGTCTACCAAAACTATAGTGGACCCGATGATAAAGAATTACTGAGGGAAAATATCTCCTTATGCTAAATTGTTTTCAATCATCTTTCTGTGGCCACGTATTTCCTCACTGTTCATCTGTTACCACCCATGATCATGTGCCAAAACAAAACAGAAGATATGAGTGGATACCTGCTCTTCACAACTCTTTGCTTTTTGGCTAGCCTTACTACGAAGTATTTGTGTATCTGTTCCTTTGCTTATTTTTCATTTTCATTTGCAGTATGACTAACAGAGTATTGACCAATGCCACATATTTAACTATGATGTAATAATGTTCATGAAATACACTTGTGACACAGTATTACATATTTTCTGAAGTAGGACATGAACTTCAGAGGAGAGAAGATGCAAGAAGTATTTGCATCTGAGAAGGGCCTACAAGGAGGGAAGTGCACTGAAACCAATTAGGGATCAAAGCTCATTGTGCACCTTCCACAAAAATACTATTGCTCTCCTTTTAAATGCATACAAGCTGTAGCTTTGATTCAGTATTCCCTTAAAATTACACCATTATCTGTACATTCACATTACAATTTCTTCCTTTGCAATTTTAAGATCAATTGCTCCTGTATAGCTCCCATAACTCCTCCTTCTATTCCCTCTTGTTTAACTTGGACCAAAATATTCTGACCTCCACCAAACCTCATTAGCACTTCTTTAGCAATGTTCTCCAGTTATATCCTATTTGTTATGACCACGACAAAAAGGCAAATTAATTTCAGAAAAAAAAAATTGGAACCTTATGATTAAACTACTTTCTCAAACATTTTTGCTCAATAGCAAAGACACAAAAGGATGAAGGATGAGCATCAGGGTCAGTTAATTTAACGGTAGCTTCAAAAATTATAAATGGGCAGAGAAGGCCCTGTTATGGTTTTTCAGGTTACTGCTTTAGAAAAGCTCATCTTTTTTCTTCCAAAAAAACCCTCCCAACTTTAACAGAAAAAGAGGTCTTAGAGTCTTAGGCCTTCTGTTTAGCTGCCAAAGCTTGTGCAAGCCTTTATAGAGAAAGAATTGTGAACAAAGTAAATTAGATATTATTACAAAGCTGAAAACTTTTTATAAGGGGTCACACATATTTCCATTTTTCTTTATTGAAAAATAAACAACTGAACGAAGTGGAGACCTCACCAAACGTTTTTTAAAGAATAGCAATTAACGCTTTGGTGGTTATCAGTAATGAGTCAACATTTCCTTAAGAGAAGCAAAAATGCTACCTGCAAGTGCAATTAACTGTAATCTATGTCATATTTATATATATAGGGCACAACCCAGATATCCCTGCAAACGGAAATGTGTAGGTGACCCCACCCCTGCAGAGACCCAATTTTCCCTAGGGATCCATTCACCCACGCTCATCCAGTTAGGGGACTGTGCTTGAACGTGCTGCTCTACAACAGACAATCAGAATTATCTCCTGTACTTCATCTTACAACACACTGACAAACATACTGGAAAAAACATCCACATAAAGGTTCAGATTTAAATTTAACTAGAAGAAATCAAACCCAAAGCCATAATGAAATGCCCAGTTCTGATCCCTGTATTTGCTTAATTTCTTAGCTTTTCCTATGTGTTCTGGCATTTTGTTCACTAACTTATAAAAAAACCCCAGCATCTATTTCAACATACATGACAAAGACTCTTTTTACAAGATCAAATATTTTATTAACACTATTTTAGAGCCAACATTTTGATTAGTATCAAGACTATGGAAAAACCATGTGGACTTTAAGAAATCTAGATTATAAACTCTGTCATAGCCAAACATCAATAACACCTACTTTTCAAACATTTTAAAAAATATTTGGCTAAATTTAATTAGGGCATTTATTTCATAGGAATGTGCTGGATCATATTTGAGAAAACAATATTTTTAAAACTGTTATCAAGTTTTGGATCCAATTACTTTTTTTTTTTTTTTTTTTTTTTTTTTTTTCCCTGAGAGTTGGTTTTATCAACTAATTAAAATAAAAGCTGAACTTCAGAAAGACAGGCATTCCTCAAAGGGACACAGTGCCCTATCTCATAGAAATGAGTTAGTGTTCTGTCAGTAACATGGCTCCAACTAAACTATTTCTATTCTGAGGCTTTGAAGGGAAGAGTGACCAGGGAGAAACCACACAGTATTTTCTTCCCTTCACCTTCAGTTTAAGAAGTACCACAGAGCTGTTCCACCCACCCTCTATCAGACATTAAGACTCACACTTCCCTCCCGAGAGGGTTAGCATTAGAGGCAAAGCCCTCAAGAAGCAGAAGATCGGTTACAAGGCAGGGAAAACTGATCTCAGGCTGAGCACTCCGAAGCACACATAAGATTAATTACATGAATCCTCAGTCCTCGCTGCACTGCATGGGAGGGCTAGCACAAGCAAAGTACAGTACCTGTCATCTTGTCCCAGATCCTCACTGTCTGGCATTTCAGATGTAAAAGGGAATTCTCAGTCTCTCTCTCTACCAATCTATGTAATCCAGGCAACGATCTTCTAGTCTGTTTTGTGTTTTAGGAGCCACCAGCCAGGCACCTGTGCTGCTCGCTACCAGGAAGAATGCTCCTTGCTCAGGGAGCAAATGTTTACAAGACATCCTAAGTGCTGCTGGTCTTGAATGAAGTTCAGAGCGGTCGGCTTTGATTGGCCCTGGCTATAAATAAACAAGTCGTGACTCACCTCACACACTATGACAGGGTGTTTAGTAGCAAGCACAGTCAAAAGCCAAACAGTTTGTTTTCCTTCTGGTCATGTGAGGGAGAATCATCACCCATTTGGTACTTTTATTTTTCTACTTATACTAGAAATCTTCCGCAATATCTCCCATTTTTCTCAAGGTGAAAGCAGCAACAGAAATGATGGGAAGTTAAATCACTCAAACTTTAATAACTGACAGGCTTGAAAATATGAGAGCAGAGTTTACTCTTAAAACTGTAAACTATAAAACTTTTTTCCTCCTGGCAAAGTGCCAGTCACGAGCTGTAAGAGGAAGCCAAATTATTCTCCAATGATTAAATCTGCAGATGAAAAAAAATCCACAAAAACTTAGTAATTCTTTTAAATAAGGAATAGGAAAACAAGTTTTCAATAATGATTAATTGCATTGCTTATAAATTCTGATTCCAAGCTCATCTGCCACAACTAATCTTATATAGGAATACCAGAACACTGTGCTGAAAGTCTTCAAAAACTAAAGTATGCTGGCAGGAGGAGGCTTTCTGCCAAAACACCTGGATTGATTCTGTGACGGTGAATTGAATATGGATTTCCTCCTATGGCTCTTCCTCCTATCACTGCATGCATGACAAGGATTCTGTCACTTCCAGCTACACCAGCTATGTCTCTATTAATTTTCAACACCCCCGCAACCTTATCTGTGCTGGTGAAGCTTTGTCACAGTCCAAGACTCCAAGGATCCCCTATGTCTGTCATTCAGCACACGGCTCAGCACTGCTCCTTCACATAGCTCCCTTCCTCCATTGAACAGGTTGACTGGTTCCTCTTAATATATTTTCAAATCCACATTACATCCAGAGATCTTCACATAAGAAATCTCTTTTTCTAGGAAGGAAATCAGCAAGATTTACACCTGCCTGTCCTGTATGAGAGAGTAAGAATTGTCCTGGGAATGTCACATGTTAAAAACTAATTTTAAAAAAAGAAGAAAAAGAGCAAAGCTGGAAAAAAGGTATGTCATGTATCTTTGATTTGCTAAGCTATAAATGGTGTACTGTGATTAATACATAATTTCTGGAAAGCTGCTTGACTTTTAGCTTCT